>CM073768.1:135509767-136025576 GCA_037158775.1 Hetaerina titia
GTTGACAAGGAAGGAATAAAAATATTCGAGCCATAAAGTTGATATACCTCCTTTTAATATGTATTAGAAGCTGGCTATCGTGATGGGATGCCAGCGAATCACATGACTTTTGAATTTTATTTACCTTGAGAATGTTTGGGCTGATAGTGGAGTTTTTTCTTGTGGTTTGCTTTGATCTCAGTTGAAACAATTTGTCAAAGAAAGCTGAAACCGAAAAATAAGGAATGAACTATAAATGATATTCCAAAGCCAAATTTCAATAAAGATAATTAACAAAGCCCCAAATACTTAGCATTAAGAGTTAAGTATTTATTTATTTGCTATAATGTTGATACCATGGTAAGAGTCGCAACTTTGGGGTGTGATAGTAAAAAAGAGGCGAGTGATTTGACGACTCAAATTCTTGAAAATCCTATATTATTGCAACACATGTGTTTTAATTCCACAAAACTTAGATTACACCCCTGTTTTTAACTTTGACATCTTCTTAAGTTAACGAGAATGATTTTCAAGTAATATTAATTTCTTAGAATCCAAGGTTCAATCTTTTTATATTTATGGGCGAACATCAGAGATTATTACAATGGAATATGCCTCTTGTATCATAAAAAGTTTATTTATATGAATTATTCCTCAACGTCAGTTGATGCCTGATTATAATGAAAACATCTCAGAACAGACTCCAAGTTAATCAGAAAAATTACTAGTTGAAACCTTGTACAGGGTTCGTCCGGAAAACAAGTGTACTGAGCTCAGGAAAAAAAATTTATTACACTCTTACATATCTTAAGCTAATATTCCTCAAAATAGGACCCTTGTGAGTCGATACACTTGTTCCAGCGGCGTTCCCATTCCTGGAACGCTCCCGCGAAGGCATCATCGGCAACCTATCGAAGACACGTCGTCACGGCCTCTTTGACGGCGTCCAAAGTCCCGTATCGCGTTCCTTTCAAATTCCTCTTTATCTTCGGGAACAGAAAGAAGTCCGGTTTGGATGTGGATCATTTTTGCAGTGATCCGCAAGTTGTGTCGCGATTTTCAAACGGTTGTCTTTGATCATCACTGAGCACTTTCAGCACCAACTTTGCACAAATGTTTCGCATTTGTAATCGGTCCCTAATAATCTCGTGCACTATTGTTTTTGGCACATTACACTGCTCTGCTATCATCCGAACACTAAGACGACGATCAGAGTTCAGTACATTGCGAACTTTTCGCACATTTTCGTCGGTGAGTGTCGTTGATGGGCGTCCAGGCCGTGGTTCGTCGTCGACCTCTTCTCTGCCCTCAACGAACATCTTGTGCCACCGAAAGATCATGTTTCTGGACATGGCCCCGTAAGCCTGGTTAATCATACCGACAGTTTCGGTAGACGATTTCCCAAGCTTTACCGCAAATTTGATGGAATTACGCTGCTCCAAAAACTTCGGCATCGCGTTCCGTGACGTGGGTCGAGCGTGGAGGCTCGCGTTAACAGAGCTCCTCACTACACCACAGCTCAGAGCCGACTGCCTTTTTCAGCGTCGCTTGCCAGCATACCCCCCTCCAATTGCAGCCCGTCAGAGCGGTGCTGGGCGCGTCTGGAGCGGCGGGAAAAAATCAGTACACTTATCTTCCGGACGAACCCTGTATTCCTAGCCAAGGCAAAATTTTACTATAGCAAAATATGAGGGAAGGCAAGTAGTGACACTAATTTTACTCTTTACTGCGGAAAGGTTGCTAGTAAGTCAAATATGCCCCTAGATCTTTTATAATATAATGCTTGTTTTAATTATTCCTCTTTTAGAGTTTCTTTGGAGTCATAAATAAACCATGTTTATAAATATTTCTTGCTGAAAGTGGCGCTTGAGGATTAATCTATTTAAGAAAGTGAATAAGACTATAAGTCTAATTGGGAAAAGTTCATAGTTTGTGAAGGGAGGGATGAGTTGAGGGTTGCGGCTACCTTGATCACGTTTCTACGTGACCAGAGGTGATAGGAGATCAAAATTGAAGAGATGCTTCATCGCAAAAAGGGTGAACTATGAGTTTGTTTTTTGCTCTATACAGCTCCTCATGGGATGCAAAGTATTGCATATATCATTAATCGTTTCGGGCCTAATTTTATCGATTTCTTCCATAATGAATATTCCATAAAATAATATTTGAGGCCGATATTTTGTGAGAGTTTATTACGATGATAAATGCACAATGAATAATGTCAAAATAAAACGTTTTAAATCCACATGAAAAATTAAATGTAATGCGACCCAGGTTTCCCTGCGGTGCTGCATCATCAGACACGGATGCACAACCTGACGATCCGGAACCGCAGTGAAACCTGGGTCGCATTAAAATTAATTTTTCAAGTGGATTTAAAAAGTTTTAGTTTGAAATTATTCATAATAAATTTATCATCGTAATAAACTTTCAACAAGTATCGGCCTCAAATATCTCTTATTTTTCATTTAACTCACTCATTATACATGTACATACGCAGGTACCTCTCCGAAAGGAATTACGTCTACATCCCTGTCCGGTAGACATCATACAGTAAACGTAAAACGAATGTCTAATAAGAGTAAAATATGGAAAATACATATATTATAAAATACTCTAAAGGAGTGACCATTTCATCATTCGTACTAGAGAAGAAATCCGAACACCACGGAAAAACTTATCTTCATCCGACAGATTCGAACGGAAGCCGACGGCGTGGCGAGTCAGATCACGTTAACCTGTTCCGCACATTTACTGCTCATGCATTTCAAGCAATGAGCGGAGAGCAAGAAACTCAGAAAGAGATCCCGAAATGGTCTCAATTTCGCCCCTAAGATGAAGCTGTTTGTCTTCCTCTTCCAACCCACCCTCTCCCCCCACAAGTCCCTTCACGGCGATTCATCCATCCATCTCACATCTCCTTGTTCCTCCTCTGTTCCTACTTCTCATTTCCTCTCTCCCTCGTGCCCTGTTAAAGTCGCTCTCCTCCCCTCACATCCCCGCCACCCCCGACCACCCTCTCCCCTCTCACCCTCCCCCTTCGGTGCTTTACCTCAATCTCTCTCACGCATACGCGTAAGCACGCAAACCACCGTCCCACCCCTCCCAACGCTCCTTGCGAGCACACACTATCCCCCGCTCTTATACTTCAGCCCCTCACATCCAACCCTATCCTTCTCAGCCTTCCTCCTCCCTTCGCTTAACCCGCCCCTTATTTCCATCCCGCGTTTACTCTATTAATCTTTCTTCTACTCCCCTCCTATTCCCTGTTAATCTCCCCCGCCCCCTGGCCTTTCTCCCTCCTTCGACCTCCCTGCTTCCCTGTCCCTTTCCTCTCTCTCTCTGCGGGACTTCTCTCCATTCCACGATCCTCGATCCCCAACCCGCGACCCCATCAACCACTCACCACTCCACTCCCCTATCCGAATCCTCTCTTTTTATTTTCGCCACATATTCCCTCCCTCTCTCCATACCACTCACTCCACCCTCACTCTCTCTCTCTCTCTCTCTCCCTTCCCTTCACCCTTTTACTCGCCCAATTTATCTTCCCTTCGACTCCTCCCACTCATCCCCTTGTCTCTCTCTCCCCCACCCACAATCACTCTCTCCATTTCTCCCTCTCTCTCTCCCCTTATCCTCCCTTCCCAATGAACCTCCTCCTCCCATTTCCCTCTACGAATAACTCCACCTCATCCCCATCACGTCGTCACAAATCCCCTCCGTCTAATTCTTTTCCTCTCCATCACAACAGTCCCTCAACCATCTTTCACGAAAACTTCACAATTTTCTCTCTTCCGTCTCAAATCGTCCAACCTCCGCGTATATAACCATTTGGTAATTGCTCATAATATGTTTTCTCTTTCTCTCTTGTCTTCCACTTTCAGGGAAACTCCTCCCCTCCCGCTCCCCCGTTCCTCCCCCTACTTCCTCGGCGGCAGATTTCTATCTCCCCTCTCATCTTTTTTTTTTAATGGACCTCCTCCTCCCCTCCCCCGTTCCTCCTTTTCCCCCTTCAGAAATCCCACTCCAACACACCCCCTCCCCCTCATTTCTCTCCTCGTCCTCAACACCCCCTCCCCATCAACCCCTCGCTTCCCTTATCTCCTATTTTTTTAAACTCCTTCCCTCTCGACCCCTCCCCCTCTGGGCATCTCACCCCTTTCTATCTCCCACCTCTCTTATGTTTTTTTTAATCCGGAGTTTCTATATTTTCATTTCCTCTCTCTCTCTCTCTCTTGTGTGCCCCGCCCTTTAACTTTATGAACTCCGTATATTTACCGTTTCTCCGAGTGTGCAATTACTCCACACACACACACACGCACGCACACAGACGCGCTAGCACTCAAACGAATGTTGTGGTCTCCCATCTCTAGCGTGCACCCTTCCCCCTCCCCGTCAATTTCCATACTCTTCCTCCTCACTCTCAATACACTTCAAGCCTCTTCCTGCCCTCGGCTCCCAACTCCCCACCCCTCCCCCATCACCCCGTTACTTTTTTTGTTTACCTCCCCGGCCGTATTTTTCCGCCAAATTACTCTCGGCCGTTTAATTATTTGATTTCAAATGTTCGGCCTCCTCCTCGCACCCTCACACGGAGAGGCATGCTCGCCCGTCCCTCCCTCTTTCTTCTTTCGCCTCGGGATCCCACCCCCTTGGCCCTCTCGTCCACTCCATCGTCCTTCCAAAAACCGCCTACTTGTGTTTCTATCCAGAATCTTCCTTCCGTCTCCTTCGAAAAGTAAAAAGCTCACTCTCCCTTTTTCTTATGCCATCTCTCCTCTCCTTCTCCTCTGGTGAGAGCCAATCCAATTTTACGTCTTTGCATATTCCTATTCCTGAGCGAATCTATCTCTTTTTATAGCCTTCCACTCTCTTTCCCTTTTCCATCCCCCTCGGATCCAATCCATCCCTATCCTTTTTTTTGGCAACTTATCTCTGCCTCTTCTTTCACCTTCCTTCCTTCCTTCCTTCCTTCTCTCCTCCCCTTTATCTTTCTCCGACTCCTTCCCCCTCCCCACCCCCAAACAGAGCCACAGAGGCCTCTTCTTCCCTTCATCGTAAGTATACAAAACGCGCGCCTCTTCGAACTACATATCCCTCCCCCAACCCCCACCCTACGCCCTCCCCCAACCCCCTTCTCCTGCCTTTGTGGTTCGGCCGTCACTCCTCCCCCTCCTCAATTCCTCTACAACCCCGCAGGAACCCACAAGCGCATCAGCCCCCTCATCCACTCACCCTCCCATCCATTTCATTCCCTTCCAAACATTCCTCTTCCCCATTCAATACCCGCTCATTCTTCCCTCCTCTCCTGCAGAAATATCGCCGTCTCTGGGACCCCTTCGAATCTTCTTTCTCCCGAGCCCGCCCTCCCGCTCACAATTACGAGCCATCCGAATTGGGCAGCCGTCCCGCAGGCTGGAGGCAATGGATGAATAGAAAAATAAATGGGAAAGGATCCATTAGAATTTTGGGAAAAAAGATATGATAATAATAATGACAAATTTATTGAAGTTTTTCCTTGCTTTGATAGATATCAAACCGTCAAATTTTAGACATCAAACCGTGTGTATATACGAGTATATATATATATATATAGAAAGCGTTTGTGTCACCATATGAGAGAGAACCTCGTCAAAAAAATGAACGAGGATTATTATTATTTTTTTATTCATTTCTCGGAGCCGTGGTGAGATTCGTGAATCTTTTTTCCACTCCGTTCGAGAATTCTAAAGGGGAAATAATATTCGGAGGCGAATTTTGATAGAGGTGACTTTTATAAAACCTCTGCGGCGGCTCGTGGGCGTCAATCCGCGAGGAAGAAGTCGAAACTTTTCGTCCGCCCGTCCAATTATTACTCGTTATTCCAGCAAGCAGACTCTTTCCCCCTCGCTTCTCTTTCCACCCCCTCCACACACACACACACACACACTGCTTCCTCGTCACGCTTTATTTCCGCTCCGCAAAGAAAAAAAACGAGGTTTAAGGAGTCAAGCGAGCACACGCAGGCACATGCAAACATTCCCACCCTCCCGTTCCTCTGCTCTTCTCCTCGGCCTTTCCCTCACCCGGGAGGAAGGGGCGTTCGCCACCCCCCATCCCACTCCGCCTCCCTCCCATTCGAATTTCATGCGCGAACCCAGCCGCTATCCCACCCGTGGCGCCCGCCCTCTTCCCTCGAAAAACCCGCGGCTCCCTTTGACCGCCCGATTCCCTACATATTATTCCCCTCGCCTCACGCGCTCTTCCCATCCAGACATCATACCCCCGCGCGTCCCTCCCGCCCCCATGGCCACTTCCCCTCCCGACCCCCTCCTCATCCTCTCCCTCCACCTTTATTTACTTCACAGTCCTTTCCTTCCCTCCTTCCCCTCTCTCCTTCCATAACCTATCCCACTCTCTCCCTCCCGCCCTGCCTGCCACCTCATCGCATCGCTTCGGAGCCCTCACGAATCCCCCTCACCCGCGCCTTGCCCTCCCTTTTCACCCTCGCCCTCTCTGTCAAACCCTCTCCCCCCTGTCTTCTTCCCCGACCACACAGACAGACACACATTTCCTTTGGCATTCCCCTTCCGTCTCCCAGAATAATAAAAAATAAGAAAACACTTCCCATTCTCAGGGCCTCCTCGGTTCCTTCTCCACACCACTCACCGAATCCCATCCCTCTTCGCCCACTCTCCTCCGCCCACCGTCAAACGCCTTCCTTCCTCTCCCCCCAACCTCCCCCAACCCGCCCTCCACGGACCTTTTTACCTTTTACCACCTTCCTCCGTCATTTCTCTCTCTTGTCCGCTCCCTCCAACCCCCTCCTCTCTCTCTGTCTCTCTCTCTTTCGTTTTTCCGCCTCCGTTAGAAAAACCGCTCATTCCTCTTTCCCTTTCTCCGCGGGACCCCGCCGACCCCTTTCCCACCCTCCCCCTTTAAAAAAACCGCCTGTGCCACTCCCACCTGACTCCTCCTCTTCCGCCCACCTCATACCCCCGTCGTGCCCACCCCCACTCCCACTTGCACCCCCGCGCGCCCCACTCGCATCGCTCCTCTCCCCAATCTCCCTTCTCCTTCTTCCATCACACCCCAACAGCCTCCTCCTCCCCTCTCCTTCGTGCCTCCCCCCTTCCGCCCGCTCATCCCCATCTCCCTTCTAGCCAACCCCCAACACCCACCCCCTGAGAATCCCACTTCACATCCTCGCTCCGAGGACATCCCTCCCGTTCTCACCGCCATAATTTTGCGATTATAATACGCGTTCTCATTTTTTGTCTCGCGAGTGAAATGTGGAGAATGGCTTATCTCCACATATACCTAATACGGCTTCATTTTTTAGCTCATAGATCATGTAACCTTCCTCTCAACATTACCAGAAAAATGCAGTTCTCGTATTACAGTCGTTTATATACTTACCTGCAAGATGTAGAGAAATAGAGATCGCGACATTATATGTTCGACTCCCTTAAGCAAGACGAAATTTATTACGAACACGAGTAGTCCGCAGGGTAATCCGTTCGGCGAAGGTGAAAAGAGGCGAATCCATCCATGTGCGTGGATTTTTTTGTTACTCTGGCCAGGTATTGTTTTTTGTAGGGTTAGCAATGGGGTAAGGTGTCACCCCTCGCCGCACGTGTCGAGGTCGTCGCTTCTATTTTTTATAATTTATGATTTGAATATTTTTTATTTCACTATTCCCATTTTTTTCCTTCTAATGTGTGGTAATTCTAATTTCTACATTGAAAATTACTTCCCTACAAATTTATGTTGAAAAAGTGCACCACTTGGGTAAAATTAAGGTACTGACTCAAACGATCCAATTCGACTTAATGCAATGGCTACCCATTCATTCTAGGCAACTTTTCGCAAGTCCACTCTAGCCATAGCCGCCACATACTTCGCATCCCCCAGCTCCCACTCCCTTAACCACTTCCCCCTTTCAATCCCGTCGACCCCTGCCGTCGTGTGCCCCCAGGGTGCACCTTCACTCCATCTGCGCACACCCCCGTCGCCCCCCCACCAAAAATTCAACCCCCCAACCGCCGAGCCTCCAACCCTTCCCCCACCCCACAACCATCACCCCCCTTCTTGTTCCATTACTCTTTTTCCCTTCCCCTCCCCCTAAAATAAAACACCCTCTCCCTTCAATTCCTTTCCCTCTGCCCTAAAACCGTCTTCTTTCTAACTTCCACCCCCTCCACGCCGCCTTTACGCGCTCCCTTCCTTTATAAACCGCTTCCCTCCCTTTCCGCGATTACAGCCACTACTACCCCCCGGATTCAGCAGCCGCCCTCTATCCTTCCCCCACGCCACTATTACTTAACCCCCTCCCTCCTTAACCCCTTTCCCCCTCCAACCCAGGTTGCCCTCCCCTCCGGCCAGGCCTTTTTCGCTTCGCCCTGCAACGTGCCTTCCCCTCCAGCGCCTCCCCCGCTGCGGCCTCCCTCCCTCCCTCGCACCCCCACCTCCTCCTCGATTCCCCTTCCCCTCCTCCGCACTCCTCCGACCCCCGCCAACACCGCCGCCACCTCCTCTCAGTCCCCGGCTAGCTATCGCCGACTCCGCCGCGCGCGCTCCATCTCTCACTCGCACTCGAACCTCCAACCTACGCACACACGAACACACCCACCCACGAGCGCACACCTCCCCCCATCCCTCCCCCTCTCTCTTCGCTCTCCACCTCCGCACCCACGCGGCCCCACCACTCCCGGAGCGAGCCCGGAAAAGTGTGTGCGGGCTCCACCGCTCTCCCGAGCCCGAGTCGCTCGTGAAATTTCCGGGAGCCAGACGCCCTCTCGCCCGCCGGGCCCGACCGCTCGGGCATCACGCACCAGCCGTCGTCAGGGCCGCCCGTGTCTTCGCCCTCCCCCCTCTCTCTTTCTCCCACCTCCTCCTCCTCCTAAGCCTCCTCCTCCTCTCCCTCCTCGTCCCCCCGAACTCACGCGCCTCCTCCCCGGGCGTCCACCTCCCTTCTCCCTCGCTTGGCCTCTAGGCAAGGACGGGCGGTAAAACGCGCCCCGAACCCTGTGTTTTTCTCCATCGCGCCGCACTTCCCCCCGTTGTTATTCTCCGGTCGCTTCTCACATCGCTCTCCGCAGAAACTCCCCCCTCCTCCCGAGGGCCATCTCTTTGTCTTCGCTGCCCGTGCAGGATTGATTGGGGATTGAGGAGTGTAGGCGCGTGGAGGAGGGCCAGTCTCCGGCTCAGCAAGCGGGCCAGTCCGCTCGGAGGGATCGGCGATGTGACTGAGGGGCGAGGAGAAGCGGTGTGACTTGCGAGGGAGACCCGCGCCGAGGTGTCGAAGGGGAGGGAGTCGAAGAAGAAGAGTTGGTAATTTCGGGTCGTTCGGCGAGAGTAGGGAGAGACCGACCGTCGAGACCGTCCGTGTGGGCGACTCCCATGGAAAGAGGCCCCGCCGCTGCTGCATTTGATCGCCGTCCGGTCGCTGAAGCTGGTATCGCCGCCGACGACGAGGGCACCCTCGCCCGAGGACAGCTCCCCCGCGCGGCCGCCGACCCCCAAGTTGATTTCACCGGAGGTCCTCGGCTACGCCGGTGAGTCCACTATCCTTTGCTCCCCCTCGCCCGAATTTTAGAGATTCCAACATTCCCGTCGAGCACTTTGAAATCAACGATATAGAATGGCATAAGGGAGGGAATTAAGGGTATAAAGCGCGATTCTGTACCCTTGATTCCCTCCATCCAGACACATAGGTCGTCCTGATCTTAGATTACTTCTCGTATTATTCACCAGTGTCCAGTGTGGAGATTTATTCGTTCGGCAATGTGTTTTCATATGTGATAATTATCCTACTGGTCGCTTAACGTAAAGTAGGTTTAATATATTTCATAGCTTTTTCATCAAACCTGTTTTGAGTATAGGATGTCTTTGTTTTGAAAATATTTCATCGCCATTACGCAGATAATATAATGCAATTAGAATAGGTGCAATCAAAATTCAATGATATCAGCGTAATTCCCAACTCTCGACCAAGTTAATTTTACGGGAACAGTCTCCTGAGCTTACTGAGAGAAAACTCTTTCATATTTCCTGAGGGTAGGAAAATCATCAATGAACATCAAGTCCACGCACTTAACTATCTGTTGCTATACATTTCCTCCCTCCAGGCGAACCCGAGTGTGACCAGTTTTAGTAATGTTTATGTCTACTAAGACTAACTCAGCGAGGCATGATCATTCGCCTTGACCGGGATTCGAACCCGGATCCCTCGATATCCGGCCGAGTGCTTTAAAGCACTCGGCCGGATATCGAGGGATCCGGGTTCGAATCCCGGTCAAGGCGAATGATTTTTACTCTCTGAAATGGTTGCATTATAATGCACACATAGCGGGTGACTCCGTTAAAGTTACTGTTACAGTTTCTCTAAAATTTGCCCATTGTCTCTACTCCGTGCAGAATTGAACCCCTTGACTTTGTGTTGCTGTACGGTGAAGTTTAATATCTACCTAACGTATTTTATGTTTTTGCTTTTTTTTTTGCCTCGTCGGTAATCGGTGCAGAAATTCTGGCTTGAAAAATTATCGGTGGTGTTCTACAAGGTTTAGGTGAAAAAAGCATTTATGAAAATATTCTTTCATCACGTTTTGCGTTTTTTGTTTACCTTTGCAGTGGATAAAACGTACTCATATCTCAGAACGGCATTTTTAAATACAATATGGAAACTAATTGATTTGACTCATGGTACTTGCATTAATGAATGGGGAACGTTGTGCATTAATCAAATTAATAAATTCAGTTCCAGCTGATAAATAGTAACAAAAGGTGATAACCAAGCTTTCTATCGTATCATACTTTTATTTCATTAACAAAAATAATGGAAATTAATGGATTTGAAGGAAATGGGAAGGAATTAAATTTTCTAATTAGCAGATGATATTGCATTCCTGATTGTGATTCAAGAAAACCTGTAGGCATTCTAGAACGCAATTCATGGAATGCGTCCGCAATAATATCGTATGAAAATCAATCGAAAAAAAAACGACAGTAATGGAAAACTGCAAGCTGTTTTGAGAGGGGTAGGTAAATTAGAACAATTTTAATTTTTTGACTAATTTCGAAGCTTGAACTTTGCCATCACCTATCCAACCGACCTTCGGGTTGAATGGTGTGATTATAGTTTTGATAGGATAGAATGGGAAAATTATATTGAGTATCAAGAATTGAATACCTCGATATAAGGAGACGTTCAGTAATAAGGGGGAACTACTATTTTTAAATTAGATTGATACAAATAAAATAGAAATGTAACAGTATTTTATATAAATATACTGCGTAATAGTTCACGCAAATAAACCTATGGCAATCATACCAAACTACAAAAGCCTTCGAAATAAAGTGAGGCAAATCGATGCAGTTAATACAATGGAAAGATAGAAAACTTTTGGAAGCGTTAAGGATGAGAAGTCTATTCATAGAAATGAAGGTAAAAGTCAGATGAATAAGATACCGCTGGAAAGATAAAATCCGTAGGAGCTTATTAAAAAAAATGTAAAAAGAAGATTCCTCAAGACGATTCGTCACGATGATTCCTCATTTCCGAAAAAGAAATTTAAGACGGAAAAGCAAATATTACGCAGGAGAATCGACATTTAAGATAAAGGTATACATTTTTCATGTAAATGAAGAGTTGAAATGTGACGATGTTCCTTGAGGATGGTCACATCTCCATCCAGAATATTCGTTGCGTGTCTTTTTATTAAATTTCAACTTTCGGTGATTAGTTCTCCCGATTGGAGCAGACAATAGGGAAGGGTGTCCTCGACGAACTACTTCCCAAATTCGTCAAATTCAACCAAACTGGGCATCTCATGGCATCCAAAATTAGAATATCTCGCTGCACGGTCCAATTTTGCTCTTCTCCCTTGCATTATTGCACTGGCATCAGCAATTCTGCCGCTGGCATCATCCCCAGCACCCGTGCCGTAGCACAGCATCACTCCTCGTCTGCACCGACTGCTTCCAACACCCTCGTACACCACCCAAACAGCTCGGCCGACCCGTGCACTAGCCATCCACCACCAACACCCCGAATCTCTTTCCCCAAACAGCCTCTCACCAGGCCTCACCCGACCCCGGCACCCCCCTCGAACCAACCCCTGAAATCTGGACGCCCTCGCCGCCCACGTCCCACCACACGGGCAGAGGGAGGGAGGGAAGGAAGTGGGGGGAAGGGGTGGCTGCCCCCCCTCCGCCTCTATTTCACGCAGTCCAAAACCATTCGATTCCATTTCGATGGAGATGCCGTCTCATTCCTCTCCCTATCCTCCACCCCCGCCACCCCCCGACCTCTCCCCGGCAACTCTTACCTCTCTTTTTTCTCTGTCTGTGCCTCCAACCATCCTCCTTTGCCCCTCTACCTCTTCGTTTACGTCCCCCCAGGGGGTAGAAAAGGTTTCGATGGGTGGGAGGAGGCAGAGGGCTCCCTCTTCCCGCCCCCCTCCCACTTTCACGGTATTGCCCATTCCACCCCCGCCTACTCTCCTCTCCTCTCGTCTTTTCCTCTTCCTTATCGACAAACAATCGGATGAGGGAGCAAAGGAAGCCTAGCCGCTCCCTCTTTCACCCACCCTCTTTGTTATTTTCCTTCCTACCTCTCCGCTTTTATTTCTTACCGGCCTGTGAGGATTCCTCCAAAATCCCAGCCTCCCCCCCATCTCCGTCCGCTTCCATCCCACCTTCCTCCCCTTCACATGTACGTTCCCTCCACTCCTCCTCCACCTCGTGTTTGCTCTTAACGGGCGACGGCCGGAGAGATGAGTGATATTGTGTGAGTGCACGGGGGTCTCCCGCGCTGGGTGGTGGAGCTAGTATGAGAGAGGGAAAGGGGAGGACGAGTGTGGAGAAAGGAAGGAAACTGCGGAAGATAGCCCAGAAGGTTAAAATGAGGTATCTTTCTCCCCGACCGCTCATACTTTTCTCTCTCTCTCAATCCTCCTCCTTGTGATCTCACACATATTTTCTCCTTCTGGTACGAGGGGGTTTGTGTGTGTTGCGTGTGAGTGGGTATATCTTTTCTCTCAATTAATTTCGCTCGACCCTCGCGCTCCCTCCCTCTACTCTTTCCCCGGGAGTGGCATGCTTCGCCGCCGTTATATACAAAAACCCAGCCCCCCCCCCCCCGACTGTGAGGGATTATTTCGGCCAGCGGGTGATTTTTACGTTGTTAATTTTTTTGTTGTTTTTTATGGTTCTTGCAATTCATTGTTGCGCCCTTCTAAGATCCTTCTCCCGCCTCTCCAACGCCTCGTGCTAAATATATCAACTACGCTCCTAACGTTTCTCTCTGCACACACACACACACACACACACAAGAACTACTGGCTACGTACCCAAGTACGCAAAAAAATCTATAACAGGGAAACAAGAAGACGGATCGCTTGGAATGAGGAAAACAAAGGAAAAGGCGTACCGGAGGTGAGAACTCGTCTAACTTTTTTTTCTGCTTCAAGGCCTC
Organism: Hetaerina titia; assembly: GCA_037158775.1. Lineage (NCBI taxonomy): Eukaryota > Metazoa > Arthropoda > Insecta > Odonata > Calopterygidae > Hetaerina > Hetaerina titia. The sequence continues at coordinate 135,523,203 of CM073768.1, forward strand.
GGAAATGAATCAACTTCTCCTGGAATTTGGAAACGGTCGAAACAAATTATTTTCTCGCTCGTGGACCACTCCGCCTTTAAGCGCATCCCCCTTCACCCTCTCTTCTCTTCCCCTCATACCACACTCTCGCCTCCCCCTTTTGGTACGTGGGTAGGTGTTCATTTAATTGGTTGAGATCTTTTGGCGAGCAAACAAATGGAAAATATTTTCTTTGACTCTACTCTCGGGTCTTTGTTCGAATTGACGGTTGAAGTTCCCCTAATATAATGTGTGCTACATGCGCAACCATTCTGATGGGATCTTGCATTCAATTTGATTCTAGCCTTTTATTTTTTTCGATTGTCTTTGAGTCATTTCTGTTGATTCGTGAATAAACCAGGACCGTGCGTCACGCCGACATTTTTTTCAACCTCCCAAGGTTGCCGTCCACCTCGAGGGTGTCGTTCGGAAATTATAGCCAGGGGCGTTCAATGCGTAGCCAAGTGTAGTGAATACTTCGGCGAGAAAACTGTAGGGATGATTTTCTATATTTCAGTAAAATATTCGGTCATTTCCTGTTGTTTCAAAAAACTGTCGTTTCAGAAAAAAATATGAATGTCATCACATTAATAATTTCCTTTCTGCACGTGAGCACGCAATTATTTTAAATTGAGAAACGAATGTTATGGCGTTTGATGTAATATAATGGAAATGAGGAACACCGCGATAAGAAGTAAGTTAGAATTTGGGTAATGTTTTCTCCTTCAGGGAACTATAAATGTCTTCGCTAATGTGAATGCATGAGGGGAAAAGAAAAGTTTTATTTATTCATGCGTAGGCGCAAAATAATGCCATACATCCCCCACCTAAAGGTTATCTCATGGATTAGATGCATGATTCCTGTTAGTGTTCAAACATGCAAGAAAAAATATCAGCTTTTTTTTTTGTTTTCCTACCTACGAGTAGCAGAGTTCTCCGTTGATACGGTTGAAATGAAAATTTTTTTTCAAAATATACCAATAAGAAAAATTTGTCCCTGTGTACGTAACATACTATTAATTCCCTCAATTTCCAAAATTTATGTATGCTCGCATGATCTCGTAAGTTATTACACTACAATTTCATTAACCCTTGATGCTCTTGTTACGAAAAATCGAATTGCACTACGTACGTACATTTCAGCGTTCTTCGTGTTTAGATACCACAGTTAAACAAGAGACGTCTTTGTATTAATGATCGAATTCGCTGTCAGTTTACCTCTCCGCAATCTCGAAAGTGGAAACATGGGAATGCTATGCCCCCTCCAGCGGTTGCTCTAGCACATAAATTGTTTGGGGTAAAAGCTTTCACGTGCGCTCCACACACAGGGGAAAAAAGGCATAGGGAAGGCGGAGCCGTCCAGGGAAAGGAATCCTCAATCAAACAACCCGGTCCCCCCGCACCGCACGGCAGCGGTCCTCCTCCGCCCGAGGAGGGGGCCACGTGTCCCGCTGGCCCCCGGGATCTCCTCGGGGCCATGACGGAATAAGACCATCGCTCATGGCCTCCGGCGGACATTAGGAAACATATATGCCGGCATATATTTATGGCGCAAGGCCAAGGATGATAAAGACTTTTTCAATACCACGTTTAAGAGGGACCCATGGCCCTCCAGGTGGATGATTTACGCGTTTAAGTTCCCCGAAGTTTGGGTGCTCAATATATCATACTCGGAGTAAATTTCCTAAAGTGGGAATAGAACAATATGCGAAGATAAACTCTTAAAACTCGAAAAGTTTCCGGAATTCATCCGTTAAAAACTCGTAAAATTCAGCGCCCAAGAGCGAGAGACTTGGAGACCCGTACCCCAGACGGGCAAGAGCGCACTGAAATATAACCGAGCAAGTGAAAATCGTCGCGCTCTCCCGGAATCCCTGTTTCATTACGGCCGGCGCGCTTGCAAACTTCTACAACGTCCACAATCTTCGCGTCTCCAACCTCCCTCGGGGATCCCATTGGGTTTATACGCCCCCCTTCGTACATTAGTAAAAAAATTCAACCGTCAGCCTCCCCTCCCTCCCCCCCATCTCCCTCATGCATCTGCAAACAATTCTACGAGGATACTCGCGTCCAATGGGTTTGTTTAAAAGCATACAATGCCTTGAGTTGCGTGTGATCGGGAAATTCGACGCTGAGGGAGACTGTTTAGCAAAAAAAATCACGTTGATGCGAGCGAATGAAGTCGCGGGAAAACGAAAGCAGAACTTTGGATGAAAATCAAGCAAAAAAATGTGGACGAGAAATCAATCCTCGTGTCCATGTTATTTTCGCAGTCGTTACAGATGGGCGGCTCCGGACGTGTCCTTGTCACACTCTTCTCTCTGGCAAAGAATGCCGGCTCGCCCTGCCGATGCGAGATCCGCAAAAAGCCAATCTATTAGCACTCGCCGTGATCAGCGCTCGGCTCTCATTTCGCCCTCCCAAAAAGCCCTCCCGAAGATCACTCAACGCTGTAATCGATTCCACGACCAGGCGAAGCGTTTAAGCAAACAGAACCCTTTTTGGCTTTGAAGAATCGGGTAATACCCTGTATGCGGAATTACTCGCCCCTCCCCAGCCACCATTCAATCCCCAAATCACAGACTCTTCCCTACGCCCTACCTCCCCTCCCCCCAACCAACCCTGCCACAATCGTTTTGTTTCCATGATTTGTTTGCTGATTCGTGTCGTCCTTTTTTTCCCCCCACGAGTTTGTACAAAAAACCAATGCGGCAGCGGCGGATATGTGTTCATTCGCTTTTACCTTGATTTTTAGCTGATTCCCGACGCTCGCTACGTTATTGAATACGAATTGGAAATCCAGTTACTAACTCTGCCTTAGAGCATTTGCCAAGTTGTTTGATTGACGAGACTACTATTTAATACGCCATGTTAAGTTAGCAGTTTGGAACTCCGGCAGGAACTTAATAAAAGTGTTTCATAAAAAGTATGCAAGCTGAAAAAAGTTGGGGGATATTTTCTAATTGGTTTATAGAAAAATTTAAATCATTGAAAATAGTTTATCTAATAGAAACTGATACTTGTAACATGCTTGTTTGAAATCTCCAGATGCAACTAAGATGTTTACTATTAAACACGTTTTTAATCTCTCCAATGAAGATAATAATGTAAGTAGTAGCATTAGGGATAATATCCTCTATTGCATTTAATGACCCATTTTTATATTTGGATACTGTATTATATTTGTTGCATTCACTCAACTTCTTCATAGTTAGAAAATTTTGGGAACCAGAAATGTTCATGACGTCTATACGATTGCTTTCAGAAATTGGTCTTCCTTGGATGACCCTGTTGATTGTATGGGAATGGAAAAAAAACCGTAAGTGAAAATTATTTTATTAATGGCATGAATACTCAGTTTGGCAGTCTGAAGAAGTCTGTTTGAAACTCTTGTCGCTGGCAGTCTGTTTGAAATTTCTTTGTCATTTTCCGTCCTGGAAACACCTGCTAGATTTTCGTAGTTATGTCACAAGTTCCCTTTCCGACGAGGATTATTGGATAAGAAAAGCACAAGTTAGGATTAACGTCATTCAGAGGTGAGGCTGTGTTAATCTTCTTCACATTAAGAACTCCACTTTCCGAGAATAAATCTGCCATCCTAAATGAAGTTGAATGGGGCGTCATTGCAGAATTGAACCGAAATTTAACTCGTGAAATTATTTATGGTGTTTTAACTTTTAGTAAATTTATTTTTATAACTTTATCAACGAATGCATTTAATTATTTTCTCCAAATTGATGAAATGGTATCCTATGACGCTTAACATATTTTCACACGACTTCTGTTCGTTCTAGTTCGCATATATCATAAAATTGCAGATTATTCTTGAAAAAATATTTAGATTATCTTTTATCAATTGTGAAATATTTCATTTAAAATGTCTATGAGAATTCAGTTTTAGGCCATAGGTTTTGAGTTTAATATTTTAACACGTGCATAGGACATAAATTGCGTCGATATTAGGGAAGAAGTTGGCAACTGTTCACACTTCATTAAATTGTAATTTCGTTTTGGAATTCGTTTTTGTCATTGCGCCGCCAGAGAGTTTTTCCTAAATTATGAATTGTCTCTCCGGCTGACCTGAACCATTGATTTTCGATATTAGAATGAAAATTACCGGAGCTACTTTTTTGTCAAATTTTTAAGACCATTGGGGAACGCTTATACCTTTAGTAATGAGTTAAATTCTCTGCCTTTTTAATGGACGAGTTTTTGCTAATATTTTCTCGAAATATTTCTGTTCTTACCTAAAAATGTATATATGATTCGGTAATTGTAAAATAAATTTTTATTTTTTAACGATTGCTTTACGAGATAATTAATTATATTGAAATTCTTTTTGTGCCTCACAATTCATTTTTCAGCAATGAAGAAAGATGAACCAGTTGAAAATGACAGTGTTAAGCTCACAATTTTTGCAAGTATTCACAATTAAAACATCTGACTAATTTATTTTAACTTTATAGAACTCGTTAGGCAATTGAATATCTTATAAGTAGGACCCAAATGTTTTACATACCTCGGAGGCCTTTTAAGAAACTTTGATCCGTTTATTAAAAGCATTAGGTGACGACCATCAACGAGAGCATTTTGACGCATCAAACGTCCCCTGAACGAGGCAGGGTAGGATATTTTTGCAAAATCCGAAGGAGGTGACGGAGTTTCTCATTTCTCGCACGGATAAATGTCAAATAGTTCCCAAGACTTTGAAAGTGAGATCACACGCCTACCATAATTGTGTGGTTTTTGGCTTTCACATGCTCCAAAGATAATTCAATAGAATAATCTTAGCTGACGGTTTTTGATTAAGTAGTGAGACATCATGCAAATCGGAATTTTACCTTAGTCATCTGATAGTGACAAAAGACATTGATAATGTACATAGCATTGTTTTAAATCTGGACTCCGCTAAAATTCATTTATTCGTATCTGGGAGCTGATAAAATGATAAATGAATTTTGCAGTCCCTCTGAAGCCTGCAAAAATTCATTTCTTAAGATCTTTTTCGAAAAGAGCTACGCTATTCCATCAAACTTTAGGCATAAACGTACCTGACATCAAAATTACCAGTTGGGTGGTAAATTTTATCATCAGCAGTAATTACATTCGCCTACGATCTGGTTTAAAAGCGATGACTGATAGTTTGGCATTAAAAACTGCTTAAACCGAACATATGCACGAAACAATAGACAATTATTTGGAACATTGACCTGGCAATCTTGCATCTTTTTCGCTCGTTTTAATGCAGCACTGTCAGTAATGGTTTATCCTTTCTCAACTGCCAGTCTTGAGTTCGTTACCTAGAATGTGTAATATATGGTTCCGGTTAAGAGTTCTGCTACAAGTGATTAATGGTATTCAATTCGAAATAATGTGGTATGAAAAATCTAAAATCACTCATGCCAAAATTGTTGATGAATGAATCCCTTGATGCCATGTGAATTCACTTATAGTTAAAAATTATTGACATGAATTACAAAACAGTCATTCTAACCTGATCTATACATATAATTTGTAAATTAGGAATTTTTGCACGAGTTCCCTTGCTCAGTCAGTAATTGCAGCATTACATTAAATGGGATCAAACTCTCAATTCTGTAGTGACAAGAAGTTTACTGGTTGTCCAAAATGAGTTTAAAGAAAGAGTAAACGACAAACCACCGCAAGAATATTGGCATTTAATTTTAATAAGCATATATGTTAATACGACAGTGATATTTATTGAATGCCATTCTATTTTAGCAAGTGCCGTAAATTTTTAACAAACATTTTGTAAATAATTTTCTCGCTACTTTAGAAAAATATCTTCTTTTCAATAATTTCTCTATTTGTATATTGTCCAATGCATGTTCGTGGCAAACAAAGTGATTACGCTTACAGTTTGAGGGGAAAACCTAAAATAAGGAATCTGGTATCCGCATTTCCTTTCGACAACACGTTTAAGCGGAGGCCTTAGTTTACCTGTTTTTTAAGGGAAAGAAAACTAGTAGCCAAATTTCTACGTATTCTCTTTTAAAAAATAAACAAATCGTAATTTATCGAAGCAAGTTTGATGTCATATTTTACTTTTGTTTCATTTTTATAAAAATTTTATAGTGTAATGCAATTTTCCTTCTGTGCGCACCCCAGGAAATTCGTAAAGACAATTATATTTTATGCGTGTGATCGGATTTTAAAATTTGTATTGGAGGAATTTTAAGGATTCCTTTAGTTTTTGATTAATATTTCCTGTAATTTTTTTAGTCTTACGTTTTGGTAACTTAAGTTTTTCTTTCACAGAACCTGATATTTTTCATATTAATCCTTCATTTGCTATTTAATCTACTCTCCATAGCTCGATTTTATCTGACATGTAATTTTTATTACATAAAAAAATATTAATAATTTTCTTCGTGAATCAATGCTCTAAAAATTATGAATTAGTTTCATCGAAAATTCATAAAATCACTTCTGTAGGGAAATATAATCCCATGACCGTAATTAGGCGAATTAAAATGATTGGACATAAATTCCTGTAATAGATACATAGCTTGGATACATTTACATTAAGATGAATTTAAAAAGTGTTCTGTAGAGTTTTTTGTACATATACTACACGCACGCACATACATGTATATACATTTATGTATTCTTAAATATATGTACATATACAAGTATTTATCATGTATCTTCGAAAACGAATGATCTTCAGCGGCGATACAAATATACACATGAACCTAAAACTTTCTCGTTTCGAATGAAGACGCCTGTTAGGACGTCAAACATTTTCGTGAATGTCCTTTATTTGTGTTTCCATGGTAAGTTTGGAGGCAGCGTTTATGCATATATATTTGGCATAGGGAAAACAAATTATATACCAAGTGAAAGGAATAATAATTTATGTAAAAATATTCGCTTGCGTAGTTCAGCATATTTTATCTCTATCAAATGTTTAATTTAGCAATCTATGAATAAAATACAGCTTTCATGCCTGTGACTGGACTCAATAGAGCAACTATTAGTGTCTAAATAACCATTGGATGAATTCACTCGCCGTAACCTTTGACGGATAATATTGGAATTTTAATGGGGAAAGTTGAAAAATAATTTCAACTTTGTTTCCCAGGTCTAGCGTTTTTTATTCGCAATATCGGCCATTAATTGTGAATATCACGTGTGAAGACACGCCCAATTCAAAATTAACAAATTGTATGTCTTCAACGATAGCAGCCAATTATTGCCAAAGACTGACTCACTCAAAATTCACAGAGCATTTTAAGTTGCCTTCCAATTTGTAGTTCTTTCATTAAGTTGCAGTTTTCTAAGGGTTTTAGTTGACCGTGGGCCATTCTCTTTCAATTAGGTCAAAACAAAAAAATTTAAAAATCAGTTTTACCACTTTTGGGTGCGACCCTGTATATATGTATATATATATATATTTTTTTAATACATGTAGAGAGAGAGGCACGTGCAATACACCAGTTTACCAATCAGGAGCACATCTAGATACATGAAAGCAATTCATAATCCTGTTAAATTCGTTTATGAGTGAAGTAACTGCGGTTTTGACTTTGACGGGCATAATGCCACCCCTCTGCAAATACGAATAAAATATCTTCGACTTTCATTTCATGTGATACTCTATATCCATAACCTTGTTGGTAAAATGGCTAATCCAATTAGACGCTATTCAATAGTTGTCTTGCACATTGCTAGCATTGATTTTGTCTAAACTTAATAATACAAATATAACAATAAATCTGTAAATGTAATCTCGTGACTTCACGTTTTGTGTGGTTCTTAACATGTAGACTAGATTTCAAGTTACCTGGGGATAGAAAAGTCGATATTTCAATTACGTGTCTATTCAGGCATCCATTCGAGGTTGAAAATTAGCGTATTTCTTTCAATTTAATTCCCCAACTATTTTTACGAGTTTCCAACAGTACTTAAATTACCGTATAGGGAAATTCAGCCATTAATTAGGGTTGGATACCTTGAAATCTTATGTAAATACTTCGATAATGCTGTTAGAAAGAGTAAATGGCGCAGTTAAAACCTAACTGCTTAAAAATACTTGAAAACATTAAACATGAAAATATTACCTAGCTGTACGTACTCATACTCCTAATTGTATTTGCTTTTAAAATAATCAATTTTAATCGACCACTTCTTTAAAACAATCACAATCTTCGCCGGATTCATTTTAAGACTCAAATTAATTATGAAATCCTACCGAAACCAACAGTAAAACCATTACTTATAACTTAAAGTGTAATTTTCCTGAAATCTAGTTAATTATAGACAAATAAAAAATTGACGTAATAATTTAAAGCATTACCATCTGGTCCTTTATGTGTAGCTCTATTTTGAGAAAATGGCAATAATAACCGCTGTTATGAAGAGAGACTCAACTCCCAATTTGAGTCTCTCTTTAGTGCCATTTTTCCCATACTTATTGAAACAACTTGCAGAAGAGATTCTTATGCCACGTTATTTGGTGCTACTGAGTTTTCCATGTGCTTCTCTTGCGGAAGAAGTCGAAAATTGTTTCAGTATCGAGAATCCTGCCACTTGTATTTAATGAGAAGGGAAAGGAAAAATTTGAAAGCAAGAGTTATATTTAAATATTCTTCAGTGTTTTTCACCTTATAGACCAAAGTTGAGACGCACGGAATCAAGACATATATACTCGTTTCGCGTATAAAAATTGGTATGAACTGATTACTATAGTATATCAAAGTCTATAAAAATATTATTTCATTATTTTGTGGTTTGTATCCCTTTTTTATCGTATGAGTCACCCCAGACAATAGAATATGTAATGAATGCATTAAGGTAATGAGTTTAAAACTGAGGTATCTTCATTTCCTTTAAACCCCATTTAATTATATTTTAAGTGTATTACAACAAATTTTAAGTTTTTTAAACTTTTAAGTGCGTTTACATTGCATTTTATATACGGTATAGTTAACCGAAAATGGATTATAATGCTCGGATATAAGATAGGAAAATTAAAGTATCTACTATTATGTCAAATACCACCTGAAAACGTTTCAAAATATGTTATTAAAATATAATACACTGTCTCAGGCTTAGCTACGCGGATAATCACCATAACCCAAGAAATGATGGAAAAAAGAAACTGAAATTTCACAATTCACAATTTTTAATGACTTAACTGTGTAAGTAATTGAAACTGTGAATATTAAATTATTTTAAAAATTGATAATAAATTGTGAATTGTGGAATTGCAGATGTTTAATTTTTTTACCATTTACTTGGTAATTCATCAAAACGCAGGAAAATATTAATAATTCCTGTAAAATCCCTCGCAAAATTTCCAAATACCTCTTGTATTTTTAAGAATATCTGCTGTTTAAAAAAACCGAAATTTTAAGCGAATTGCATAATATACCTATGATTCTACAATTTTTTTAAAACTCGGTTGACATTTTACATTATCAGACGACCGACGTATCTGACTGACCAACTTGGAAAAGAAATTAAGACCATTTCAATGCCAAAATTCTGTGACGGAAATAATTAGCAAAAAAAACACTGTTATGGATCCTTATAGACGAAATTTTTCAGCGGCAAGGAATGTCGATGGGGAAGCGTATATCTCGCGCCCAACATTTTCATTTCTTTGAGAGACGCGCAGTTCAGTTCCACGGTGGAATAAAATTCATTGCGATTAGATCTTAGTCGGCGGAGGGAGCGAAGGGGTTGAATAATTCACTAATTAGGATTTATATTTTTCAGCCGAGCCGAATAAAGGGAGTATAATGATGAGGCTCTTCTCTCCCTCGCACTCCCGCAGCGTCATCCCCCGATGGAAAAGGTATCCGGGACGCGAGGGAGGGAGCGGAACTTGTCGAAGAAAAACCGTGGAAAAAATTTTTAAAATGGGTCTTCTCACGCCGAGTCCTCGGGAATGAAATTAAAATTCGGAAATAAAGAGGCACACGCGCGTTTGCGGATGAAAACTAGTTTTTTCCGTCCCTCTCCCTCTCAGCCAGGATCCAGGTAAATCGGATCTCTTTTTCCTCAACCTTACTCCTCCGCCCATTGCTTCCCCATCGTTCACTCCGAAAGGGTTTATTTTTTTTATATTTATGCCGATATAAATGGAATTCTCTGTTGTTTCTCTTAAAAATGCTTTTTGTGTGGAAAGTGGAGAGGCGAGGAATTCAGTTATTTCTCCCAATATGAAATCCAGAGTATCAATTTATTCGTCTGTATATGTACGAACACACACACAGATTAATACATATATACATGTATAAAGATATAATATGCCCATTTTTATATTTATCCTATTTTTTATTAATTACACGTAAAGTGAAGGGAAAGTCCCTTAAAAGTTTAGGAACCTTGTAATATCAACAATGAAAATTCAATGGCGTTTGCAGAAAATGAAGAGGTATCAATTGTAAATTCTTTGCCTTAATTATGAGTTACTTTTCGCGTAAAGGACTACCGAAATCTTAGTGAGTTATTCAACTTTTTACGGTAGTACCTATATATAGTTGTATATACGTATTCATCGATATTAGTGAACGCCAAAAAGGTGTAATGTCATAAATAAATAAATATGTTCATACATATGTATGTATGTATGTATGTATTATGTAATTAGGATTTATGTAATTCGGTTTCCTACTGTCCTTTCCTCTTGTGTGTCGTCTATTTACTCCTTTGGTGGGCGAAACAGCTCCCTAATGCCATCTCTTGATCGCCAAAGAATCGGGGCCCATGGTTACATAAACCCTCAGCAGCATTTCAGTGTAGATTAAGTTTCCTTTATAGCTCAAGTGGCTAGAGCATCGGTCCGGCAAGTCAAACGATACGGTGTTCCCGGAAGTCCCGGCCAAGGAAATGTTTTTACTCTTGTGATCTACTCGAATCCGCCTTCCCATCTCTTCTGTGATCGTCCTTTATGTATGTATATGTGTTCCTATACCTTTTACTTATATCTATATCTATTTCCATGTGAATGAATATATACACGTATGTATATATTCATTTATTACACACACATACATACATTTATATATATATATATATATATATATATATATATATATATATATATATATATATATATATATATATATATATATATATATATATATATATTCAAAAAGCCTCTCCGAGTTCATCCTCACCCGTAATTCCTTCTCTATTAGCGATATATATATGTATATATATATATATATATATATATATATATATATATATATATATATATATATATATATATATATATATATATTCAAAAAGCCTCTCCGAGTTCATCCTCACCCGTAATTCCTTCTCTATTAGCGATATATATATATATATATATATATATATATATATATATATTCCAGGGATAGGAACTGGCCCCCCTACCCTGATGTGTGAATATTCACACGCCGTCAGGGTTAGTTCTGGGAGAACTCTACCATCACCGACCCAACCGACCTTTGGGTTGAATTCTGTGAATATATATATATATATATTCAAGGGTGGTCTGAAAATTTTCCGACCTAACAAAGATACAAGACATTTTTTCTTCATTTTTCTGAGCCGGAAACGTTTCAGACCACAAAAGAGAGATAGAGCAAAAATGTGATTTTCCTCCCATCCACCAGAGAGGAACCGAACGGGTGAAAAGGAAGAAAGAGAAGGGGAATCGGAATGCTAGAGAAAAATAGACGGGGAGAATAATGGAGAGAAATAGACGGGAATGATTGACACAACAAATGAAATCAACGGGATACCTTTGAAAAATCGACCACGGAAACCAATGTACTTTAGGGACGAGGGCGCTCGAAATAGACGAGGAACCGATTCCTTGTCTCTTTGGAACCGAATGGAAGTGGAAAAGAGGAACTGGAGACGAATACCACATTCGTGTATGTGTTTGCCTCTCGCTCTCTCCCTCTCTCTCCTCCTCGTCCCCTCCCTTTGGAAACGCACACAAAGCACGATGGCCAACGCAAGTATGGGCGTTCTTCCACGGGGTCTCGTTTGAGATTCGCTCTGTCATTCTCCGAATTTCTCGAAAGTAATGCGCAATAAGACCCCTACGCAGCCCATTGTGGTTCACAGAATCAGAACACGCGTCTGCATCTTTGTAAAAGGAAGGGGAAATCGTTGAGGAGGATTAGATTGATCTTGTACGAGTAAAACAATGAAACGGAAGAAGTAGAAATGAGAAAATTTTCATCCGAGGATGCTTCTCTCACGCAAGTGGGCTTCTTGTTCACATACATTGGACCTCTCTCAAATGGAGACCTCATTTTCTTCCTTCCGTACCCTCCTCCTGTCCCTTATTCCGTGCCATTCTCACTTCATACGTGATTCGTGTTGAAAGACGATCGAATCTCTCGGTTGATCATCGTCGCCTGTAATGCTGCTTCAGGATAACCATTTCCTCGCCCCGCATGCCTCCACAGTCGATCAATCTTTAATTACAATCATAAATAAGGATATTTTAACTCGAAGGAGCATTCTAATTTGTTCCCGTTTCGGAATCATATAGCCCTATCCAATACCTTATGTAATCAATTTCTTAGAAATTAACACTATTAGCATAACTGTTCGCATGCATGTAAGAATGTTCGTAGGAACTTCGTTCAGGCATCTCGTTACGGCCTCTTTGACATTATCCAACGTTCCAAAATGGTTGCCTTTTTCCAGCTCCCTTTTATTCTTGGGAACAAAAGAAGTCCGGCATCGCTATATTGGGCCACTAGGGAGGCGTTGGTTGCCACCTCGTGCTTGGCCAGGTGCTCGGTCACGAGTAAGGAGGTATGGGACGGAATGTTGTCGTGGTGCAGCTCCAGTTAGCAAAGATCTCTTTCCTGACTCGTTGCACTCATTTCCGCAGCCTTTTTTAGACTGTCACTTAAAATTTACTGTTCACCATCTGTCCTCGAGGCACAAACTCTTTGCGGACAACGCATTTGGATTTGCAAATAAACGGCTGAAAAAAGACCATTTATTTTTTAGACAGACCCTGTAATAACTAGCAGAAGCGCGAGTTATTAATTCCTCTATCTTTCATTTTTATTAATTCATTCTGTTTAGTTTTATGAAATTGCTTGTAAAAAAATTGGTTTAACGAATGTTCTGTAAAGTTAGTGGAGCATGGAAACCATAAAAATGTTGGTATTTCATTTCGTCAAGACAACACTTTGGCACTTTGTCGAGGACAGTCGATATTTTTAAAATCTTCTTCTTTGGCATTAGATCCGTAAAACTCGATTGCTAATTTTTAAAGCCGCTCATTTACATAATGGATATTCAGTAAGAATATTCAAGCCTATCTCTGCACAAATAAATAATTTGAAACGTATTGACGGATTTAAGTAAAAACTAAAGAGATGACGTTTTGCTAAGACCATGCTTTGATAACCGCTTTAAGATTTATTAATGTGGTCGAATAAATTTTAAGTGAAATATATCCTCGAGGATATTTCTATGAAAATTAAATCGATCATAGTAATTGTGACCCGATAATGGGAACCACTAAAATATAATTTAAACATTCATTTTCATTGAAAATTGATGATCAATTCCACGCATGTTACCCGTATCTGCCTTCACAGTGTATAGGAAAGTTGTGTTTTTTAATGCGATTCCACCATCGCAATTTCTTTTCATCATTCTTTCGGTGGCATCAAGCGAATCTATGCGCACATGCGTAGATGAGGGTTTAGTGAGGGAGAAATAAAGAGAGGTGGAGGGGAGGGAAGAGCATTGGCAAAGGGTTTGAAGATCGGGAAGCGACCTGAAACCCTATCTAGGTACGCCCCCGCATAAAGACGAGCGTGTGTGAGGGGCTCGCAGGAGGTGAGTTGGACCGTGAATACGAATCTGGAAAGGGGGGAGGAGAGGAGGGGGGTGGGAAGAAATTGAAGAGTACGGCGGTCACGATGCAGCGAGCAGCGAAAGAAACGCTTCCGACGCGTACGTACCTACATGCCCTCGCCCCCACTCCCACTTCCTCGCCTCCTATTACCTTTCACGTCGAATGGGAATCCCACGAAATCGTCGGCGAAGGAATTTCCTTCTCCTTCATCTCGGAAAGGGATGGGGCAAAGGCAGGCGCGGCCGGTACAGAATAAGCTGATGTAAAGTTTGAATTCGTGCGCGCGGAGTGTGGGGGTGGCGGGCTAGAGTGGTCGTGGGGGGACGAGAAGGGAGCACGATCGTGTACGCGGTAAACCGACCCGCGGACATGATCTCCAAGTGGTTGCTGGGAGTGAAGGGAGCGGGGGGAGGGGGAGTCTCGGGCGGGGGGTGGTGGGAAGAGATGTATTCGAAAAGAGAGGCTCTTCTGGTGGCGGGGGCGTGTTGAGCGGATCGAGTGGATGTGGGTTTGCCATATCAAAATTTTGAGTCCCAGCTAGATTAAAGCCCTTGAAACGCGCTAGGAAAGACCAACGAATTTAAGTTGCTGACTTGTTAGTCTCGCGGTACGTGCTCTTGTGTTTTCCGTCGGTGTCCTCATCAGGATTTATTAATCTAAAGATTCTATTCCCGCGAAACTTTATTTTGTTTATTTCCCAGCTTGTTTACTATTTTCACGCATCTCCATTTTTTCGTAAAACACTCCATTAAAAGCCATTCTTATTCAACCTCATTTCTTCCTATTAATTATATCGATAACTATTGTCATTAGAAATTCAATTTGTGATCAAGATTTTTTACCATAAAATATGCAACGCTCACTTTTTCTTTTTATAAGGGTTTTCATAGACTTATTTATTATCCCAGCATCCGTGGGATTTCCTCATTGACAGTTAAATCACAGTAATATTTTCGGTAATACATCACTCTGCATTTACACCGGATTAATTTCATTTTATCTCTTAGATCCTTTCCTTAAGTGGTCTATGCTCATTATGGTAGCATACTTCTATGCAGAAGCTTTCTTTTTTTAACCTCTGTCTCGAATTTATTTCCGTTATTGTTTATTCTCCATTGGTATCGAAAACTGTCAAACTGTTCCAATATGTCTATTTTTATCATGTTTTAGCATTTCGTTTTATCATCCTTATTACAAATGTTTTGGTAATATTTTTCTTGACCTTCACTTTTATATCTCGTAAAGTTTTGAACTGTGTGTTGAGAATCTTATTCCAGCCTTTTCCTTAATCGCAGATTATTACTACGAGTACATCATCCACAAATTGAATTCTATGTATACTACTTCTTCAACTCACTTTAACGCCGTTTGTCTTTCCTTTCGTCCTTGACATAACAACTTCTATAAAAAACTGGATTAGGTAAAGTGATAGAAGGCAGCCTTGTCCCACACATCTTAGTTTTGATTCTCACTGATATCCGTTTCTATCAATTTCGGTCTGACTTTTACAAATTGTACATCATTTTTATATCCTTTCAGCCTAGTCCAGTTTATGTAATTGTTTGAAAAAGTAGCCTCATACCTCCCCAAAACCTCTCAAAGGTTTTTATTAGTCTATAAAGATTGCATCTCTTTCTTTCAATCTCAGATCTCTTCCCTAATAGCTGTCGTAACGCTTGAGCTGCTTCTTCTGCTTCCTCTTCCTGTCTGATCGGAACTGACCTTCTCGCACTTTTTAATAAAGTTTTATCTTTTAGGCCATTTTTCAATATATAAGATCGGATTTTTGATGTTTGAGGCCGCATGCACATTGTTCAATAGTTCGTTCTTTGTGTTATATTATCTTTCCTGAGGATTGTAATTGTTTTTCGGTAAGTTAAATCCACAGGTACTTGACCTGTTCTTAAAAAATCATTAACAATTTTAACAAGACGTTCTTTCGTTTTTATCCTGAGTATTTCTCAAGTTTATCCTCGGTTCCTGTTGCTTCGTTGTCATTCAAACATTTTAAAGAAAAATTAAATTCTTCTTTGGGTACATATTTGATGCCTATGTCCATACCTTTCTTGTTCCCTGTATTTGTCATTTCACTGCGTACATTTTCTAAGTATCCCATTCATATTTCAATCAATTCGTTATTTTTGATCCGTTTATTTCCATTTTTGTCTCTATCCACATGTTTTTTGATTTTTCGGATTCATTGCAGTGATCTAATTATTTCACACGCTTTGCTCTCATATTCATCTTATCCTCTCTTATAAAACCATCATCCCTTTTCTCGCGAAATACATATTAAATTTTATTTGAGAAAATTGTATATATTAATTAGTTTTAGTTCGTATTTTTTAAAAGAGTCAACCAAATAGTGTCCAAGCACCAAACTAACAAAAGATGCGCTACGTTCATCAAGCTGATTAGTTTTGTGGTCACCGAATAATCAAATCAAAATAATATGCCCAAATATTTGTAATGGTCCCTTCCTTTATCGAGCATTTAATTAAGTGAACTTTGTATTCCCGGAATGCAAATTATAAAAGCTACTGCTGTCGTTCTCCTCGCCGCGTATCTACACCCTGTACATGGGAACTCTATAGAGATTAAGACGCAGATTGAGAAACGGAAGAAATAAATGACGGTCGATCCTTCTCATGTGCCTGTTTCGTGTAGTTTCGAAAGGAGTTAAATGGCGCCATAGCAGTGAGCAAATCCAAGATGCGCTGCGTGCATCCAAAAGAGCATGTGGCCTCGGAAGGAGGCATTGGCAACAAAATGCTCTCTCTCTCTCTCTCTTTGTGTGCTTTTCGCTGCGTCTGGGAGAGGCGGAGGGTGTGCGACGGGAAGTGGGTCGGGACATTGAATTGGGGGAGCGTGCGTGTGTGGGTGAGCTGTGTGCACTTGGATGCGTGACATGGATGGCGATGAGATCGATTTGGAATTGGAAATGGATTATTTAACAGGCCGCCGGTTTCTGTTCGCGCGCCGCTGCCTTGGCGGGCCCTCCCGAGGCACGCGACTTAGATGCTAAAAGCCTCTTCCATCCTCCCTTATAAATCTCCCAGGCGGCGCCACGGGGGATCCACCTGCGACCGTAATTGCTTCTGATATCCATTATCAGGGGGTGTAGGAGAGATGGGGAGTGGGCGAGCGGTGAAGGGTATGGCAGGGTTCGAGGGGGTGTTGGTTGGGCCGACGGAGGGGGAGGAGGCCTGGGGGGGGATAAATGAAGAGAGTAGGGCGAGATTGTCGCTTTTGCCATCATTACTGTTATCACACGCTCCAAGATTGAAAGAAGGTCAGATGTTTTTTCTTAGATCGAATGAGGAGAAAGGCGTGGCAGAAAATTCCCCTCCATGGTAGTTCGGGAGCTCTATTAAATATTGCATACGATCACTAGCCGCACGACGCAACGTTTTTTTAATATTCTTCCGACGAAGCTCTTAAATGATTCGCGAATGTAATTAGCGAGGAGGATTCTGCTCAAGAGAATCATCAACAGTTGAATATTTTTTATTCATGGGGTCTGAACACGTAAGTGCGTAAAATAATGTCACGAATTCACAAGGGAGTAATTTGTCGTTTATTCCGTCGTTATATGTCGTTCATTTGGAATTTCCGTCACTTTTTTAAGCCTTTTATATATTCTAATTTACTAAGGTTTAGAGCAGGGAAAGGTAAAATAGATATTTTCATATAGAAATCATCATGTGTTATGCTATGACTCTGGGGAATACTCTTTACATTTGCTACCTTTAAACTCAGATCTCAACCAATTAAAAAAAAAGAGGTGAAGAGTTCTTCACGAGGTCTAAACTTAGACACTTATCTGAATTCAATTTTCTAAAATCATCCTTGAGCTTCTTGGTACTTGTTTCACTCAAACGTTACGTTAATGTGACATTTATATATTCATTTTTGTTGAACATGATTATCAATAATGTGTGTACCATCTTATTAATATGAAAAAATAATTGTACATCCAAAGCTCAAGGAAGCTCGTATTATGCCAACGTTTTTCAGAATTTCGAATTGGGTTTAGTGGATTACGATAATTCAAAATAGATTTTTGAGTCGTTCGAATCCTTTGCTACTCACAAATTTAAACTGACTCATTGCAATCGGCTCAAAGGTAAAACATGTCCCATATTCACTATTCCTGCCATCTCTTCACAATACACCAATTCTCTCCCATCCCATTCTCACCCTCGTGCGAAGCCCGCAATATAATTAACAAACTGAATTGCAAACTCTGCCCCTCCTTTTACGTTGCCCTTCAATATCCACATAAACATTCACCGCGCCTCTAGCAACCCTTCTTCTACACCGCTTTCTCTACCAGATCAAAAGCACGTCTCTCTCTACAATGTTTCCTTAAATAAATATTTTATAGTCTCAATTATCGTCTCACTTCCCACCTCAGACCATCTACTACAGCTCAAAACCCTCGAGGAGCCATGCATTTGGCTATATGTATGCTCGGACACGGGCTTGAAACTTGCCCATTAGAGGTACCCCCTCCCACCACTTCCCATCGACCCCTACTCCTAAAACTCGGTTCTCGTAACAATCTATTTCCTCTCCTCTCCTTCTTCCCTCACACTCTCCCCCCCTCTCACCCATAATACATGCTTTCATTCTTCTTTGCATTAACGAAAGTAGTTGAGCCACAGAAATATTTTAAAAAGTCAAAATTGAGTGTACTTTCTTGTGCCATCGTAACTCCTCTGAGAATAATTTATGTATAGTATACCAAATAAAACATCTATATATAGTATAAATATAGCACCTTAATGGTGTTCACTTATTTTTAATGCACACTAACAATTAATAGTAGCGAAAAAAAAGGATTAACACAAACGTAAACATTACTCACTTCGATATTTTGTAGGTTCCAGCCACTTTCATCGATGTGTAGATATATATATATATACACACACTTGTATGAATGTAAAAACAAAAGTCATTCATATTTGTTCATATTATAAAAGTCTTTGAATATTTAAAGCTTGCTCTTTGAGGAGTGGTTTCAAATGGAGTCTATGACTTTAAATCAAACGAATCAGACGCAGGAAAACTGCACCAAAACGTACAAAAATGTGATATGGGAAGGATTCCCTGAATAGTGAGTGAAGTCCGAAATGCTTAAATAGCATTATCGCAATCTCATTCCATCCTTCTTCATGCATCATTTGCGTGTTTCCCATTTAATAAGCAGCCAGTGGAAACACCAGGCTTCACTCATGAAAGTGTTTTCTCTATTTGTGAGTACAAGTAGAATGTCAATTAGTAAAATATAGGCGCAAAATAAAGCTTATACCAGAGAAATAAATATATTTTACTCAAAATAAATAAATTATACACAACCACAACCAAGGGATGCTATCTAACTTAACTTTATTTCTAATTGTCGTGCAATCCTAATCGTCAACTTAAATCGTTATTCGTGGATCATGTATTTTTTTAGTCGGATCTGATTTAATTAAAGTAGACTGTTACCTACCCCTTGATAACAACACTTTTAGAGTACATAAAGCACAGTGCTAAAAAATCTATTGGGATGTGATCGTTATCTAAATTAGAGAATGGTTTAAAAAAACCCGATCTTATTTTAAAAAACTAATATGGGATTTATGTCATATTATATTACGTAGATACATAAAAAATAATAATATAGTAATGGTTCACTTACGCTAATTAATGCACGTGTAAGGGTACAAAGATTATACTGAAGAAGAATTTAAAACTGAAATTGTATTCGCACTACTAAATATCCAAATTTACTAAAATAAGTCAGTCTAAAGCCCCTAAAAAATGTTTAATTGAAAATAAATATCAGATGTTTTTAAATGATTGAAGACATTCGTTCGAATGTGGTGTGGTTTTATAATAATAAACAAATATAACAATATATACACTTACAATTTTATTCGAACTTTATTACTCTCTTTATTACCTTTAGTATCTCCATTTTTTGCTTGGAGATAGTTTTTGATTGAATTTTCTGATTAAAACGAAAAAATACCTCACCTTATGGATTATGTATTGGATAAACGATAGTTTAATTTTTAACTGTTGAATTCGTGAAATAACATAATTTTTCAAGTCTGGAATCTAACTCAAAAGTTATAATTTAAAATAGTTGGTTATTGTTTACCGTGGGAGAGAAGTTGAACGCAAGTAACCGGAAAAAAAACATGAATATAAGTTAGGTTTTGGCGTTTAACAAATATTTAATGTCTAGTTTTCGTCATTCAAAACACTGCTTATCACTACACCGATGTTTAGTCAGCTTTTAGACAGTCTTAGGCTAGGATTATATTTTTACCTTGGCCATATAAAAATCGAGATAAAAAAAGAGAGTGATTTTCATTATTGCCCTGAGGAAGAGAAATTCTCATTATTGTCCTCATAAAACAATCCATCTTTCACAATCCTAAGTTGATATTTTTCAAAAGTATAAAGGGGTACCTTTTAAGACCTATCCACTCAAGTTTAGTGCTTCATTCTGAATAAGAGCGTGTGGTTTTTGCATCATGAGGTATAAAAAGTTTTAGCGTAAACCTCAGCAATCATTTTCATCACCCTGTTGTTATATTTTACGGAAAGTTTCAAGTCAAAAGCTTCCATAGGGTGAGCATTTGCGGTGATCTTGTAAATACGTATTAACCCATTTTCATTTGTTTATACACGATTATTCACGTATTTTCAAGCCTAATTTAAGTTATTGTCTTATTGTATTATTAATGCTTTCCTCAAAATATTCAGTCAAGCATCTTATAAATCGTAATGAAGTATGTAAAACTGTGCCAACAAAAGATGAACTTTAATAAGTTTTTGAAATTATAAATTCTCATTAATTAATGATCGAATAATCTCATAACTTATTGAAATAGAATTGATTTTCCTTAAAAATAATCATGGATTTAAAAACTTGGATCTACTTCAATTTTATGCGAGTGTGTAAGACTCTCCGTTCTTTCCGAAACTCATCTTGTTTTCCATTACAGACAGAAAGTGTCCGGTGCTTATTTAAAGTTAAACAATTTATCAAGTTTTCCAATAAAAATTTAGACACTTGGACCACTCGATCATCCCAGGCATATATAATTCTAAATCATAAGAAGTATAAAAAAAATAATATCCCCCTCTTTACCCTGACTCTTTGAAAGACCGAATCTTTTAGCCATTCGGAGTTGAAGTTGTGTTTTACAATTATTGTTTTTGGCTCATTTTACAACTCTGGTGGACCATGAAATTTTATGCCTTTGGCAAAACTTTTCAAAATAAGTAGGAACCCGAAATATAGCAATTCTAAGAGGAGCATCAAAAAAGCAATATAGTTTCTTCGACAGTGAGATACATCTTCTCTTTACCATATAACTTTTTGGAAGAAAATTTGAGAGTATAACTGAATACGAGCGTATGTAGGCAAAAATATTCGAGAGGAAAAAATATAAATTTATTGTCGTCTATCGGTAATATTATTATTAATTAAAAGCACAAAATACTTAAAATTTATCGTCCGTTATTTTTTTAACAAAGTTATCCTGAGTAGAAAAAGTGAAAATTAGGTACGTCGCAAAATATTTGCTGTGTTTGGTGTAAATGGCGAACGATTTTGCCTGCAGGAATATTTATTTTTTCTAGTGGTTAACTTGTAATATAACTTAAGAATAAATATCCTAATGCAATTCGTCGTTGGTAATTGCTTTGCCAAATGCAGTCCGCGGAGTATATTTTCTTTGTATAAATAGATAAAACTCCATTACCAATGGAATAGCATTTCAGAAAACTTGCTTGGCAACTGTTTTAAAAAAGCCAGTAAATGTTCCAATGTCGTTTAGTAAAGAGGCTCCCCCGCAGCATCCTCTCGGGTCAGTTTTGGGAAATACATTTTTGATGGCGTGTTTCTTGAGTATCAAAGGATGTGCTACCAAACACTTGAATATTTCGGCCAAGGGATAACGCACTGGTAGTACTCCATCCACCACATGGAGCCCGTTTCTCATTTACTAGTTATGTACGCAAGAGCAGTGTGCACTTACTTTTAATAATGATAAATTTTCCTCAGCTATTATATAATTATTACAGAGTGGAGATATTTAAATTGTTTTATGAAACGTGTATATGGCCCTCTATAGACGGCTTTAAAGTTGACCTATAGTTTTCAGAAACTGGCGAAATCGTTGGTATTGTTTTATTAAGAATCTATATCAATGAACCAGCACTGTACTGAGGCTGTTAAAAAGGAAAAATGAGCATCTACTTTCAGTTTTGATAGAAGAAGGATATCATTTTCAAAATAAGAAGTTTTAATAATTAATAGAACATGACCAGAATGAAAAGGTGGAATCGGTGAATGGGAATCGGTGGAATCATGAAATGGTTACTTTCGGTGAGCTACCATTCGTTTTGAGAGAAATTTGGCCACATCCTGTGACGATCAGGATCGAGGTCAGCTTTGGAAGAGTACGGAAAATTGTATGCTTATTGCCATCTGCGAAGAATTATATTCGTTCCCTCCAGACAGAAATAGATGAGAAATTTCATGTAGCTGTTGCTAAAGTTGTATAACATAAATCAAATGGCCGAGTGAGATCCGACTAAGGGATAATAAAAGAGCCCTTGAATCAAGGCACTACATGACTACTCCAGTTGGAGATCATGCCCCATCATAACCGGGAGACGTGCTACTCTCCCCATATATATAAGGTCCGAAAATCAATCACACTCTTTAATCAGACCCATACGATGACCTTAGCAGGAAGAACGAAACGTTGCGTTAAGAACAATGCTCAATACACAGCGGAAAAGATAACATAGAGAAATCTATTTTTGCAAAAACCTTCAGTTTATATATATTTTTCATATTATTCTTCACAATAATTCCCGCATTTACTTATTAGCAGGTTATTCTGTTCCAATCGGTAGTTTTGGGGTATCTCCATTTTTCTACAGCTGCCTGGAGCGCTTCATTTATGTACTCCCCGATTAGCATTAGACTGTAAAATTGGTTTTCATGTCCCCCTCCACCGAGGATTTTAACGGATAACCTTCGTTACTGTGATTAAACCGGATATTAGGAAGGGTTCTTGTATGAACCCGGCAAGAGTGGAATGAATGAAGGACTGTAAAACTAAAACGGAGAAAATAATATCCTATTCCCATCTAATTTAATGTCGGTGACAAATTTTCATGACTATGGAATCATGTTCCACTCCACTAATGTGTGCGCGCTCACAGTGCTTGAGACCCGACGGAAGACCGTAATTCTCTACCAAATCTCCTGATACTATTTGGCAGCCGTTGCATTTTTTTCTCATCTCACTTTTTTTCTCTTTTAACCGAAATGACGGCAGTAGCTTTTCCGTATAAACTTACCATTGTATTCCTCCATTCCAGCGGTCTTCCTATCCGAAGCAGTGAGATAATGATTACGCCAAATTGATATAAGTAAATATAACGTGTAGAAAATTCTCTGGTAGTCTTATTTCACTAATTGGTCTAATCATGATTGTTGGAATGAAAATTGAGGTGAAATAAATTTCAGAATTATCCAAAATAAGTTTATTAAAAGGATACGAAATGCCTTCTGTTGAAAATTCCTACGAAACCTTCTGTTGAAAATTAAAGGAGATAATGTGTACGTATTGAACGAATGAGATTAATAATAAGGAGAGTTCTTTAAAATTTTCGCATTTATAGTATAAAATGTATTATGAAAGAAGGCACTTCGCTTTTCCACATCGCATTTTTTTCAATATGACCTAGGGTTTGTTACAGCGTAACATCTTCAGGTTCACATGCTACACTGTTACGAAACCTGGGTCGAAATAAAAAAATTCAATATGGAAAAGCAAAGTGTTTTCTTTCATCGTAAAGGATTTTCACCATGTTACGTCTGAAACTGTGTCATTTATAAAATTTAATCAATTGTTAAATTCAGATGGCCAGTACCACCAAACTGTTGTCGAAAAGTTTTCAGCTCAAGTATTTCTAGGAATTTAGTTATGATTAAAATACCGCTAAAATCTTATTATATTTCAGTGTAATTTCTCTTTTATTATAAACGTCAAAATCGTTGTTATTCCCCAATAAAGTTTTGGGACGGGGTTAAAGTCACTGTTAAATATATTTTTGATACAAGTGCCAGTATTTAGCTAAATTTTAGAACAATTAAAAAATATAAAACCTAATATTGAAAGAATTGTTAGTTTCCGGGATGATAGTTTGATCTGTGTAAGTAAACTTTACCCGATCGTCTAAAAGAGTAGTCTTCTACTTGACGATTTGTTATGAAGTGGTAAAGATGAAGGTAGATAAATCAAAATAACTTAATATGAGGGTTATTAGTACTTGATTTACCAACATAGATGATAAAAGCCTAAGAAATAATTCACAAACGAGACCTATAATTCTTAACATATAATTTCAAGTACCTATGCCTATTTTTAACTCAAAATTATCAACAAATCTCAATGAATGTCAACATGATATATAAAAAGATGTATTGAATAAGGTATAATCGTAAACCATATTGGAAAATCTCAAGCTTTTTACCGTGCACAAATAAAATTTATCTAGCTCTTCTGGAAATTTCTTATCATTATTTGATGTAAATATTAACGTTAAATGAAGTAACTCACATTTGCGTAATATTATTAAGTGATATGGCTTGAGTGGTTTCACGGCATGACTTCGTGCGGCGTTTCGTTCCTCGTAATGTCCAATGGAATGGCATCGTATTTGAACGATCCTACTTATTGATGCCAACACTCTCTTACGAAATCCTCGGCAATATCAATTTCGGATGCAGTCCAAAAAATAATATCGCGTGTGATTTACGTGAGTACGAGAGGGCTCTTAGTGTGAGTTTTACCGATTTCATCCGCGGAAATGTACCATTTGTATCAATCGCCAAAGTCGTTATTTGGATTTAATTATTCCTCTTTCCACATTTAACAGCACATTTGACATTTTGAAGTAATATTACTTCCAAATGCTATAAAATCAGTTCTCGCAATGTGATTATTCCATTCTCTGTCATTTTTCATCTTCTGGCCTTGATGGATAAAAAATAATTGGTGAAATTCAGTAGTTTGTAGTACATACAGGTATATTTATTTATATATCTTCAAAAACAGCGGGAAAATATAGTTGTTTTGTGAATCAGCATTGTTTTCATTAATCAATAAATCAGCACATAGCATATTTCCAGGTTTATTCATGTTTATATTTTATTCTTTTACGGTTTCAAACCGACTAAGTTACGGATTTTATTTTGTATACAAATGGGTAGGCCAACTCAACAATGCCTCACATGCCTAAATTTTATGCAAGACCCAATTTAGTTAGTTATTAAGTAATTAAAGCTAGGTATTACACGTAAATATCATTCACAGAGCTTGTATAAGCGAAAATTGAAATGGCGGTCAATCTAGGTCACGGGTACGATTTGAATCACGCAAATTTCGCGCTAGGAGAGTACGTACGATACAAAAGATATTATCCATGAGGAAATCTTTTAAAGTTTCTAAGGAATTCAATTGAGCAATCGCTGTTTTTTTTATTTCCTCGAATCTGAGGTACGTCTACATTGTTTTCGATAGAAGTTAGGGAAAGATATTTACCTGGGTTACTACTCAGAATTCTGAACATCAAGGATCTAGAAATTTTGTGCTTGATTTCAGTTGAACAAAATGACTTGTATACATCCAGTGAACATTGGGGTACGAAAATATCCCTCTAAAGTGTAGCATTTTCCCAAGATTCCTACCATATTTAATGGTAGCACATTAAATATGGAGAAAATTAAGAAATCATAAAATACAACTTTTTTTTAAGTTCCTCTGAATTTTATTGAAAACGACTGGTTTCGTCGAACAGATATCAGGCGAAGATGACCTAAAGCTGATGATGTCGACTGTTCGACGAAACCAGTCGTTTTCAATAAAAATTATGGGAAAACACAAATTTATATTTTCCAATTTCATCATGAAATTCCATAAAGTTTACCACAGGATTCATAAATATAGCAGTATTCTTAATAACCGTGATTCACGAAACTGTTACATGGAAGTTTGAATGCAATTGGCACTGTGGACATATAATCTTCTCCAAATATTTGGAACACCACCCGGAATGCGTATTAAACAAACCAGATTAACGGAGATCGTCACTCATGGAATCATTTGGAGAGCATTTCTAATCCTTAGTTACTAACTGCGGGCCACGTTTTGGGATCGTCGGGGGCGTAATGTCCTTTTTCCCGATTCGGTCGCCATTAGTGCCCAATCGTATTTATGCAACGTTTGGGTCAATAATTCGTTCACATCCTCGCTTACTAGTTCCTCAAATGCCTTGCTCATGTCCCTCCATCTCTTTCGCTCTTTCTCTTCGCACTCACTGTTAGACAATGAAACCCGTGCAACTAACTGCTCCCGGTCTTTCAATTGCGTCCTGCATGATTCAGCGTGGAAGACTCCCGAGCCATCTGTTCAGCGGGGGTTGGGAATTCGGGAGGGTGGTTTGGGGGAGGGTTGAGGTGGGCCTCCACTCGCAATGGCCGCATTTCGACGAATTGGATTCGTTCTTCTGGGCGGGAGGTCGGGGGAAGGGGCCAAGGGGGGTGGGATGGGCAGGCACCATTCCCTAACGAGGCGCCGCCGCCTTGCCATCCACGCATCCGAGAATTTAAAGTGGCTTGCACCACTCCAAACGCACACTCCTCGGTGATTGAGCGGTGCGGAGGTGAGCATTAATAAGCTTAACGCGCTCTCCTGACGTCTCCCCGATCACATAAAGGAATAAAATATGATTGTGGCAGAGTTCGGTGAAATCCCGTCCTTATATCTCGCCCCATTAATGGGAGGAGTGCAAGGGATCACAAGGAAAAGGGAAAAATATCTCCGTCATATTAATCCATCACTCGGTCGAGTTGAATGTTCTGTAATGGTTTCCGGTGAACTAACTCCGTCGCCATAATTGGGGAGTGTCGACCAAGTTGCATTTCCCCGGGAAGGAGAGATTGTGTGAGGATAGAGATAAAGATAATCTGAGTAATTTTCCCAAAGGATTATATCAGGTCAGGTCCATGGTTTTTCCTTCCTCATATTATCACGGGAATAACCAGTGCAGTGAACTCCTGCTAAAATGGCCGGGGTGAATGATGTACATTGCGGCATTTATTTTGATCTATATGCGTTGCTGCTTTAATCGGCTTATTTGATTTGGATATAGACATTTGAGTGTAGGTATAATTAAATTTGATTGTTCATAAAGCAAAAACAATTAAGCTGATATTTGCAATAGAATTAAATTTGATCCTTTTCAAGAGGATTAATATATAGCCATTTATTTCAAGTGCCACTTAATGAATGGCGTAATTATTTGCAATAATTTTGTCCATAATTGTTAATTTTTACTCAGTATATTTTCCAAAGTGCAATATTTTCAATTTTATTTTCCACAGTTGTTCAATTGTTGTGAATAGCTATGAAAATTATATTTCTGCGTTATTATTATTAACTAATTGGCTATATTTGTACAATAATTATTTAAAATATCTATTCCCCTATATTTGAATTTCAATCAAAAATAATCGTTTTGCTACATTTGATGTTTAATCTGGCATGAATACATAAGTTCTACCGTCAATCCCAATTTAAAGTGGACGGATACAGTCAACCGTTTTAGAGAAAATCTGCAATAACTACAAGTACGAAATTCTGCTCTGTGACCTCTTTTCCTCTGAATAATAGGTCCATTGAATGCGGTAGTCGGACGGTGAACGCAACGTCCACGGAATGGCGAATGTTGGAATGCTCTTTCTTAAGGTAGAAAGCAACGAAGAGTATTAATGGAGCAATGAATAAATTATTAGCAATAAACGCCAATGAGCCCGTTTTCACAGAAACCGTTATTGGGATAATGAGAGTCCAGAGGTTTGTAAACGATCCATTTGTTTATACGAACATTTTGAGAGCAGTAGGGTACCTGCCTATATATCCTGCGACTGAAGATTGCGGGTTCGAATTCCGCTGCGGATACTAAGGTCACCGCTCCCGTGTGGCAACTGCTTTAGCTGAACCTCCACTGTAATGTGGTGATGGGGCAACAAAACACCTAGAAAACTATCCTATTGTCCAGGTCACCCAAATTATTATTGCTACATTTACTTGTTCAATATTTTCAGAAATTCTCAAGGTAGAGTGCAATAACAAATTCAATTTTGTGAAAAGGAAAATTATACCAGAGCGCGTCGATTAAGTGGATAAACCATTTTATTAATTTTCAATGAGTGTTGTTATTTGATCAGATTACGTTCAGTGGGATAGTCGTTCGTCATACCACTTATATTAGACCATTGATATGCGTTTCAAGTTTATACAAAACAAATATTTTAATCCAGATGGATTTCAGTCTGTTAATTTTTTTCAAAACCTTTTGGCATTTTCTTCCATAAATGTGGGAAAATTCACGAAGTGGTAATTTACATAACCCTGTTAAGCGTTCTTCCTTTTTCATTGAATTGAATACAATATTTCAATAGCATATGGAATAATAACAGTTAAATTGAATTCATGTTTGCACCCTCGATATTCATTCTTAGGGAGCGTTATTGTTTCCTGGAAACCACGTTTATCATGTTTGATCATGAATATGGGAAGCATACTTTTACTAAATTAAATATTTTTTATAGTAGGCGTTATCCTTTCCATAACAGAAAGTTAGATGTCGAATTTAAATAATTAATGGACCGCATGAGTGCAAAATTTTACTGTCGTCGTCGACATTTGAAAGAATTTCCCGTATTTACGGAGATGTCTCTCCGTCCTGCCATTGCACATAAGCTCCCTGTTCGTTTGATCAGTCTCCCCGCGTTCCGTTCTCCAAAGGCTAGCGCAGGCGACGTACGACACGCCCCGGATCCTTCCTCCACACCTCTTTTCCCCTCACCGCCCCACTCCACGGAATTCGTTCCGTGAGCCTGCGACCGCATCGGGCACTGCGCCCTCTCCTATGCAAATCCGTAATCACTTTAAAGGACGCGGAACGGGCCGTCACGTTGAAGAAAGCAGAAGAGCCGTAGAAATGAGAAAAAAACAATGATCCTCTCTGCTTGGTTCATCCTTCCTTCTTCCCGAGGAGAATTAATAGTGGGAAGAGGACAGGTACATGGAAGCTGAAATAAAAGAAGGAAGTCGAAATGGAGGGGTCGAGACAAAAAATTTGGAGATAATAAATGACTAGCAATAACCGTCAGCGGCCCATGTCGTAAAAAGCGGTGCCCCCTGCTCCACCCTCCCCCCTTCCCTCATTGGTCGAGAGCACACAAAGCCACACACACAACGCAGCATCATCGACTTTCACTCGAGACGTCAGAAATCTCACCTCAATATTTTCCGTGGGAACATGTCTCCGCAATTGAATATGTCGCATAAGCACGGCGCTCGATCGAATCTCTTCAAAAACGCATTTTCGAATCAATTATTTTCGCGTTTATATTTTTTTCTTCCCCGGCTCGATGTCCCCAAGGAGACGAGATATTAATTCCGCATCAAATTCCACCACCAATGAAATGACGGCGCTGAAATGAGTTTCGAATCGATAGCGATATGATGTCTGCGAAGATCATCTGCGGCTATGTTACCAAGTCAGATAAAAAAAGGAACTTTAAATGTAGATTTCTCGCCTCTAAAGGAAAATTCGATTTGATTACACAGCTTGGAATTTGGCGATGCGATGCACTGTGAACTATGAGGGTGTGGAAGGAGTGGGTAAAGCAATATGTAAAAAAATAGAAAGCATGAAGCAGCAACTTAGATAACATGTGTTCAACGATAAATCCCTTTAAGGTCATGTTTCGTGCAGATTTATACCGTGAGTCTACTTCAGCTCGCAATGACAGTGATAAATGCCGCTCAGGTCACGTTTCTCGCTGCGCGCGATGTTACTTACTAAATTGTGTCAACGTCGAATTGTGCCAAAGCGAAAATCGGCAATTTTGTTAAGTGACTGCGGATGATAGGAGGTCCTACGTAAGTACACCCGCTCACTTGATCATCCAAAAAATATGTGTGAATTCACTATTCTCGTGCAAAGTTGATATCGTTCCGATAATTTATCGGCTCTTCTTTCACATTATTTAAATGAATCAAGAGTGTTCACGTGGTATGCAATTTTATTTTTTTTAATTCCTTGGATTAAAAGAACATTATGAAATAGAGATAAGCACATCCAGAAGGATTCTGTTTTATACTCTATCACCATAATCTTGTCACTCCTTATAGTTTTCCTATGCTCCTCACGAATATGAGACCACAATGGGGTGGATTTCGACGCGATATTTCACGTCTCTTCCCTGCACCGGAGATAACAAGAAGACCTGCCGCCTTTGTAAAATATTAAGGCAGCACAATGGCCATCATCATCAGAAGAGTTTTCCCCGATGAGCGTGCAGGTTGCAGAAAGTGCACGCACTGTGTGCAGTTTGCTTTTTCCACCGCCGGGCAGGAATAACGAGAACTGTCTCGACAAAGAAAGGGTGAGAGAGAGAGGGAGAAGTCCGTACGTACCCGTATATGGGAAATCCGACCGCCAGGATAGAAGCACATGGAAGTATTATTACCCAGACGAAGTGAAATAGCTTCGAGAAAGGATTATTTCGTGAAAGCGTTTCGAAGCGTTAGATTCTGCTTGCTGCGGGATTTTTGCGAGACTCAGCATTATAAATCCGGTTGCGACGGCAACTCAGGGGAGCCCTCTTTTTTTTCTAGCCCCCCTCCTCCCCTCCCTCCCTCCTTTTGCCATCCCTCCCCGCCCCGGTCCCCTCGTGGGCTTTAGGGGAAATATCAACCAGGTCAGGTTTTGGGGAAACACGGAAAAATAAAATGGGAAGGCAGGGAGGGAGAAAGAAAAAAACAGACGACGTAGGAAAAGTGGTGGTGGAGGGGGTTTGAAGGGATTGTGAACAGTTGCGTATGTCTTTTTGATCCGCTCCTTCTCCCCCCGTGTAGCGCCTGGCCTGGTTCTCTTCTCATGCAAAAAAGAATTGGTGGGAGAAGAAGGCCAAAAACCAGTTTGCGACTCCCGACAAATAAATGCATTTACCGCTGACGACCCGGCCCTATGTTCAGCGGGGACGGATGAACACTCGATATCCCGAGAGGGCCCGGTGGGAGGGAGGGAAGTGGACCCGCCAACCCCTTCCATCTCGGACGATCCCCCCTCTCTTGCCTCCCAAAGGTTGCTCCACGAGAGAGGTTACTTCGCGGTCTCCCTGGAGGGGCTCTCCTATCTCTCATTTTAATTTCTATAGGTTGCTCCAATCTTCGCTCGTCATTGAATTATTTCCGAAAAAATGATATGTTTGTAAATTATTATGATACAAGGTTAATATAAAATGTATCGATAACAATTTTCACCTGACGTGTCCGTGAAGTGCTGAATTCAGTTAATTCGGTTAAGTGTGCACATGATCGCAGAAAGTATTGGCATTGGTAATATGACAGTGCACACCATTATCACTGAAGAATTTGGTAATGCAAAAGATCTGCGCTAAACTCGTCCCGATGGTCTTGTGCGTTTGAGGCTCTAAGGTGAAAGACTACCTGACAAAAAACGACATCGCGATGATTTCCCAACCTCCTTACAGTCCCGATTTGGAACCAGCTGACTATTTCCTATTCACAAAAGTGAAATTCTTCCTCAAAGGACACTACCATGGGACCCTCAGTGCCGCAAAATAAGCTTGTCCGCGTACCCTTAAGGACCTTTAGAGTATATAGATCTGAGATTGAATGTTTTTTGTACAATTCATATTAAATGAGTTTGTTATTTTCCACCGACTTATTCATGTCAAACAATTCCCGCAAAGGGAAGCCTGAAAGTCTAAAGTATGTCGTTCTACTGTTTTTTTTTCAATCACCGACCAAATTTCAAAGTAAGAACTTTGTAAGCATTAATTGAATGTCGTGGAAATTTTAAGCCATTTTTAATCTTTGCAATATTTTTACAAACAAATTTTAGCATTAATTTATTTTACTGTTTTCATATCGCAGTCTTCGTTTGCAAATTTTCATTGCATTTGATCGAAAGCTTGTAATAGAACTGCGTGAATTTCAGGCACCATTTCAAACATTTATACTCGTTATATGTTAATACAAACCGTATAATTCCACGTGTTTCAACTTTTGGGAAGTAAATAAGGATATATTCATAAGAATAGCTTCAGCTTAAGTATAACTTAAGAGTAGCTACGTATTGTCTCACATTTTTTATGGACAATGGGGACCATTATTATTATATTCTGAAATTAAGATTTTCAGCGGTCGTTTCGACTCTCTTTAACATCCATCCATCATATATTTCCGATAAAATGTATTTTATAAGTTGTAAATCGTGCACTTTCTCAATATTCTTTTCGATCCTTCGGCTCAGAGTCAATTTGTTAGTCATAAATAATGGATGCACTCGCTAGGGATGCTATTCTAACGCCTTACAAGGAATGCATGAAAAGAAGCAGTACTTGTTCAGCACCATTGTCGTTAAGTAATGCTTGAGGGAAAATATGTCTCAGTGCAGAGGTAGTCTTTGTACAGAGTCTTACCGAGGTGATTTCCAAGTAGGCACTCGTAAAGCCATCAATGCATCTCACGCTTGACAGTTTGTAATCAATTGAGCCAGTCCGTAATTGCAACGCTCCTTCAATGTGACTGTTCTGGTGCTAATATCCTCATTTTGACGTGACTCGTTGCAATTTCCCTCCTTTCTACGCGGAGGGTGTTCCCGCTTTACGTATAGATTTCTCCGGCAATTCCCGACAAAAAATATCCGCGGTGCTTTCGCAACATTTTACGTGGAATTCAATACGCCCTCTCATGACGAGCGAAATAAATCCCTCGAAGGAAACCTTAACTCGAAGTTTTTTAATGCGAGTATTTTAAAAGGATGAGTCATGTGATGCAAGGACGTGCCCATGGGGCGTTTTCTGGCGGGTTTAATGAAGGGAAGACAAGTAGAATGAATCCCTTGAAAGGGGATAGCAGTGGGGAAAATTCATCGTGGAGTAAATTATGGCGTTTGGTAAATTCTTCCTTTCTTTAATGTCATTACATTTTCTTCTCCTTATGCATCCATTACTTCCTCCCCACTGTTTCTATCCCAATCTCCTTTCAAACCTCTCTCCCAAACGTAGGATTCATGGGCCCAATGACTTTCGTTGCACTTT
This sequence comes from Hetaerina titia, assembly GCA_037158775.1. Classification (NCBI taxonomy): domain Eukaryota; kingdom Metazoa; phylum Arthropoda; class Insecta; order Odonata; family Calopterygidae; genus Hetaerina; species Hetaerina titia. The sequence continues at coordinate 135,556,292 of CM073768.1, forward strand.
AATACGGAGAGTGGGTTTTTCGCCCGACCACAGCCGCCCGGGCCCGCCCACCTCCGATTAAAACGCTCCCCAACCCCGCCCCCCGCATCGCGCACGCACACACCACCCCTCTGCTCTCCGCACCGCCGCCTGTTGGCGAGGCAGCAGCACCCTGCGGCGTGAAGACGGCCTTCTTTTTCATTCCGCCGTCTTGGGCTACTCTGCTCTATTGGCATCTGCCCTGCTCCATCCCGTGTGCTTGGAACAATGAACGTGGCACATTCAATCAAATCCCTCAACCGTGACAGTGATGTTCCAAAGTAAACGAATCGGGATGTACGGAGGCTAGTTTTTTCCTCCCTGCTGGTGTCTCCGTTGACATTTATTGCAGGGAGAACGAGAAGCGTTCATTTGATTCGTTTTTTTCACACGGCTTCTGATCTCTCTGCGTGTGCGAAGCTTTCATGATTCTTCCTCCATACACATTTTAACCCTAGAAATGGAAACACACCTTTCGATAACTTCGTCTTGTGAAATCTTCGTCCATTTCATGCACAAATGAAAATGAAAGATTAAACTACAATTATGTTCAAAAAATAATAAGTACTGGACTTAGTCATAATATATGCAATACGATTTATAGGTAAAAGCTACTTAACTATGCAAACGGAAAAGACGAGGATACATATCCTCCGAGTTCAATATGTGTGTGTGTGTACATATATCATAAATCATAATCATAAGTGCGTGTATATATATATATATATATATATATATATATATATATATATAAATCATTCATGGCGATTGATGTTTACACTCTGAAATTGCGTCGACGGTTACGATTTAATTAATTGAGAACATATCGCGTTCGAAAGAGACGTAGAATTCTTGAATCTAAATATTAAATGAGTAAATAAATTTGACTCGCTTCATTTCTTTTAAAATTTCAAAATCTTAAGTAAACTCCATTATTGCAACTTCAATAGTTGCCAGTTAATTATGTTTCCTTCAACCCACTACGTTTAAACTGTGCTGAGTATACGCTTTGCATTCGCTAAGGCGATTAATCACACCGTTCCGAATTTCTGGAACGATAAAGGTCAGGTTAGGGCCAATAATTACTCATATTAAGTGGATCCGTGTTGAGCTCAAATTTCCATTAGCTTAGATGAAGGCCCAAAACTAGTTTCAATTTTTGTCCCTCTGACAAAGATGGTAATAGAACACTGAGAAAACCATTGACTTAATTAATAACTTCATGAATAAACCTTTTTGAGATGGGTTGTTAGCACATAACGCGATAACGTCGTAATAAGGCATATACGGTTTACGTTATAAGCGTAAATTATGGTAATAATTTGTCTTGTGTAGCATTAAAATTATCTTAAAGGGGTTATGATCTTGAATCAAAGTTTTTATTTCTGAAAGTTGAGTACACTCGTTCAATTTAACGTAGAGAAAAAGCCAAGGCATACGCAAGGTGTTAATAATCGTAAAGACTATTGCGTTCCCCTTAGGGAATATTGAATTGCAAAAGTTATAACTTGAACATTACCTTTGAGTTAATAATTTATCCTCGCGTTATATTCATCTTCATACGCTAACACATCATAACTCAACCCTCTTCCTCTCTCTGCCACTCACTTACTCTGTTTTAGTGTGTCTTAAGTTTACAATACCTCTAGAGAAATGAATTGTAGCAAGGAAGACGGCCATGTAATCGACCTGTTTTATAAGTCTATTAAAGTTTACAACAGGAGTACATATATTTATTATGCGTACTCACTTATAAGCTATACATTGCTAAATACATCAACCAGCAAACGGCGTTGTTGCTGCCATTGCAGTCGAAGTTGTAACTTGCCTCTAAGTTTAAATGTTCATTGTTTAAAATAATATAAAACTCCTCGCTACGCAAATGTACTGGGGCGTACAATAAACTGTACTTATTATTACTCATGTTTCAGATCAAATACCAGACATCTGCTAAGGGAACCGGGGCGTCATTAAATTGGCTCCTTCCGTCTCTTGTCTGTTACAGAAGAGAAATAAGATGAGCACTTCGCATTATTAACCATTGGATCTTTGGATCAACTTGTAAAACTCCGGCTTTGTCTCTGCTCCATGGTTTATGTCAGCGACTACTCATAAAATTGCATCCCTTTGATGCAGAGCTTTTAAGGCAAAGGAGCTCCATTGAAACGTTCTTTTTTTGTAGCTTTGAAGTTGAATGTTTATGGGCATCCTGCCAGTTAAAATAAATTTTAAACGACATTCGTTTCTCTCCTCTGAACTTCCGGGGAGCCTTTAGCAGTGGCTTGCGTGAGAAACTTTTGTGGCACATACTTGTGAGCAAGGAAATGAGTTATATTGGCTCATATGGACTCCAACATTGGGGCCACTTTTTTCTACCCGTGTATATCCTCTGTTAGGACACGACGGCGAGGATTCTTTTGGCACCGCCAAAGTGCCTCGTCTCTTCTCGCTAGGATATCGTCCGGAAGCTTAATGGCCAAGAGTGGTCTTTCATTTTGAATGCGACCATGTTATTTTTTAACGGTACGAGTAAAATGTTTGTTGACTCACTTCTGGGATTTTTCCATGCGGCCATTATCTACGTAACCCTATATATTCTGTCCATAAAGTAAGGAGAAATGAACCAGTTACGTCTTCCAGTTTGGGCTGAATGCAAGTATGAAATCTGTAATATCAGCCCTATGTAGCGCGTTATTACTCCAGAATATTTTTATTACCAATGGTATGACGATAAAAATATCTTTCATAGATTTTTTATGTGACTTATTTTACATGTTATTTGCAATTTGTAGCATACTGGGCGTAAAGCCATAGCAGCTAGTAATCATTTCAATAAATTTCTTTAGTAAGTCAGAAAGCACATGTCGGAATTTGAAAAAATATTAAGTATGTGTATCAATAGTCAATGCTCAACATCATACCAGCTTGCAATTAATAATGTCACATCAGCCCTCTCTTCACAGGAAATAAAAAATTTTATGCAAAATATTCATTTATATTCACTATTTTTCTCGTATTTCTTAAAGGGCAGCCATCAACATAATTATGTGCACAATTTACTTTTAGATGCCTAGATATCATGGATTGATAAATTTTAATTAGCCTAAAATAACCCAAGTGATTTAATCCAAATTTTGTACAGTCTATTGACTGTGTATGAGGTTAATCTGATGATAATACTTTGTCAATTTCATTTAGGTTTCCTAAGTATTGGACTCCAAAGTTACTCCTTTCAAGTACTACCCAGGAAATGATTATATTTTTATATCACTCCACAAAAACTAAATTTATTGCTGTAATTTAATTCCATTAATCAGTACAGCATTAAGCAAGCTCTCCACGCCAATACACTTACCTATAAAGCAGTCTCTTGATTTAATCAGTTTTGAACTTAAGTTACGTAATTTAGTGGCAATACTGGGGTTTAATAACGACAATATTATTATGGAAACAGTTTTACATAGCACTAAATTTGAACATGTATTCATCCTTTGTAAGTGATTTAAATATTATACCTACCCTAAATAGTCAACCAAATCTCTTGTTTTCCTTGCATTAAAGAGATACCCGGATAATTTTAAAATTTAGTTTGCACAAAATCTTATTTTTTTCGATTCTTTTAGGATGTGATTTCAAAACCATGCGCTCAGAATAATACTTGCTGTTTTCGCATATTTTTATTCGGCCTCTGTCATGAATTATAAAATTTGAGGAGAGAAGAATTCTGCATATTCAGGTTTTCACCGCGTTGTTGTTTGAAGCCGACAACAGTTTCGCCGAAGTTGCATCCGGCGTCTTCAGGTCGAAGGTTTGCAGTTTTGTTCCTCTACGAGCTATCCCTTTCCTATCCCAGTGTCTCGTAGCTATCTCCAACTACCTGATTTTTTTTATCAATATTAATTTTCCAATCCTGATGTATTAATAAACACGCACACACACATACATATATATATATTCAAAATGTAATTTAAAAAAAGCTCAGTTATTGAGGTTTTTTTTGGCAAAATAGCAGATGTTTAAAATGCGGATGCAACAATAAAGTGGAATAGATGCGAGCAATGTAAGTCACCTTCTCATCAAGAAATGGAGAGTATGCACCCACAAATGGTGTGTGGCACCTGTCGTCCACACCGCTCTATACGTGTCATGAGATCTCGACTGCCTCTCCAAACTCGCACACCTCTGGGAATCATGCCAGAGCTCTGGCGTTGGAATCCGTGCACCATATCTAGCATGCATCAAAACGCATTAAAGCTTGAAATTTGCCGACAATGCTCAAACTTGACTGAGGTTAGTGTGGATATTGAATTTTGTAGGTACCAATATTATCCAAGTAAGAGTTCCAAGAACTTATACAGTAGTGATACATATTATTCCATAAGATGTGCCCTTCTCCCAATCAGCCCATAAATCTCCTAGGACAAAATATAAGTAAAACATATAAGACGAAGTGACCTCCTGAAAATATCTCTACACACTGGTTATTTCATACACTGTCATATATTAAATTTCATAGGTAAATTGAATGGGCATCGACGCGTTGGCGGAGCACTTACCGCGCTCTAGAAATTTTACCTGCACATTGGGGAAGCCTAACCGAATTTTATATGCTCTTTTGCTTTCAAAATGACGAGCATATTAAAATATTAAACACCTGAAAAAAAACAGATAAAACACATTCCATGTCACACTCATGGCTGCGTTTTCCCTCGGCAACGCGAATCACGGGGAATTCGTCGGAGAAACTTTTAATGCGAGATGATGCTTGCGTTATGAGTTTCTACCGGTCTCCTGTTTTTCATTATTGGCCGATTCGATCACCTGAAAGTCTTCCTGACCCCCCTATCTGTGATCGCAACCCCGAAGGACTCCGGAGACCACTCAAGAGGTGAAGGCTAACGCCGACCTCCTGAATCAATCTGGAAGCGTTTCATTTCATGGATGGAAACATTTTCATTGCCAATGCGTAAAAGTGAAAGATAAAAAAAGAAAAACTTCGTCTTCAAAACATTTATACCGTGTGGGGAGAGGAAAGACGAGAGAAAATAATTCAGCCCGTCTGGCGGTGAGTGAGGAGGGGGAGGGGGGAAGGAGAGGAGAGAAGAAGAGGCGGAAGCGCGTGATCTCGCATGCAAAATGTCCCAAATGATGGCGACGCAACGGGGGGGGGGGGGTGTGGGAGAGGTCGAGGAGGGGGGGAGTGTGGAGGGGGTGGAGTATGGCCGGGCCCGGCGGACTATAATGCCCCACGTGCTTCTCTATCTCTCGCTCTCTCTCGCCCCGACGGGTGCCTTGCTTCCTATATATATTAACCAATCGATAGGGCGGACGGACCGCCGCCGCCCAGAAGCCGGGGAACGGGAGCACTTACACACACAAGCGAACACACTAATGCCCGTCGACTCAAAGGGTTTTCGACGTATGTACATTTCATGCACGGGAGATGAAAATATATATGTATGTGTGTGTCCCGCGGAGCCGTGGTCCCTTTAGGTACCGTGGTAGGTGGAGGCTATGCTCAACGAGAGAGAGAGAGAGACCAGAGGGAGGAGTGGCAGCGGACAGTGGTTTGATCCTTGATTGAAAATCAATTCCGCTTTTGATGAGTTGCAGAGGGAGGGAGGTTCAGATGAGAGGGAGGAGAGCCTCTTTGTGAGGGGACGGGGGTGGATAGGAGAGGGGGGGGAGAAGTGCACGCGGATGGAGGTTTCCGAGGTGAGGTGGGGGGGCGGGAATTAGCAAGGGGGCCGCCGACCGAGTCGAATGCGTGTGACTGTAAGTGCGAGCGTGCGTGGACAAGTGTGTGTGTCCTCGCTTCGTTGCCGCTGCGACCCCTTGGACCAATCCCCAGACCTCTCTAATCTTCAGCGGCCCCCTTTCCCCAACCCCCGCAGCCCCCGCACCTCCTCCTCGGCATCTCTCTCTCTCTCCCTAGCCCCCTTTCCCAAACCCTACTTCTCCATTCCATTTGCCTCCCATCATCAGCATAAACCAATAAATACGTAACACGAACGCACAGAACACATGTCGATGTTATTGATGAGGTGGCCGCACTAGTATTTTTTTGGATGCATGGATATCGCCGAGATTTGCGAGAAGAGGAATAGAGAAGATTTTAATTCACAAGTATTTACTCAAACAAACGTAGAATTACCCTCTCGGCTGGCGCCATCTCCAAAAATCCTTCATGAAAGAAAGATTCCTTCGGTCGCAAATTCGATGTTTCTACATTAAAAGGCTGTCGTATAAAAAGTGTTCTATTAGCACGTCGTAGGTTTCTTCTCATTTGTACCCAGGTTCATTAATGATGCAAGGCACACCATGGATCATATTTGATCGCTTTCTTACTATTTTACAGATTAATATCTTTTAGGTATGATTAAAAGATAAATAGCGGATGGAAACCGTCCGTTTTAGAAAAAAAACCATTATTGTTAACAGCTGAGTCTTCATGCTAGGTTCATGAGGGTCTAGCACGAAGGAGGAGACTCTCATGTCTACGAATAACTTGAATAGTACGTAGTTTTAAATAAGCACTCCGGTAAATTCGCCTTGTCCTAATCCATATTTAAGCGTGAGTTGAAGTAGGAAGAAGGAATTCCACATAACTTACTGTAAGGTAAAAAATAAAATATTAGTTGAATTTGAATGAGACGATTCAGAAATGAAAGTACCGTAAGCGCTAAACCGTTGGTTAAATTTAAATTTTATGAAGTACACAAGTGAATTGTGCATGAGTATGATAATAATATTATCAAAGAATTTACTAAATCATTTCAAGTAAACAAAATTTATATTCGATTAATGTGTTCGATTTAGCTAAACTGTCGACGATAATAGTGGACCATTAATTACGATCCACGTGCCGCATTCTTTTGGTATTGCTTACGTGCTTTTATTATTTGCACCCGAAATGGGAAATTATGCATTTCAAAAATGCCTCCTGGAAAGTGTACTTATTTAAAAGATATCTTAAAGGAAATATTTGCACATTCTTCGTATCAAGCTTATTTGTTTTTTAAATATGAGTTTTATTCGTAGCAATTTTGAGAATAGCTTGAATTCGATTTGGAAGTCTGGAGTTGAAAGTAAATCCGAGAGTCAAATTGGAGAGAGTTGGGATGTGGCCAATTTCTGGATCCTACATAATTTTGCTAGCGATGAGAGAGTACTGTGGGATGCGAGAGTCAAAATATTCGCATCACTGAAGAGCGGAAGCGGCGGTTGGAGAGGTACGGGCGAGGGGTAGGAAGAGGAAGTCGGCGGAAGACAAAAACTGGAAGTAATATGGCGGCGGTTCAAATTCTAACCCTGGATTTGCCCTGAGAACTCAGCTGGGGCAGGGCGTTTTTAATTTCGATCATTTACCTAGGTCTCCTTTGCTTTTATACCTGAATGGTGCTTGTTCCAATTTTATTCCACTGTGCATTTCAGTTTTTCCTACCTTTTTCGAATGTCACCCTCCACCACCAATAACATTTTTCCGAAATTTTTCTGGCCTGAGTATCGAAGAAACTACATTTAAAACTACACAGTTGGCGAGAGGTTTTTCCACGCGTTCGATCATTGGAAGCTTCTTCTGTTTTTCGTGCATTTTGAGAATATTGATTTAAATTCAAATGCTTTATGAATTATGTCTCCCCACCCTTCTCGCCGCGAGCCTCCCCCTCTCCCCTTGGATGCATTGACTGATCTAATGGGTGGGGGGACGGAATATTTTCGACTTTACTAAAACTCAAAATTAATATTCTACTATGTATATGGCAGTATGGTTGAATACCCCTCGTCCCCAAAACATTAGTAATCTACTTCAGAGTGAGTTGTTGGTATTAAATTAGTGCAATTAGTGACTAATTTAAAAGAATGTCCATCTTTCTTTGTGCTAAATAATTTAGTGAAATTTAATTTTGTTCATATTGGGCACTGCCACTTCCCTAGATGTTTACTCGATCCCCTAAGGCCTTCATACGATCTAGTTTTCACAATGTGCCTTTTTAAATGAGTCACTTTGCATAGGTTTTATAATGCTTCGCTACACTGAGAGTTTACTTTAACCTTCGATTTAGGCCAAAAGTCGGTTATGTGAATGTAAATTTCGTCTGTCAGTTATTGAGCTGTTTAACGGTCGGCTTTGAACTTTACTAGTATTCATGCTACTTCAGCTAAAAACCGACCTTTAAAGTGTCCAATTACTGACACACGATATTTGTAAGAGTACGGCTGGGGTTTGGTTCTTCCAATAATATTCCTACGGCCGTAGTTACCGTTCGCTTCATACGATAACACTACGGTTGCACTGTTCACGTTTGTAGATGAAAAATCCTATTAATTCATAAAATCGGATGTGTCAGGAATCTTCACGTTAAATTTAACTTCACATTAACTCTGGACTGGATTTAAAGAGACGAAATGAAACCGGACCTTCGTCAAATCCAAACAAAATTCATTTAACCATTCAGGTGGCGGCCGATAATTCTTAAGTATTTCAAAATTATTTAATAGCTGAAACCTTTGGCGGTAAATTAGAATTTATAGAGGATTCATCTGTTTGTAATGTAATAAACCACAAAATTTACAACTTTTGACAGGCGCAGTGTAGTGGAACCTGTTAAAAATGAAGTCCTTCAATCGATAAACTCCACCATATCACATTTTGACACCTCATCCTCACAGTCCATTTTCATAATTGTTAATTCAAATGTACTCTTTTTTTCGGAATCTTCTCGCTTGGTTATTCTATGCATCCAAGTTAATTTGCCCCACATGGGTGTGCCTTGCCCATATCAGCAACCTCCACCCAACCACCATGCCCACTGGCCATCGCCTATGAGAGCGAAGTGTATGGTCAAAATGAATCCGATTCCTCGATCCGCCGTCACCACGCGCACCGAGCGATTGAAGACCGCTCTCGTCGGGGTCGAAAAGGCCTAATGTTGCTTTAATTGTCCCCCGTGTTCTCTGGACTGGATGCCCTCCGCTCGTGTCGGCACACTTCCCCCCAGCTACGCAGCTTACAAGGATTGCTCCCCCTGACGGGGGACGATGGGGTGGGCGAGGGAGGTTGCGATTGCGGGGCGGGGGGAGGGTGCTGGTTCGGCTGGGGGAGGGAGAGCTCGAAGGGGGAGGAGGAGAGGAGGCGGAGATGGGGCGAGGTATAGAATATTCAGATGCGCCAATTCGAGGGCGGTGATTCGGACTGTGGAGATCAAAAGGATTTGGCAGCAGGGTATCGAGGGGAGGTGCTGGAGAGCAGGTAGTAATGGAGGAATGAGATGTAAGGGGACAGAATATACAGGGCCAAGGGGAAGAAGGAAAGGAAAGCGATGAAGTCGAAATCGCGGCACCAGAAAGAGAGAGATCTTCTATTCTCAAAAGAGATCGTTGTGGGGAACGCAAGTATAGAATCCGCGTTCTTCGAAACCCCCCCACCTCCTCTCATCATTTCCATCCCTGTCCCTCGCATTTGCGCCATTTCCATGTACTTGACTTGTGTCCATGTATTATATATATATATATATATATATATATATATATAAAACCATAAACACAGTAATCAACCCGAAGGTCGGTTTAGTAGGTGATGGTAGAGCTCACCCATGTACCAAGCCCGACGGCGTGTGAACATTCATACATCAGGGTAGGGGGGCCAGTTCCTTTCCCTGTATATATATATATATATATATATATATATATATATATATATATACATATATTCGTTCACGTGGAAATAGATGTAAGAACACTTGATATGAATACCTATGAAAGACGAACACAGGAATGGTGCGAAGGGTGGAATTGAGTGTGTGTGTGTTCCTATCCATTTCCCCTATGCATATAATATTTCCATGTGAGTGAATATGTGTTCTTCATTGGTGAGTATCCGTGTTTGAAATTGTGTGTATATATATATATATATATATATATTATAACTCTCTCTCTCTATATATATATAACTAACAAATATATACGGGCGAAGAGAAATTTTATGTTTCCGTGGTCATTTCGCCATCGTTGAGCAGCGTCGAATAGTGACCTAATTCTATACATACGAAATGTACCAGTGTCTTTGTCTGTCTATGTATATATACATACATAGACACGTGTGTGTATATATATATATATATATCCATATATTTACGTGGGTGGTCTGAAAAGTTTCCGACTCAGAAAATTTCAGAAAAATTGTCTTGTATCTTCGTTAGGTCGGAAACGTTTCAGACCACCCTTGTGTGTGTATATATATATATATACATATATATGGGAGTGTTTGTGAATGTGTGTGCATATACAGGCAAAAATCCAGTCCTCATCTCACCACCGTCCTCTTGTGTCTCCCTTTTTGTCTCTCCAACTTGCTGGGCGCATCAAAAATTTTGGCAAAATTTTGAAAAGAGAGTAGAAGAGGTGGAGGAAATACCCCAGAAGCAGGGACAGAAATGCCTCCACGGGCGGTGGATGAGAAAAAGACTAAAAGATACAAAAAAAGACAAAAAGAAACTCCTCGACTCCGCGCCCGTTACGAAGGAAAAAGAAGAAGAGGTCGGAGGCACAAATGGGCAGGTTTGGGGATTTCGTTAAGGGCAGGAGTGCTGGGGGGAGAGGGAGTGAGGGGGAATTAGTGGGTGGGCGGGCGGGCCCCCTCTCTTTTTTTACCTTTCCCTCCGCTTTTCGCTCGAGAAGAATGAAGGACAGCGGCCTTTCAATCGGTTCGAAGTTTATTTTTTCCCTCCCTGATTTTTCCCCAGCGGAGATTCAGGCCTTTGGCCGGTGTTCCTCGAATCCTATTCCACTAATTCCACGTTGTTCGCCGGATAATCTGTAAATGCTGAATTGTATGGATCGTGATGAATGGCGTCTACGAGTGGGTTTTTCATAATTTTTTGCAACTTCTCCGAGAGCTCACTTTATCTCTATCGGGGGGCTTCCTCGCTTTGCTTTATTGTAAAATTAGTATATTCATCAAAATTAATGCGAAGTTCCCCGAAAAATGTTAAATACGATGATCACTAAGTAAATTTTCCTCAGTAAGTATGTGTTAGCGAAGCAAGATTCGTGGCTACTTGGACAACTGCGACACAGCAGTACACAGTCACAGTTTTGATTTAGGTATGACAAAAGAAACAAGTCATTTTTTGCTAACTCTTGTCTTTTTATTTACAGCTGCTTCACTATAATAGTGCATCTGATAAGATACCACCTCACTTCTCTAAATTCTTAAAAATATGTGTGCTCAACGTAAATCTTTCCCGCTGACAATCCATATGCCACCTACTTATAATTCAAATAATTGGATCCCCGCATTAAAGCTTGCATGAATTCACAAACTGGGGTGGTCAATCTCATTGCAATAGATTTTAATGTAAAAAATAAAAATTTCTTTCGCATATTTTTTAAAGCTGTATAGTATGCTTATACACATTGTTAAGATTAGTTTTTTGATAATCGCAATTTGTTTTTAATCAATGTTAAACTAAGAGTTAATCCTTTTTTCTGAGGTATACAAGAGGAAAGTGTCATTGTGGGGATTATTTCCTTGAAAAATTGAAAAATATTCTATGACAATTTCGTCTGTAATTACAGTAGCATGTATATGGCCTCTTATGTTGCCCAATATAAGGTATTACGAGTATATTTAGTAAGAAAAATACTACTGATTTAACTTTTACTTATTATTACACTTGAAATATCGGATATATCATTTGGAATTGTTAATTGAAAAATATTGCACAAATGTTTAAGTGTTTTGTTAATATTGATCCAAATAAAACTTGCTATAAAACGAATACAGAACGTACTAAATATGTGCTCTCAATCCAACTTCATTTACATTTCGTAGAGTTAAAAGCAAGAATAGTCACAATATTAGAATCACAAATAGATAGAATCTCTAATTTGACAGAGTACCGTTTACGAGGTCACAAATTGCTGCAATTCTAATAAACTTTGTTTTAATTAAAAAAACACAGGCTTTAGTTATCCTGTCTGATCCTCACTTACCCCTTTATCTGGCATGTTTCGTTTCACGATTGCAGTATAGCGTCTCCTCTTATAGATGCATATCACCGTTATAAGCCAAGCTTTTAGTCGCTCTGCTAGCATTCAGAACTTTTCCACGACCTTTGTCTGCACTTGTCAGAGTCATGCCATGTCATTTAGGGAGCTCAACCTCTTCGCCTGCACTCTGTGAAATATGAGAAATTTCCACGCAAGGGCTAAATTTTTTCAAATCTTTTTATCACGATGATTTTAATCACCGAATGCTTGATTTTCTTATTCCTCGTAGCTCATAACTGAAACTAGTTTATCCGATGAAGAAGCGGATCGAAAAACGTCCACTCTGCGCCAAACAGTAAAGTTATGGTACTTCAATGACCTTGCAATTAAACTCACATATTTAGACCAATTGTTTGGAGTGCACGATTACACTTCACCGCGAAATCTCTTGGACATTCCTCGCTCTGCTTGGGCCTGGAATACCACACCGTCATCCTCCAGGCCAATAACTACTCAAGAATGCGAATGAACAAGGCTGATCGTTAAATCGCGATATTCCGTTGCTTGAATGGAAGCATGGCATGTACGATGAATTTAATGGCCGACTCGCAAAGCACAAATCAAGTCGTAGATACTGACAGAGACGCAGACTTTTTCATTACCGTGAGCATTCTTTGTAGGAAATATTTTTGAAACGGCTATATTCAAGCTCTTGAAAACATCTCATCAAAAATCCTTGGCCATCTCGACCACTTTTTGAACTCTTTTTAATTGATAACGGAAACCCTTCACCAGATGTCCTGAACTAAATGTAAGGAGCCCTCTAAAATCGCAAGGGTTACTTTTTTTGAAGAACAATAATTTCATAATAAAACGTTTCACTTTAATAATGTACGTGAAAAAGTAAACATGTTAGCCTTTGAGTATATTTTCAATAAAGTTGTTATTTATTGGTTTTGTTGTATACGCTAACAGCCACTAACATGTGTCTCATTAGTTCAAATTTTAATGTTATAAACCCATATTTGCAATGTGTAATACCTGCAAAATGACTATCATTCACCCGTGAGTAATTCAAATCCGAAATGTTTTAGGTTCCACTAATATGTTATCATTTGATGTGACAATTGAATGTTGCGTAACAGCAAATATCAAGAAAAAATAAAATTTTCCAATCTACTATTACATTTATTTTTATTATAATGAGCAAATTTACAAACGTCTCATGACATGTTATCTTTAAATTAATAATACGTTTTAAGGTTTAATTCAAACTAAAAAAGATATTACGTAATGAATAATAACTTTCAACTCCCTTACATTCTCTTCACTATAATTTGACGGTAAATTTAACTTAATGGTGACTTCCACATATAAGTGGAAAATGAATTACAAAATGTTAAAAATGCACCTATGTTAATAATGTGCAATCAATTTTTAACTTATTTCTTCAGCGCTCCAAAATATAGCTAACCCATAAATCTGTGTTGGTAAAAACCTTAGTGAAATGATTCCTGGTCTGGATGATATAAAAATAAGATATCGCTTATTTTATTATTTGTTTATTCCATTATTCTAGATAAGTACTTTGCTAGTTTTGTTCGACATTAAAATGACTGTCATTTCTTTTATAAATCTGCTTATAAGATCTTTCCTAAATTTTACGAATTTTATGTCCTATTGTTCTTTATTTTGGTCTTCTGAAACTTATGGATCTGATATTCTCCGAGAAGAAACACAAAGGTGAACTTCTACGTTCCACATTGTTTGCTGGGGTTGTTGCAAGGCGTGCAACGTCTATGTTTCTAGGAAGTGTAGGCTTTGGAATCATACGAAAATCCATTCGCTTCAAGACTATTATTTGGTTTATGTCACACAAAAGACCCTTAAATTCTGTTGAACTGTCTTCTGAAGAATCTCTCTCTTTCGACAAATCCTTTAGTCCTCTGCACACATCGCCAGCCATCAAGTTTAAATGTCTGAATCATTTTCCTTTGAGTACTTTGCTTACTTTACGTTTACCCTTTCCGCGTTTTTCATTGGAGGATTTCTCCTCATACATGGTGCGCCACCCAGCTCTCCTTTCATATTCCCAAATCCGCCCCTCCCCTTTCCTCCTCCTGGGTCGGCTCCAGAGGCGCATCCCTCTCGGCGGAAGCGCGGCGTGACGCCCACACGATTTACGAATAATCATAGCGTCTACCTTGACAAATGCCTTAGTGGTGCCTTACAGGGTAATATGTAAATGTAGATGAGTAAAATATGCGCTCGGGGAGGCGGGAAAAAATTTTCCAATTTCTCATGGGTACTGCGATTCAAAGCATTATGGCAACGGCTGTTTTACCCTATTCAAGGCATCCATCTAATTTTTCCACTATGACCAATTCTCAACACTCTCTAGGTCTTCTTTTTATTCTCATGCGCGTCAATTAACAAATATTTTTAAAGGAATTTGTCAGATTTATGTTAAATATTTTTGAATGGGATTCATTTCTTCCACAATTGCTAATATAGTATCCTTTTTGACTATCTTGGTATAATTTTTGGCTATCAGTATACATCCCCTCATTCGTATAAATTTATTCTATTTCTTTTCACGATAATTTTATTATTTTAATACTCAATTTTCAGCCATTCTTTATCACTTTATGTAATATATGCTCTCCAATTGCCAATAAAAGTTGAATTTTTTTTTATTTAATCGGACTGATAGTGTCACTTTACCTGCTCCAATCTATTCTTACAAATTTTGGTAGCCATTCTGTATTCATTACCTAGATTGAATTGGATGAATTATGTGCAGTAATATTTTTTTCAATTTCCATCATGTTGAAACCTTCCTCTATGCGACATATAATTTCATATTTTTTTGTTTATCTGTTCAAAAATAGTTTTCATACCTAGTTTTCAAGTTTCCTATGACTGCCAATTTTCGTGGGAGCATCACGGAGGAATTAAGTAGAGTATCCGTTCAATTTTGTATGGAATCTTGTTAAACTTTCATGTCCCTGTGATTGTATATTTTGTGCCCTTTATAAAGTTACCCACATTATTCCACTTTATTATTATACCACTCTTACCATTAACTTCTCTTAAGAAATTTGATCTTCAATTAATAATGTACCCGATTCTTTTCATTATTTAACAAGCTGAAATTCTGATCATAATTTTCCTTTTGCAAAATGAGACCCAATTACTAATAGAACCCAATTAAAATAATTATAACTTTGCAGTCATAACTTTTGATCTTTTGTTTGCCTCATAATTGGAGTGTTCGTTACTCCTGTGATATACTTTGGTACCTTTTCAATATTGTATGTTTTTCTGATTGGAAAATTTAATATTGAGTCGGGCTTTATTTTTGAGTCGTTCCAATTGTCAAGCTTGATGCTTCTTTTTTATCATTTTCTGTTAATTTTTGTGATTGTGGATATTGAAAATCATCCGTAAATTATCTGATATAAGTAACTCAAGGAGAAAATACTTTCCGTCGCTCTCAACAAGCTTTTTTCCTTTAGGCTTCATTTCTGAAATAGATCACCTAAGTTGTCCACTCAAGATCTTAATTACTATTGTGTATATATTTCTGTAAGTATCCCTAAATAATTTGTTTAACAACAGATAATGAACATTAGTAAGTTGAACTATTCAATAAAAGTAATGGCCAACGTGAAAATTAAGTAAGACGCATCATTCAATTTTTTTTTTCCAGAAAATAAATAATCGGAATGGAAAGAATACTTCAGACGCGCCGGCATCATCAGTAATCAATGAATCCGTTAAAAACAGAAAGGTAGACGCATTAATTATAAAAAAGATACTACTTTTGGGATATATTGTCAATATTTAAAATAAATGGGGCATTGCAAATATGTACCTGAAGCGTAAAATTTATGAACTTGAAGTGTAATATATCGTGACTGCATTTTTCTTCGTGTAAATCTAAATAACCATCGCCAAAGAGATAAAAAAATTGTGGTGCTACTTTTCAATGAATATAAAGTGATACTTTTTAAATTAATGTCTCACACGGACGTTGCTAAACGTATTAATTACAAGATAAATCATCTCCCGATACATATCAGAGATTATTTAGTATTTTCATTTCAGTTGCTTTATAATAGGGAAATTAGTAAAAGAAATCTTAATAATTTACAGCCACAGTGAAACGAATGGTTCGCAGTTCTACGAGTTTGAATTTTTTTTAAAGGCTACGAAAACCCAGCGCTGGCAACGCTTAGATGTCCTCCGAGGAAGGTGAAGCATAAAAAAGAGTAAAGTAATTACGATTCTAGGTAAGGCTTATGTTCGCACGTTTGGAACAAATTCTGTGCTCTTAAAATTAATGAGGAGGAACACGGGGGAGGTTGGGGGTTTGGCGGTTTCAGTCGATTGCGACCCTCGAGATCACTTTCATCTCACTTTTAATCCCTCAGAATATTTCACACTGACGAGATGAGAGGGGAAGGGGACGAGCTTCGGAAGCGGCGGAGACCAACTTCACTCCTCTCAGCCGAACCGCGACGGACTCGCGCGTGGAAAAGCGGCGATCTCGGCCAAGCGACGACGCTTCCTCGGGGCGCCTCCCCGGCACGGGCAACCGAGGGAGGTTCCCGCGGCGAAGGCTCGAAGTCTTCTCTGTGTGTACCGTTGTGGGATGGGGGATGGTCTTGGGGGGAGGGAACGGAGGTGTAAAAGGGAGGATGGGAGGGAAGAGAGGAAGGGAAGGAAGGAAGGGGGGGAAGGAGCCCGGGAGTAGGAATCAGATTTCGATTGGGACCGCGGTGTTCACGCAACTTCCTGCTCGAGCTGTTGATTTTCCGCTTGCCAGATTAGAACTTTAAATTATTTTTCCCCATTACACCTGTTTTTGGCATTTGGGTTGCTGCGCCGGAGGTAAAAGCAAAAGTAGGCGAAATTCACACGGCTCGGAAACCTCCCTTTTCCGCATCTCCCTTCCCCTTGGGTTCACCGAGTGTGATAATTTACGGTTGTTCCCTCCGGGTTCTTTGTGCGGCTTATTTTGAAAATCTTCTGCTTCTGCTCCTCCTGCCCCGCCACCCACCGGATCCCCCACACGCACACACACGAACACACACGCCCCTCCCCATTCATTGTGTGTGTTTGCGTGTGTGTGTGTTCGTGAAACTGGAGGGAGGTAGGTATCCCTTTGTTGTTATATCGCATTAATATTTCCTCCGGAATTCCTTAGAGGGCGCGGGGAGCCGGTCGCCGCTCGTTTTGCACCCGTGGTGTTTGAAGGTTAAACCCCACTTGCGGTCTAGAGGAATTCGGAATCAAAGACTAATGTGATGCCTTCCACGAAATTTCGCCGTAAATTTGCAATCTCTGTCACCAGTCTCGAAAATTAGTGTGCCCTGGTGTTTCCATCTCCTTCTCTTTCCCAAGACAGGAGATTACACCCAGATCGGTAAGGGGACACTTACTTTTTCCCAGTCGACGTCCGAATCTCAAAACTTTACAAGGATATACAAACTTTATAATCAATAAGTTTATTTTTTGGACTACCCTTATCATGGACCCTATCAAGTAGAGTAATGTTTCACTGGTGCTAGGATTTCTGCACTGTTCACTTGGAGCGAGGTTTAAACAGATAATTATATATCATCGAAATCAATGATTAGCATCTAGTCATCCCCCTATTAATAAAAAAACATGAATATCAGGAATAAGGTTGTATCATTAATGGTGTACATTATCGATCGGTATCCTCATGTTTAGAGTTTGAAATGAATCTACCAAGATGGCACCATGGATCATTTCTTCGTAATGGTAAGATAAAATATAAACTTGATGTTAGAACCTTGTACGTATCATTCGAAGTTATACAAATATTTTATGTTTCAAAGAAATATTGAATTTATCAACGCACATACCTATTGTTTCTCGGTCGTTTGATGATTGTTTTAATTTTTTAAATTTTATAATGAGAACACTGTTTTGGTATACAATAGTTCTTGCTAATTACGGATATTTCCATAAGTTATGTATACAGTCCATTAAGTTTAGCTTAGCAATGGAGACTGGAGGGGTAAAAAATTTTTCTTCTCACTTGGCAAAGACGTTCTAGATTTTTAGAATGCTTTTGCAAGGAATTTTTTAAGTTATCCCTGCGGCGTCTTATCTCTCACCTCTTCGTAGTGTTGGCAAATGCAAACTCAGAGTGGAGCCAATCGATTCCATAATTTTTTCGCGACTGTCGCATTCCTATCTACCCCCGGGGCTGCAATCCCCATCCATTTTCCCACACATTAAAACAAAAAGTAAAAAAAGGAGGGAAATAGAGACTGTTTGCATAACATACGCGAGATGTCTCCCTTCCATTTTAACGAAACACGATGCTTCATGCACGTGGAATTAAAGTAAAAAATAAAAGGGAAACAAAAATCTGTTTCCCCAAAGGACAAATGACTTCTTTTTTTTATCCCTTGCCCTCCGTAATTCCAATTCCCTAGCTTAACCCCCTTCGTATACCGTACGTATATTTCTTCAAAACTGCTTAACCGGCATGAAATTTGCTCGGAAATGATTTTTTGTCATAATTTCCATATTTTGACTCTTGAATTTCCATTTTTACGGCACCCCCAATTACTTCAGCTTCATTTAGCTCGTTTCGTAGCGTTTCGTTTCATCGATTTTTCTTCTTCCACCCCCTCTCTATACCCTCCCCTGACACACCCTTTCCACCCACCCCTTTCCCTCTCCAACCCACCGCTTCCTCATTTCCCTCTCCGACAACATCCCCTCTCTCTCTCCTCAGAAAACACATTTCTTCCTCCTCCTTCCCACCCTTTCCTCCTTTACCGAAATCTTCTTCCATCCCCTCCACCCCTCTTCCGCTCTGCCCCCCCTAAAGGGAAAAAAGATGATTGTTTCCTTCGGAGATGCCGCCGGGGAACTTTTCGTTGATGGGCCTTCTTTCGCATTAGCTCTTCTTCCCACACACGCTAGAACCCTTCCCTTCCTTCCAACTCACCCCTCGCCTCTGCTGTGTCTCACGTGATCTGCTCCCCACTGTAAGAGGCGGGGGGCGGAAGGGGGCAGGCGGCGTTCGTTCGCCCCCCCTCGTCGCAGGATCTTGTCCCTTCGCTCGAATTCTTCTCGCCCGATCCCCCGACCGTCCACCCTCCCTCCAACCCACGCCCCAGAATGTTTCCTGCACCCGACACCCTTTGCCGTCAAAAACCTCCAAAACATCGCACTCTTCGTCCGCCCACCCCTCGACCGTAAAATTCCACCACTTTCCATCACTCCCCGTTTCCCGCCATCCCTACCTTTTTGCCCGTCCGCACTCCGGTCTAACCAACCCCTTAGGAAAGACGGCTCAAAATACAGAGGGCGTCTCTCTTAGAGGGCAAATGCGCGTCGATTTTTTCTTGTAACCTCGGTAGAAAAATTGAGAGCATCTTCGGTTAATCCAGCCGTACCGTGCGAGTGAGTACACTTTCTCATTAGCTGACCTTTTATGAAGCCAAATCTTGCGATTTATTCACGTGGAGAGTCAAAATCAAAACCTCGTAAGTCATTGAAAATTATATCAAACACTCGTTCATGGATGAAATAAATGCGTAAAAATGTTGAATAGCTGTAAAATCCTCCCGTCAATTTCGTACCCAATGTAATTGTATTCATATCTCACATTAAACTCAAAGCTTGATGCCTTGGCAATCGTTTCAGCATGTGTTGTGTCGTTTAAAAGGAACGATTTAGATACATAGTCTCTTATTTTTTTATTCTGAGGATATCAAACTTTGCATTCTGCCCATGTTTAAGGCTATGTGGTCACAAAAATTTCCATTGAACCTAGATGATTGTTTAAAATTCATTGACGATCATCAACTTTGATCCTCTAAGCAAAGAAGTATAAATAAAATATAAATATATGAAATCGATGAAGGACTCTGTTCAATATAATGCATATTTTGTTTGAATAATATGATTGACAACGATATTGGATGTAACTGTGTTTATATTCAATTATTTGAAAAACGTATCAATCAAATTGGAATAATCGGATTCTCGCACCTCAATGTTTCAGGCAATAACGCCATGAGAAGCTAGTTTTACAATAAACCATGAAATCCTTTAACGTATACTGCGATGAGTCATGAAGCTTTTATATTGAAAGCATTTTACGTTGAACAACACTTCAGAGTGAGAGATAGAAAGGAAATATGTGGAATAGAAGAGATGGCGAGTGTTGTTTCGCGAAGTATGCCTATGGAGGACTTGAATTTCACCGAAGGATGCTCCCGCACCACCTCAGCGTAAATCCTGCTCGCACTCACTCTCGGATTGAGGTACGCCCGGGTTAGCATGCGCCAGTTCCCAAAGGTCCACTTATCGACGTTTCAATCGGCTTCCTCCTCCAAATGGCGTCGTCGTTTCATTTCTTCGACCTGTTAATCCTCTCATCCGTCATGTCCAACCCTCTGTGCCCGGATAATCTCTTCGCATAACTCACGTCATAAACACTTATGAGAGGAAGGCGGCTTTCATCCCAATCCATGGTCGCATGTTTCAAGGTCGGTAAACCCTCTTACATTGTCCACGCTTTAGTTGGACCTTTTGCGTTCACGTAGCCTGTACGAGAAATGTGTGGGGCCTGCAGTTGGGGGAAATCGCGTAAAAATATCTCGGTGCATGTCACCTTGGCGTTAAAAATGTGCAAATTTGTTTATTTTAGCTCCCGAGTGGCTCGCCCCGGCATAACAGTATCTTATCTACCAATCTGCTTGTCGTCTTCCCATCTGCTTCCTGTTTTCCCGACCACCATTGTTATCTCGCAATCCCGCCTCATTCCCCGCCCCCACCTTCCCCCTCGCCGGTCCCATCCCCCCTCGTCCACGTCACGCCCGCCTCCTCCTATCCTAACCCTCCGACCGGCCGACCACCTCGCTCTTCCCCCGCACTAACCCTTCCTCCCAGCCCGTTATCCACCCCACAGCCCCCGGTAATACTCCCCCGACGTTCACTCCCTCCCCAACTCTCGTTACCTCGACCCAAGCGGGAGTCCTTTTTGAACTGCAGCGTGTCCCGTGCGGCCTCTTTACGGCGCAAAGTTTTCCGGCATCCTTTCGCCGTTTTTACGTGGCTGGCGGCGTCCTGAAACGGTCCCCGCCTCTTCCAAAACGCCGGCCCCCCGACGTCAACTCCAACCCTCTCCCCCCCAAGCCCCGCCATTACCCACCTTGTAGCTTAAACGTTCCCTAATGAGTGGATTATCACATAACGTGTGTTTGCAGACCGCCGTGGCCCGACAGGCGAGGGGTCACGGCGAAGAGCACAAACACATCCCCACACACATACACATCGAGGCGGTCGGCAGGGCAGCAGCGCCCGCGGAGGGGCAACGAAGCCTCTCGTGATTATCGGGAGGGAAGAGCGACAAAGGATTTCGGCCACCCCGGTGCGCTATAGTGTTTCACTAAATCTTTCCTTTCCTACTAACTTTGCACCATACAGCATAAACAATCATATCATGTTTCAACGAAGAATTCTCTTTTGACGCTTTAGAAATGTGTTAATGTCAGTTCTATTGTGTGTGTGTGTGCGTATGTGTTTGTGTCAACATACACAGCAATCCATCGTAGTGATCTGGAACATTGACGCATAGTTATTTTCTCTAATTCTCGACTCTGATAACGGGGATTCTTTAAGTTGCATATAACAGTTGGCCTTATATTCCTCTAGACGCTGTTTCATTTAACTTGAGGACCACAGCTAACAGGCGGAGGTGACCACCGCAGAAGATGTGTGTATTTAGTATCCATAAAATGAAAAGCCTGATTTTTCCTAGGGCTGACGAAAAATAAACTAGAGAGTGATGAAAGAAGACAATTTGCTCTTCCACATGGAGTATTTTTAGTACGACTTAGGTTGCGTTACAGCGTAGCATCTTCAGGGCTTCATGTTACACTGTAGTGGTCTAATCTAGGTCGTAATAAAAATACTCAATGTGGAAAAGAAAAGTGTCTTCTTTCATCATGAAGGATTTCCAACATATAACACCTAAAACTGAGTTACTTAACGTATAGAGTGTTGCTGCTATGCCAATTCAACTTTTTAATTCCATGTAATAGTCTAAAATAATTTTATTAAGTGGAGGTAATGACAAATATAGTTACAGCACTTAATCACAATTATCGTACAAATTTGACATACATCGAGAAGGTCATCGACTTTGTCCTTATGTAATTATGTTTTAGGAACGTGGATGTAAGATAACCACTCCCGGCATTGTTTCTCTTAAAATCTGCGCATCTTCCTGTCTATCCCATGGGAATCTTATTCAACCCTGAATTGCGTACCAATGGTGGGCGGCTTCCAGGGTAATATGTAGATGTAGATAAAGACAATGGGGAGGTGAAAATCTGTGGGCGGATTCCCTTTCGCTGTCTTCTTATTTTTTCGCCGACGGTCTTTACGCCCCACGAGAGACTGCTCAAGAGAGGGGGCGAGGAGGCGGCCCAGGCCTCCTTCCGCCTCCCGACCCGCCCCTCGGCTTATCTCCCGGAGGAGGCGTCTGCAGCGACCGAACAACCAATGCCGGCCCCTCCTCCTCCCAGCCTCTCTACCGCCCCCCCGCCCCCGTCCTCCCTCCCCCTCCACGAATGCGCCGACATGCAACCTACTTAGAACTTCCTGCACTTAATTTTGGACTATCTCCCTGCCGACACATAGGGAGAGAAGGAAGCGGTGGGGAGGTGAGACGGTTTGCGGGCAGGAGGGTGAGAGAGAGGGGGGTGATGGGGGTTTTGGGGGTTGTGGGTGGGTGCCATAAATTAAGGCGAACGGGCAACTTATTCGTATCACCACCGAGGTGATGGGGGAGAGTGAGAGGATGCGGGAGGAGGGGAGGGGTTGATTCCGCGGGGGCTGATATGACGATGGGTGGGGTGAGGGAGGACAGAGAGACGAATTTCGAATTCTGTCTGATAAAGAGGGTGGTATCGGCAAACTGATAGGGGTGGGAGAAGGGTGAGAGAGGAGGGAAAGGGGGTGGGGTGGGGAGATGAACATGAGAAACAACGACATTTCCATTCCTCGATAGCGTTTCATTTTCCGTCCGATCCCCACAGCAATCGCTTCTCACGTTCACTCGATGCCATCGATGATGAAAAGAGTCTTGTTTCGTCCCCTTACTCTTATTTTAAAAGATAGATTCTATTGATTATGTTATAATTTTTTAGAAATTACGGCAAAACTATTTAGTGAGAGGAAATCGCATTTTTCAATCACTGATATCTCTATCTCTGAATTCTATGGTCATTTAAAACGATCTCTATCTCTGTTTTGGTAAATTTAATAAATTCTAATATATATTTTGTAACACATTAAATACATGTTGTACATGAGTATTTAGGGAGTACTATGTCACTTGAATAGTAAAATAGTGATGAGAGCAATTTCATGGTATAGAAAAACTTTATATTCTATTAATGTCTTCTCGAGAAAATCTTAGTTTTCTTTAATGTAGTCACTCTTATGAGTAAGTAAATTTTGTATTTTTTCACAGAACCTCATTACACCAGCACCGATTTCGACGCACAGACGACATGCCTAATGATGTCACCTATGCGTCGAAATCAATATTAGTGCAATTAAGTTTAGTGTGAAAAAATATTAAGTTTACTTATTTAGTGATCATGATTTTTTCACGAGGTATAGACTGAAACGAAGCAAAACGAACGGATGCCTGAAAAGAATTACTCCACTTTCATTAATTAATGATTAATGATGATAATGCAGTGTTAATGCAACAATTTCAGAGTGTAAAAATCATTCGTATTGACCGGGATTCGAACCCGGATCCCTCGATGTCCTTGAAAGCCCCCAAAATTTCGGAGTTTAAGAGGACCCCTCGATAGCTTAACTGGCTGAATTACTTGGACGGACATCAAAAGATCAGGGTTCTAATCCCGGTCAAGGTGAATGATTTTTACACTCTGAGATTGTTGCATTGAAATTCATATTAGCGCATGACTCCGTTAAAAGTTACTGTTTCGGCATCTCCTGCATTTTCTTGGAATTTACAGTGTGTTTTGCAAACTGTGATTTTGTTGAATCCAAGCCTTAGTCTTATGGGAAAATGAATGCGCTGTCGAACAAATAAAAGGACGGATTTCAAAAGCATGGTACTATCGACCGGGAATCATGAATTCCCTTACTGAGGTGCTGCAAAATACCGCAATTCCTCTTTTCTTTGCTTTCTCTCAGGAATACTCTCCTACGGACACTCTGGAAAAAGGTAGAGTTGAACAGTCGCGTAGCCGCCCATGCACTCAATGGATACCTTTAGAATTAGTAAATACAACTACACTTAAATACAACAAAATGGTTGCATAGTGTGTAATAAATACAAATCCGGACTGCAAACATTTAACTGTTGAATCAATTTTTTGACATCAAAACCCACAAAAATTGGTCATCTAGAGTGATTTTCTGTTTGTTTTTTCGAACTAACACTTCTTTTCGACCTGCCTTTGAATCGATTCCTTTGCACCAAGGCCTCCGAAAATTCACTCTCCTCAGATTCATTTGAAATTATTCGAAATTAAAGACTATTTTGCCATGAGTCTGCAAGATTCATTGAGGTTATCGTTTGTTTTATTATTTTTCTCCTCCGTAGAGATTATTTGTCACTTTTGGTTTTCCTCTCTGCCATTCAGTCTTTATGCATAAAATCTCAGGAACCAGTAGAGAGAGACTAAGAGAGAGATTTAAGGGGAGTGAGGAGGAAGCCACTGAACACTAAAAGGATGAGTTTCTATTTAATTAAACCGTGAATAATTTTGCGAAACTTGTAATTTTGAAAGTTTTGGAATAGTTAGCTGATAAAGTTACCACGTGAAACATTCTACAATGGATAAGCATTTATGATTGCTATATTATAAAAACTGAACTCGTGAAACGTCGGCAAGTGCAATAGAGATGGATCAAAGCTCTAGATTGAGAAATTCTCAAAATGATAACAGCGATGACTTGCAAAACATGGGCATCTTATTGAAGTTTTAAAGCTAGCAAGATATATAGTTTTTTTGTTGCCATGGAAGTTCGAACAAAATAAATGAGCCTCAGAAATCGATGTCTGTTGTCAAATAAATTTCTTCCTGCCTGAATTTAACTGATATGCGTACTATATATTCCTTAAATAACTCTTTTTGAGTTGAAAACTAGTCAAAATAAATTGTATCACAAATATTACCGACTAAGAAACAAATTTTTTGTTTTGTTGTTATTCTGACTATATATTCACTCACCTTTGGCTTAAAGCATTCTCTTTGTTTATTCAAGCGAAAACGTCATTATTTTAGTGGATATTTGCTTACCCGGAATAAAAGCGGCAGTAGCTCTCCATATTCCCGTATAAAGTGAGAGAGCCGTTAAGAACGAATTTCTCTGCCATAGGATGTTTGTGCCAACACATGAGCCTCATGATTAAGCATCAACATTGCCTTTTAATTCTGAAGAGATTCGTCCATTGAATTGATAGAAAGAGAGAGAGATTGTTTTGAAGTTATAAATTTCGGACAATGTTCGACAAAAACCACGCGATAGTAAATTTGTCGAAATCTTGTCCGTCGAGGGAGAGAAAACTCCGCAAAAAGTACTCAATAGTAAAATACTCGAGAGTTTGATCCATTCCCCGTCGAATCCCAACCGCTCGCATCCCCTACACCTTCCAACACCGGTCACCAATCCCATCAAGTGCACTCACACACCTCTGTGCCAATTGAAACGCCAAACAATTCCGCCAAAGCTATATGTTTCCCTGTTTCGATAACGAAACGCTCATTAGCGGAGCGGTGAGGTCCGACTCGGGATCTCGCCCACTTATTCCTCCGTATGCGTCGCCGCCGCCGCCGTGTCGCTCCCAATTACACGCCCTCCCTCCCTCCCCGTCTGCCTGTCTGCCTCCCCTTTGCCAGCTCGCCCAGTTTGCGCGAGGGATGGCGAGTGAGGATGTATCCAATTGTTGGACTTAGGGCCGGGGAGGGGTCTAGGGGAGGGAGAGGGGGGGAACGGTGGGCACTGCGTTGGAAAGGGTTTTCCAAATTGCCACAATTGAGTGTGTCCACAGGGTGCGTGATGCGTGTGGACATAATCAATAAGGGTCCTTAGCCCAGGGTACACGCATGCAAACACGCACTCACACAACACGAGCACATATATCCGTCCCTTTTCGTCCCCCTCCCCCCTCAGATCCCTTATGCCGTTATATTTTACAATGCGAGCAATATTGACGGGTTCAAGTGTTTGTATTAACTAGAGGCTTTCGGTATGGTGTGCACACATTCCGCGATCATTCGTAATTGTTTCGCAATTTCTGCCGGAATTAAGGAGATGCTTTAACCGGAGCTGTTTGTTTAATCACTTTTCAAGTTGCTAATTGATCAAAAGAGGAGAATGTTTGCGTCCAAGTTCCCGCGGCATTGTTTGATGATTATGATATGTATCCCTCCCTCCCTCCTATCTATCTCTCCTCGTATTTGACATCGAATTGAACAACCGTGTCTGCCGGTGCAAACATAAATTTTTGGGTGGCCTAAAATGACGTATGCAGCTGCTCCTGCAGCCATCAAACGCATTTTTGAATAGAGATTATTTGCTTGGTGTAATTTAGGGGTTCGAATACGGAATGAATTTTAGATGTTACTGATTATTCTCGTGAAAATCCTCTCTTGTATTCGTACGAATTAACGCGTACGTATCTGCCATTCATTTTCTGTCCGCTCGTGTGTCTAAAATTACTTCATGAGCAAAGAAGAAAAATATTTTTTTCACATTAAGGTTCAACAAAAACTGCTATTGAAAGTTCTGTTTCAAAATTAATTAGTATACTATTAGTAAAAATAATAATGCATTAGCTCTTTTGGCAGTATGTCACTGCTTGGCAACTGTTTAGAAAAATTTCTAAATAAGCATTATTATTATTGGGTTCGAAAATAGTAATTAACTATCTCAAATTACTTATATATTGGACGAAAAATCTCGCAAAAACATATTATTTTTTTATAGGGAACTTCTAGGTTTTTTGAAGGCTGGGTTTGAAGGTTATAAATTACGTAGAGGAGGTCAGTAAACTTAAAATAGTTATTTAAGTTTTCCATAGTGGCTGAAATTTTATAAAATAACGGTATTCATTTCGTAGCTACCAAGTACTCCAATTGACAATATAAAATCACGTACTTCCAAAAATAGTTCATGCAACTTTTATCTTAGGTCTATTATAATTTCTCGTTATGAAAAATCCTCTTTTCGAAAAACGAGGGGCTACTCATGCATAGCAATTCCTTTTTCGTGGATAATTTCAATTTTTTCTCATTTGAGCATTCGAAATCTTTCTCTCAAGGCACCACCTTGACGAAAGCAGAAAGTGACATTTTAAAAATGCAAACGGATTCCGAGATCGCGAAATTCGGAAAAATTTGCTTTCTACGCTGTTCCATCGTTCCCTTACTCCTTTCTTTTTTGGTTGTCAAAGAATTCAGTGAGGTGATCGGATGTCCTCGTCCTCATCTACCCTCCCCCCTTTTCCCCAAATTCCATTGTGCGGGAGCATGTCGCCGCGGGAACCTTCATGAGGACAGCTTCCTGCCGCCGCCGTCGGCTGCGCGCCGCGCGCACGTGTCATTTGGGCAAGAGTGGGAGAGAGAGAGGCTGCTGGATGCTTATCACTCGACTTCCAATTGATTCCACCCGGAGATAAGGAGTTGTCTCCCGGTAGCAGAAGGCGGGGGAGATGGGTGAGTTGGCATCTGGATCCACACCCAGTGACTGCGGATCCCTCATGCCGCGCCCATCTCCCCCGACCTGCGGAAAAGACCCGCGTGGGCACGAGAGGTCGGGGCGTGAGGCGGGTGGGAGTAGGGCATGGGGATGGAAGGGGTGTGGAGGGGCCGGCGGGGGCCTGCGGAGGTGCAAGGCAGGGGTTTGTGAGGCGTTGGTGCTGGCGTCGGTGGTGTCGGGTGATCCATAAGAGGAGGCGAGAGAGAGCCGTTAATTATTACTCGGATCCCGGAAACGTTAGCACGTTGATTCGCCGGCGGGGGTGAGCCATAAATGGAATAAACGTTCAGCACGGGAAATCCCCGGCCGATAAGCCCTGACCGAGTGTTTTTTTTCGTCCAGCCCGTTTTCTGTTTTTATCGGTTTTTATCGGCACGAAGCCTCATTTTTCCCACGGAATAATTTTTTCCGCAGACTAAACATGGAGTTATGTGGACGGGTGGACTCATAACCAATAAATAGGGGGTGGATCAGAGCAGGATCAAATTAAACAACGAATGAAGGGAACAGTGAATGATATTAAGTGGCCCAAGAAATTTGACCGATTACGGGTTATTAGTCCGGCAAGGTGAATTACTCGATCGATGATCGAATTGATGGTCAGCTTGTATTATTTTAAAGTAATTAAAATTAAGAAACAGCCAAACTTAAGATAGCGATCAAGAGCCCTGGACGAATTATGAATTTAGAACTGGCAGAGGCGTCATCATCAGCACTCTAACTGGTGAGGAGCGGGCAATTTAGCGACATTGTCAATTTTTGATGTTAGGGAGATGTTGAAGAATCACTCTAATTTACATATCACTAAGTACCAAAGTCATTCGAACGTATAATTTTCCTCTGAAATCATTCACCCGTTTAAGCTTTAAAAGTTATTTCAGATACGGATATTTTGTTAACTTAAGGTTAAATTCTTCGAACGAAAAACTTTTTTCAGACTGTACGGTTATTTCTTTTGCTTTCATGCCCGTATTCCTTCTTTCCTGTTCAGACGTTTCAGCTCTTTCCTTGATTCTTTCCCAACAACTTTCCATCTGGCGCCTTCCTCCTGCCAGTGAACGGAAGACAAGATTTTTGGAATGATTTGTTTTCATGTTAAGTTTCTCCATCAAACACAAAAAAAATTTATAAATATATACTTTAAGGAAAAACTTCCATACAATTATGGCTACAAGATGTATAGAAGGAAAGTTTGGTTTCGTTTTTGTTTCTGTTTGGTCCCTGCAGCAACTAAATGACATGTTATTTATAAAAACTTTGTTTATGAAAGAAAGTAACATTGTTGCGCGTAAAGAGAGCTTTAAAGCATTGATTAATACGGGAGAAGTACTATGTCTCTGCGGCTGATATGATTATTTTCCTTTGATGGCGATATCTTCCGTACATCGTGAGCTCTGCGGTCGGAGATTCGTTAAAGAAACATGAGGTCACCAGCCTTACGTGCCTCGGGCCCTTGGACTACAAAGTCACTTTGACCCATAATACGACCATGCGTCGAGTAAGTCTTAGAATCCACTCCTACGAATTGCATTTACATTTCACGAAAGGGCAAACCACGTCTACATCAAATATAGATTTCATTCCTAACAAATGAGCACGCCTTTCTAGCAAACGTATTAAATATTTAAGGCTAATATTCATTCAAGTCGTTAATTTTAAGACTTTGCTCATTGTTCAACGTCACCAAATATACATTTTTTTAGAGAAAGATGGTAAAAATTCACCAAGATCGTAAAAGTTTAGGTAGTACGTATGCAAAGAAATCCGAGTTTTGTTCCGACTCTAAAGTTGGCAATGCTAAAGTAACTCCAGAATTTCATCTAGTCTTCTTTGACGCGATAAAGATCCAAAGAGAAAATATGAAAATATCCACGCTACTTATAAGTAATTGAAAAAATTACTACCCTTAATGGTTCCCGAGACTAAAAATGGGTATATGAAAAATGGAACGAAGAAAATTGAGGGCAGGAGCAGACTGGCTTCCTGAAGGAGATGGATATGGCGTCAATGACAGTAGAAAATTGAGTCATTCAATCTTATCCGAATTGGGATCATTCTCATAATCGTATCTTCCCATTAATAAAACAACAGGGTAAAAAGGGGAAGAAAATGAATCGAGCGAGAAAGAATATGGCATTAACCCAGGCACCAAGGTGTCCTCCTCCCAGGCTATGAGAAGCCCATTTTCCTTTTACTTTCTCCATGTTTTAATTTGACTGATTCTCGACCGCTTTATGGCGCCTCAGTCGTCCAAAATCATGCGAGTACTTCCGGCAGAGGGAAAGAGGGGTTTCGGGAAAGGAAAAAAAATGAGTAAAACGAAACCGGCAAGCAAAATGCTTTTTACGAGACCCGTGTCGCGTGAGTGCGTGCGGCTGTGAAAGAGGGGAGTAGAGGGGGTAGGGGGGAATTTGGGTGCGGGCGAAAGAGTCACGTTAACCATTTCATGACAGCCGCCGCCCTGGTTCGCTTTTACTTGCTCACTTACATGTTTCGGCAGCAAGGCACGCTATGAATTTTTTGGAGAAAACGCCGCTCCCGACTTGAGCGCCGCTTTGATAATTCGATACGGCTGACAACTGCGTGTGTCGCCGTTGGTGCACACGTGACCTTAATTACTGCCGCCTGGAATTGAAGCGAGAGAGGACTAATCCACTGAAGCCGCGAGCGTGGAAGACGCTTTGAAACGTTCGCAACGAGCGGATAAAATTAGCAGATGTCGCGCAATCCCGGTCGACACCCTGAAGTTTCGGATTTCTAATGCGCTTGCATGAACCAAGTTTCTGAATGGAAATTACTCCATGTGTATCCACATATTGCAAAAGGCTCCGACGGAGAAGTTTACCCTTTTCACTTCGGGTTCTCCATATTTTTCTTAAATAATTATTTTTTTCTCTCCTTACCCAACACCCTCTCTCCCCCCCCTCTCTCTCTCATCCCCATCTACTCTCCCTCCTCCTTACTTCAATCCTTTCACAAAGAATGAAAAGAAATACTCTTTGCGAGGTTATTAAAATCGTCTCACAATCTTCATTGTGGGAGGAATATATATGGAGGAATAAAAAAAACGTGGAGAGTGGAGAGAGAGGACGTTCCCTTCGCGCGCACACGGCGACGAAACTCCCCCCTCTCTCTCTCTCTCTCCGACTTTACCTTCTTCCCATTCCCTCACTCTTCTTTTGTGTGAGAGAGAATCGAAAAAAATAAAGGAACCAAAAGGAATAAAGTAAGCCACAAAAGTTCCGACCCGGGGAAGGCAGAAGATGCTGTTCGGGACGGGAAGAGTGGGGGGAGAAATTTAAAAGTCCACGAACGCCTTTTTTTATCATGTGCCCCCGCTCCCCCTTTCGTTCCTATTCTCCTTCGAATATTGTCGGCGGGCATTTATTTCCGTGCAACCCCTCTCTCTCTGTTTTCCTGCCTTCTCTCCCTTCCTAACTGTATACTCCCTCGAGTGCGCAGATAAAGGGGAAAAAATGAGGAGAAAGGGCGGAGGGGGTGGTAGTAGAGTGTGTGGCAAGGAGGAGGAGGAAGGGGGAGGGGAAAACAAAACGTTACGCCCACTCTCCATCCAGTCTTCTTTTACCCTGCTCACTCTCACCCCCGTATCCTCCCACCCCACCCACCACCCCTTCCTCTGAAACGGGAAACGCACTCACACACACCCTCTGAGCGTCTCGGTGTCATCTTGACATGGTCGCCACGAGAAAGAAGCTATCGGAAAATCGTATTTCGTACGTTGAGTTTCCATTGATGAGAGAGGTGGGGGGATCCTTTGATCCCCCCCACGCCCCTTATACGTACACATCCATTCCGCACTCCCGTTCCTCCATCGCCATTTCACTCGAGGCACCAGCCCACCCACCCCCCATCTCCCCCTTAGAATCCTCCCTCCCTGGCGGCCTCCTCCCTATTCAAACCCCCACCGCCCGCCTTTCCCTTTAGCGGAACCCTTAAACCACCCCCCCCCGCTCTCTGTCCCACCGCCGGCCGACCCGGTTGCGGCGAGGGGAGGAGCGCCCCTTTTCACGCAGCAGGAAATACCGAGACGTGCTGCTTGCTGCCTACATCTACGGCTGAATGGCTAAAGCCCACCCCACAACCCGTGTGGCCCCGGAGCAATAAGTCAACACGGGTTAACAAGAAGAAGATGGAAAAGAGCACAAGAGTGGAAAGGAGGGAGGGTCGTTTACATACACATACACACGTGCAGAGGTGTGTGGGGTCGCGATATATGTTCACTCCCGTTGATGTGCGACAGAGCCTTTAGCTCTGTCGGTCGTAATAGTAAAAGGTGGGTTGGCTGGATGGAGAGAAGGAATAAGAGATGGAAGGGGAGAGGAGAGGATTTAATGGAAAATGAACAAGGAATCGTTTTCTTATAGTTTCCTGCGTCTCTTAAACTTTTTTCTCCCTTCTTTTGTAGTTTTGCTTTGTTCAATTTAATAATTCTCAATCGTGAAATAATATACTATATCTTTGAAATGTGCTTAAGAGCGTTGGTCCTAGTTTTGAGCCATGATTTTCTTTAGTTTACCTGATAATATATTTAGAGTTGGTATCCTCGTATCTTTCTTATCAAAACTCGTATTCTACCATTCCCACCTAAACTCATGAGGGTATATTTTTGCTCCTGTTAATTTCATTTTAGTGTGTAAATTAGTATTTAACTGTATATACGTTAAGCGTCAATCAATATGGACAAAACCATTAATAATGAATTACTGGAAGCTCGAAGACATCGTATTTTCAACCCCTCCGATCTTTTTTCTCTTTTGCCCAAAAAAAGTAAACTCCACTTTTAATTTCTGACAAACCACTTCCTTATATCTATGCTTATATTTTTTCCCATTATTAGGTATCTGTCCACTTTGATAGAAGCCTTCTTCGCCATTGCCATCTTTGCTGATTACTCTACCTTAGTTTCGTCCTCCATTGCTTGTGATCCAACCTCTTAAATTGCAAAACTGATCCTCCTGTTCTCATAAGACTTTTCCCTGTCTCAGTTGAAGACTATGTTCCTGTGTTCACCGCTGGAAAATGTTCTAGCATTTTATCTTGAAGCCGGAATTGTTTCATCTATATCTCTCTATACATCTATACGTTCCCTATCTCCATATCCTTTTCCAGTCTTCTCTTCTCTACAAACAGCTATGCCGTCCATTGACCGCAGCATAGCTGTACATTTTATTGTATTCGTCACTTTTACCATCTGCCACTTTTACCTTTTCTCTTATATCATGAATTGCCCTCTATCATATTCAATTATAAGAACAATAATAGCATATGATGCACCATTATTTTTATGTTTAATTTAGCTCTCTCCCTGCTCAAGCTACGTTTATGCTGAAGTTAGTGTAAGGTGTTGAAGAAATTTCTTTTATTTGTGTAAGCTAGGCGGTCAGATAACAAATGTAAACGTTTCTCGACCAAAGGGTTAATTTTTCGTCAAATTAGTCCTGTGCCTCTTTTTCTCATTTCTCCGTGTAGTGATTTGACACCACTGTCGAGAGTGTTAACCCATCGCTGATTCTTCTGTCTACTCGTACTAGTTCCTGTTCCAAATGAGAAATTGATGCCAAAGACAGTACTCCACGAGTTGGGGGAAGTCCTTTGTGACCCGGAAAGTGGTTCGTTCCCTGTCTATCTATATTTGAACTAAGAAAGCCACGCCCTCCGCATGGAGTCACAGTGATTAAGCAAGGCATTTTCACTGACTGTAGTTAGATATCAATCTAACTGGGGAGGTCAATCTGCCTCACCATTGGTCCGAACGGTACATCTTTTGGTTTGTAAATTTTCGGAAAACCGTACAATCTTTGGTAGTTTTGTGAATGGCGGGAAAAGGCCAAGTCTATTTTAGGAATAGATGAATTCTTTATGATGATCCGTGTGCTCCTTTCTATCCGGATAGTCGGGTCAGTTTTTTAGTTTAGTAGTGTAGGTTGGATCCTCGGGATTTTCCCCTCGCATTCCTCTCTTGAGATTAAACAGTAGTGTTGTTCTTGTCCAAATGTAATACGAGTAATGAAATCACAGGCAGATAAGAGTATTCAAGAATCCGGGGAATAAAGGTAGACTCCAGTCATTATTAGCCTTCCAAAAACCTTTCCGGTAATCTACCACCCTACCATTGAGTGCGGACGTCGGAAACATCTCAACACGACTGTAAGGAGAGGTATTTGCCGTGCCAGGAGGGCATTGCTGAGACAACGGCTTTACCACTCTCGTCATACTCTCAAGCACAAGGTTATGACGTGCGCATTCACTCAGGGTCTTTATCCATTTTTACTGACTATTCTCCTTTCGCCTTTCTTCTGAATTATTTTATCGTTTGTTGATATTTTAGGTCTCCATAAGTTCTTGATTTTGGGATTTGGTTCCTCATTTTCTCTCTTGCCCGTGGTTTTCTTGAACCTGCATATATTTTGGATTCAAATTTCCTTTCTTCTTACAATACCATTTTACTCTTTTTCCATTTTTTCCCTCTTGTCTCGGATGCAACCATCCTTCCTTTAATGTCTCTCAATCTGTCTGGGTGATCCTAATTTTGTCCTTTAACTTCTTCGATTTGAGGTGGCACTTATTCTTCTTCCTAGTTTTAGTCCCAATGACTTGAGGTCAGTTTTAAAATTTATTCTACCTCCAACTATCTAGTCTATCCGACCCGTATTCCCCCTGGCGTTGCACTCCAGCACATCCTTTCTCACGCACCCCATGGTTTCCTCAGTCTTCCTCTTTTCTACCCTCCCTCTACTTACAAACTCAACAAACTATTCCCAAAAAGTTACGGTTCCGTCTTAAAACTTGATTACACCAACTCAAACGGTGCTCTTTTCTGTTTACAGGTACGATTCTTTAACTCCCACGGACATTTTTAAATCAGTTCCCTCAACTAATATCACTTTTCCACCGCAGCACTCACATTTCATTTTCAGACCATCTTATTTTTTGGCTATATTTATTAGCCCAGCATTTTGAACCGTAAAGTATCACCTACTCGAATATGTTTTTAATGATGGACAGATAAACCTGACTATATATTTTGGGGTGCATTTTTATGTTGTATTTCGCTCTTGTCACCGATTTTAATTTAAACCAGGCTGCATAAACCTTGATAATAAAGTTTCGGTTAAGACCTTTATTCTCTTCCAATTAAAGTCTAAAGACATCAAAAACGTATAAACCCATGACAATGTCTTGAATTGCAACATCAAACTTATATGAAATTTAACTACACATTTGTTGTTATACAAATTTTAAGCCCAAAATAATGCAGCGCATAAGTTCGAATGTTCTGCATAACCTATGCATTATGGATGGTTTCTCCAAAAAGTATGACGTCATCTGCAAATAATTGCACAATGTGTTCAAGTAATAAAAGAGTAAATAGCATTTATTTATTTATTTACATACTTCGTTGCAATTAGGCATTTGTCCTGGTGGCAACGGTCCAGTGTGATCACTGGTCACTCTTACAATGCACATACATACACACACAAGAAGAACAGATATGAGACAAAATGCTCGTATATTCAATGACACTTTTAAGATTACCGACCTCTCCTTTACTATCACACAAGGATTAGGTGTACACCACACGAGTACATACTACGCACCGTCCATCGCCACACTTCGTCCGTAATCACGTATCTTCAATTTCATATACAGTTCAAAATCGCGTCCCGTTAACACATTATTCATAGCACAAGTACATACGGTTTTATTTCTCACTCACACGTTTTTAAGGCGAGCATACACCTCGTTTTAAATTTATTTAATGAATAAGGTAAGGACTTAAAGATATCCTCAGGTAACTCATTCCATTATTTTATTCCACGATTGAGGAAGGAGTTTTTTTGATGTTTGTTTTGTGCCCTCTATGTTTTATTTTGAACTGATGGTCCTTCCGCCCAATGTAATTTGGTTTGTCTAATCTTTCTGAGAGCATTCTTCTACAGATAATATTTATGGAAATGTACTATTTTATTTGTGCTTTATCATAATTATTCAAAACTTCTATTCAGTAAACCCTAAAGAAGTAACAGGTTAAAGCACTGCGGTGCTTTATCCTGTTACTACAGCTATAAAATACTCCAAAAATCGCGGCAAGGGCATGTGGAGGGAGTTGTTAGATCACCCATCTTCGATGTACAAATGTGTACTCATGCTGAAATATATTTGGCCATTCATAAACATGCAAACATTTACAGACACATATATGCCTATTAGCTATATCTATTTAGCATGTAATACTTGAAAGTAGTTGAATCAGTAAGATTTGGTATCATTCACCCTTATCCTAATCGATCAATCTGCAAGTGCAGTATGGGATCGGAAAAATTCCATCGGTGTCACAGGTAAACTCTGGTTTCCTTGTATGTACCTTAAATAATGCTTTTTGCTTTACTCATGTAATTCAATAATTTACATTTCATTCTGTTTAAATATAATCCTAATTAATTTCACCACGTTTATATGTAGTCGATAGAGAGTAACACGAAAATACGGAGGCATATTGGATATCATGTCGACAATTGATAATTAAACAGTAAGGACCGACCGTTACGGAATACTTTCTACTTGTAATGCAGCTGACCGCGCTCTTCTCTTTTGCCAACGGCACTTCAATCGTATTGATTTATTGTATTCGTTTACGTCCGCCCCTCACAGGTTTACAGTTCTTTATTTGGTAATGAATCTCCTCTTCACAAGTTTTTAATACATTTCTTATATTCTTGCACATCACTTTTTCACGTCTATTGCGTTCTTGAATGGAGTTGAATGCGAGTAAATGCCAAAATAATTTTTACAGTTTTCCGAGATTGAAAAGTTTCTCTCATATTACATTTCGTTAATTTGATTTATTTATTTCCTAAGAAAAACTTCTTGATCTTCTCCAACCGCTGCGAATCAACTTTTTAAATTCAGACGCGATTCCGTGGTAGACGAACATGGTCGATTCGTAGCAAATATCAATTCACCATTCCACCGTTAATGGTGAAATAGTGCATTACTTTTGCTACGAATCGATTATAATATCCAAACGAAATAAGATTTTCTTCTCCCCTTTATTGTTTCGCTGATGATTCTTGAAACACTCTTCACATACACAGCAGAATATATCCGTCTTATTACGCCAACTATCACGAACCATTCACGGATTTTGTATGATTGATGCTGTAGCTACTGCTCATGAAGTCCCTTCGGGCCGTGTCCTTCGTCACACGCCTAAGTGACCTAACCCCATTACACGGATCTACGTATAAATTCTCTAACCTGCATACCTGGAGTAACTGTTATCTCAAGTCCCGAATCCTAAATTAGTCGAAGCCTTTGAATTATGATGCATTGTTTCTAAGGGAAACGAAACGGGCTCCGAATGTTGTGTGAATGTGTGTGTGTATGTATACACACACAAATACATTTATGTACATAAATATAAATACATACACATGCACACATATACATAAACGCAAACATGTACAGATATACTATATATATATAGATATATATATATAATTTAATTTATGGATGCTTTGATTTCAATGACTATTCCTGTGTATGCGTATGCATTCCAAACCCGAATCCATTCCAAATAGCGAGAATCATTCAGTTTACGATATTCTTCTTTCTCTCTTTCCATTCCTTTGATTTTTTTATTTTTTCCTTTAAGTGGACTCGGAAGGAAACTCAGGGAAAATTAACCCTCAACGTGAGAGAAAGGGAATACTGAAGCCTCAAAAAAGAGGCCGTACAAAAGTGTTTCTTTCATATCCCTTCCCCTCGCCCTCTTCCGTTCTTTTTCTTTGTGAATGTTTTCGTTAAATCCTTTGCGATTAAAAACTTCTCTCGGTTCATTTTCGCTAATCGGATTTTAATGGTGAACAGCCGGTTTTTAAAGTTCCGTGCCACATCCTGGGGAATGGCCCGGTGGAAGACCAGGTGGGCATTTCGAGGGCGCAGGGACGTGTTGTTGCGCGTAGGATTCCGGATAGGGGGAGGATTGCGAGGCCTGGGGGGGAAAGTAGCCCTGCAGCGTCCTGGACTCTGGTGCAGAGTAGGGCTGCTCTGGAGGGTACACTCAGGGCAGGGGTGAGATAATTCACTTTTTGGGCGGGTCTCTGTACTCGTGTAATATGTGTGTATGTTTTTATAAAGATAGCACTAGTGAACAAAAACATAAACATACAAAATAGAAAATAAACTCACACGCTTATTTCTCTTTTCGTGTGTTTCTATGCTTTTGTTTTTGTTCGCTAGTGCTATCATGATATGCATTATTTTTCACATTCGTGAAACTTTCACATGAGTTATATATGTATATACTTAATGTATATATATAACATATATATATATATATATATATATATATATATATATATATATATATATATACAATTACACATGTATGCTGTCGATCCTTACCCTACGATCATCCTCCGTTTTCTAGAAGCTTCTTAGATCTTCCACGAAAGGAACCCGCACTTCAAGTTGTGGCTGCGTTATAAAGGTCGTTAAGGCACGGTGAGATTAAAAATCGTACCACTAACAAGATGCTGCCAGAATAGTAAGCCGGTATTCATAAACCACAGAAAGAATATTTGAAATTAATATTAATTTATTCTGTAATTGATAGGTGATAACACAGAAACAGTACATTTAGGTGGCCTAAAGGAAATGGCTCTCCAATCTAGGTTT
Organism: Hetaerina titia; assembly: GCA_037158775.1. Lineage (NCBI taxonomy): Eukaryota > Metazoa > Arthropoda > Insecta > Odonata > Calopterygidae > Hetaerina > Hetaerina titia. The sequence goes on from CM073768.1 coordinate 135,594,818, forward strand.
ACGTAAAAGGGGGCATTTGTAGCTAGCATATAGGATGAGTTTTTATAAATAGACCATTAAATATTTCTTCCTGAATTATAGTAATTGGAGTTTTCATTTTGTTAATAAAGCCATTGTATGCAAATGTGTATTTTTATAATTGTTAATAGTCAAATCCAACCTTTGTATTGGTGTCAAAGGCCGTTTATCCCATCTTAAGTACGCCCAATTCCACTAGACGCCTACTCGCGACCTATCAAACAGCGAGTAATAATTCTCAAATAAAGTTAAATAATTAAAAAATGTGGAAATATCCGATAGCATCTGGTAGCTAAGACGGTTTTAAATTGGAAAATAACTCTCTACAAATCATACATCCACATCTGTCAACAGTTGAAATTATCACCTCTTGGGTTAGGTTTAGTTTTGAAGCAATGGATAAAAAGTGAGTGATCTCCTTGCCCTTTTGCTCTCTCTTCGTCACTGAATTCAGGACCTATATGCGGGATAGTGTTCGTTGAGGGAGCCCAGCCTGGTGCCACTGGTCGACTGCCCCGACCCTTCGTGAGATTTCTCTTACTAATCTAACCCACTCAGCGCTAACCCGTCATGTGACAAAACACAGGTCCCTTCCCGAGGTGGAAGATTCGAAACCTTTGGGTTAGGAGACATTTTAGCCGCACGGCAAGCACGGAAGGCGAAGTTTTGAAGGTAGGTGATTGAACTTTGGTGAAGAGGGTGAGTAAAGGAGGAGTAGAAGGCAGCAAATAGATGGGAGGGAGGAGGGAACCGGGGGGGGGGAGGGAACGTTGGAAGCGGGATGAAGGTGTGAGGGAGCGAGGGATGAGACAGAGCCCCAAGGACAGGGAGCGGTAGTCGATGTTGACACTGAAAATTGTTGAATGAAATAGCTAAATTTATTCTTAAACTGCAAAATTTGGCCATTCACAACCACTCCCAATTCCCATCTAGAACGATCGGAAAATGTTCAACATAAAAGGTGTGGAAGTATATGTTGACTATACCATGATTCACGAGGTAGTGTATTCATTTAAATACATTCTTTCTCCATAACGTATGTCTACCCAGGCATGAAAATAGATGTACGATTGAGGATTAAAATGAATTTTTTTGGAACTGGAAGAATCACAGAGGGCCAAAATGTACTCTGAAAAGATGTAACTCTTTACCCTTTTACTGCACCCTCTTTATTAGGGGTGGCTAATGCAACAGGTTAGTTTGAAGACTGTCCATTAAAATGTTTCTATTGTTTTTATTTCTCATTTTTTATTATAGTTCATTAAATTTTTTTATATTCCTGTGCATGCTTTAAACGAGGTGTGAGGCTATGGCACTTTAGATTTTTTGATTTTCACGTCACCAATTCGGCAGGGATGACTTCTTTTTGTCAAAATTCTAGATGTTGGATAATATCTGAGAAAGTACAAGATTCAAAGTATTAAATTGAAAGAAGGGATGATAAAAAGAAATGGGAAGCACAGGGAAATATTGTGTTTTAATATATATCAATATATGGTGGCCTCCATGTAACGTATTCATATTGTCGGAAGCTTAGCTTTGGAAAGAATATATGACTTTTATAGCCATTCTATTTTTTTCTTGTAATCCATCAGATCGAAACATAAGAAAGAGCAACGAGAGAAACTTCTTCTATATAGAGAAAAATTAGTAGAACGAGAGTGTGGGGTGACGAAGTACTGAAAGAAATAAATTATGCGGCAGTAGGCAGTAGTTTACATACACGGGAGACGCGTGACTGCCTAGAGCAATGCGCCCGCGAGGGAACGTTTCTAGAAGATGATACCAACCATGCGGTAATTTAACGAGGCAAAGATTGAAACACTGCTCGGGTTTGAGTAATTTAAGCTGCTGCGAGTGTCGGTATGACCCTACTACAGAAAATGGATACATTGAGCTAACGCAACACACAGATCTCAAACGGAGACCAGGAAGCTACTGATTCCCCAAACCTTCCTAGAGAATCGAGCCTAGAGCGCTATCCCCAGAAACCGAAAAGTCAGTACACTCACGTGCGCCACAACCACAGAAGAACAAACCGATTCCCTCGCAAGAAAGGAGACAGCGGGCGTGAGGAGGGCTCGGAGGATCGGAGGCAGGGCGAGAGTTGGTGGAGGAAGTGGAAATTAAGAAGGGAAATGAGAGTGGTGTGCGTTAGAGGATGCGGAGGCGGGGGCGTATGAGGATTAGGCGCATGAGTGCGCGTTCGGGGGCGTAAGGGATGGAAGGAAGCGAGGTTCGAAAGGGCCAAGTGGAGAGGTGAGGAGGTCGTAGGTTTCGACTGGTCGTGAGGGCAGGGATGAAGGGGAGGGAAAACGGCCCAGCGGTTCGCCTGCGAGTGTCCGGGTCCAATGGGGGAAGGTGACCGGCCGAGCGAGGGCTTTCGGGAAGGGGAAAGGTTTTCGGACGTCGGCGTTTAAGAAGGGATCAGGGCAAGAGGACGGGAGGAGAGGAGGGGCTGCCCGTTACAAGGGGGAGATTGTGAACCCCCGTCGAGTTACGCGGGAGGAAGCAGAGGAGGCAGTGTAGGGGGAAGATGGTTTTGGGGCGGGCGCGTGTTGGAGCTTCGGCTGGGGCGGGTGGGGGTAGAGGGAGGGAGAGAGAGAGTGAGGATGGACTTGGAAGGAAGGAGGAGGCGAGAGGCGGCGGGAATAGAGGTGGCCGCTTGTTGAGACTGCGGGGAGATCGGGAGGAGAGCGGGCGGAGATGGTGTGAAGCCCGCGGGGCGAAGACGGAGGGAGGAAGCGATGGGGAGACGATGGTAGGGGGATGGATAGAGAGGCAGGGATGGAGTGAGAGGGTTACGAGAGGGAGTGGGATAGGGTAGGGCGTACGTGAATGAGGGGGAGGGTCGTGGAGGAGCGTGTGAGAGGTGGGTATGGGTCTGGCGTAAGGGGAAGGGACCTCCGGATGGTAAAATTGCGGTTGCGATGTATCGACCCCTCTCTCTCTCCCTCCCTCCCCCTCTCGCTTCTTCCCTCTCTCTCCCTCCCTCGAAGGTCGCCGCTAGAGGCAGATCGATCGCACTGCAGCCGCCATGTGGGGGGAGTGGGTATAGGGGGGAAGAGCGGGGGGAGGGAATGGAGAGAGGAAGGAAGATGGAGGAATAGGGAGGGGGTAGATGCGTGGGGGACGCGTGTGTACACGTCGCAGAAGGAACAGGAAGAGGACGAGAAAAAACAGACAAAGGGCATTGGGGGTGGAGGGAGAGGACTCCAGGGCAGCTCGCAAGAGGAAGGGGATGAAATCGTAGTAGTATTAGGACGGAAGCGTGTAAGTGTGTGTGTGTATGTGTGTGTGTGTGTATTTTTTTCATATCGGCTCTCCTCTTGGCTTTCCCAGTTTGGTCCACACTTCCTGTTCCGCGCGGGGAACTTAATTGGTAGCGGTTATTTTTTCCTTCATTCTGTTGGTCGTGACCTTGTCATAATTAAATGGTGTTGATAATGATGCAAGAATACGTTTGTCTCCCTCTTTCGCTTCCCTGGCACATCTCCACCATACAACTTCCCCCCTATCGACATGTGCCCGACGACTCCCCATCCTCCGGTCGGCTCTCTTCCCCGGAAAATCCACGCCGCCCGGCAGTTGTGTGATGATCTTAGGGCCTCTTTTCTCTCGCCCCCACTGCCCCGGCATCTCACTTCTCGCCGGAATCTCCAGCCACCCACCCCCTACGCCCTTCCCACCTCTCCCTCTTTCCTCCCCATTGACGTAATTAAAAGGGCAAGAGCTTATGAGCGGAAGAAAAAGGGCCATGAGAAAAGGGTTTTTAGGGCTATGGTGGCAAGGAGATAAAAAGGGGAGGAGTACATGAAATCTCTTTCTCTCTCCCACTCTCTCTCCTCCATCCCACCTTTTTTCCTCTTTGTGGTGAAAGGTGCATCAAATTAGGGTAAAAATTTTCTTTGACGTGAGGTTATTTCCATGTATCATCTATTGTTGATCATTACGAAAAATCAAAATGGAACAACCTTCAAGAAAAATTCAGAAAAGATAGAAAAAAAGACAGAAGAGGGAAAGGAATTATTTTGGCGTGGTGTGAGGATGAGGGATGCCTGAGAAGTATTGAAGCCGCGGAGCGGAGGGAGGAGGGTTTGCGGTAGGGGGAGGGGTTGAGTTCTTCCTTTTCCGTTACCACCGAGGAAATTTGCGAAATTTGGATAATTTGATTCGCAGGGACGTGATTGTGATGTCGGAGAATCGACTTCTTGACGTTCCCGCGCGAAAGTAGAGGAACTCGTAGATTAATTCATTAAATTTGAATTTTCAGTGAGAAACCATTCGAGTTTACGTAGTTATTTCAAGGCAACTGACGGAGGCGGAGCTCGCAAATTCATTAACTGAGTGTTGGGGCCGGGATGGGGGGAGCATTGATGGTTCGGGGGCGGGGAGGAAGGGTGGGCGGAGTAGTGAGGAGGGGGCGTGCCGGGAGGGGAGGAGGAGGAAGGGATGAAGGCAGGCAGTCAGCCAAAGGGAGACTCACAGGTCGTGTCTGTCGATTATTCGCTTCCGCGAACACGTATGCATGCCTTTCTCAAAATCTTCATTTTTCGCCCGTATTGGTAGATTACCGTCGGATTAGTGAGCCTACCCAATTTCATTAATGTTTAATTCTTCATAATGAATTTATGCTCTTGGATTTTTGCAAATTAATCATTTAGTGCGAATAGCCACGAACGGTAATCGCACACAGCTGTCGATCCCTCGACCTACTCCGCTGCACGGGAACGAATCGACAGCACTTCCGTGATTTAAAAAAAATCGTTATAGCCAATCCATCACAGGAGGTCTCTCGCCACTTTATGAAAATTTTGATAACCGACTGCCTCATTGGGCTATAAAGCTAAAATTTAAATCCCCCGTCCCAATATGTTTAATTATTTACTTCCTCCGACAACAATTTTAAATTAATAATCCTGTTACCACTCCAAAGCATGCATGATGAAATCAACTGTAGTCGGATCAGCAGAATTTATTGTGTCGCATAATGGATTCCACCTGGACCTATTGAGTTCAGTGTTGTCAGAAAATGAGCAAATTTGAAACTGTATGCATTAACTAATGTCAAAGTATTATATTTACTGAAAATTAGCTGTCATTTTATTAAACAAATATCATCAACAGCTTCTAAAGGCGATGCTTTAATAATAGTCACGTCTATTCTTCTAATGCTGTTTCCTTCAAGTTTTCGTTCGAGGTCAAGTTTATTTATAGCTTCATGTCTTGATCGTCTTCTTGGTTTTATCCAATCACAATACTTTAGAATAGTGTTGTTCAGTACTTAATATCCATTATTGCATACTCAATCAGTATCACCCTTTTCTATTCTAATGTTTTTAAAAGTAATCTATTATCTTTCACATCACCGACGGTTTCTATTATTATTTTATATCTACCATCTTTTTTCCATCGGTTTACTCCTGATCCAAATTTCCATTGTCTGAAGATTGACTCTTTCTACTTCCCTGATGTTCTATATCTCATACCCATGTAAAAATACACTCCAAACAAACATTTTTGCCAACTATTTCCTTTTTCAATGTTTATATGATTATTAATTCGTAATTTCTTTTTGCTTTGAAAATCTTATTTCACTTAGAATATTATTCTCTTAATCTTGACTCAAATTTATTTTCAATTTTGCCAATGCTCCACAGATAGCAAAAATTGTCAATATGTTCCTATAGGTATATTTTCATTTTGATTTAGCATTTCGTTTTCTGAATCACATTGCCATTGTTTTAGTATTATTTTTGTTGAACTTCGTTTTAATATCGAATAACTTTTTGGACTGTGTTTTGTGTTTCATCTTCCTTATGCATTCTTCTTAACCCGAATATTACAATGTATATATATATATATGTATGTATATATATATATATATATATATATATATATATATTATATACATGTATATATATGTATGCATATATATATATAGAAATAGAAATATATATATATATATATATTTATATACATACCCCGCGAGCCACCAAAAAGGTGTGTGGCAGGTGGTGCAAGCACCAAGTAGGATGGGAAAGGAATAAGGAAGAAGAAGGGTGGTGAAAGAGCTAGGAAAAAGGGAAGAGCTATACCATCTCCAAAGCGACAGTGACAATACTGTGAATACTACTTTTTCCTTTCTTTATCATGTCGTCGGTATTTTCTGTCATTCTTATGATTGCTCCCTCTATAAAATAACTTATACATGTTAAGTGATAGGGGACAGCCATGTCTCGCACACATTCCTATTTTTGCATCTTTCAGACATCCCTTTATATTAACTTCAATTCATATCTTTCACAAATTTAAAATCATTTTTTCATGCTTCCAAACAAGAACAATTTTGTAATTGAAATAGTAGTCCCAAAACAATTCTCAAAAAGGTGTTTCATAATCTAATAAGGTCGCACCTACTTTCTTTCCATTTCAATTCTACTTTCTGACATATTTCGTAACGCTATCGTTAGTTTTATGGTACCTCTTAATGTCCTAATTCCAAAGTGATCATCTCCTGATTCTTTTACCCTGATTTGCTTTTTATCAAATATAATTTTTGCCATGTGAGACAGTATAAATATTAGTCTTAATTAAGCTCTGTCTCTTCCACACTCTCTTGGGGATTGTCATTGCTTAGCTGTTAGTTAAATCTACAGGTTCCTTACCTGTTTCGTACCATTATTCAATAAATTTTAGCGAATGTTCTTTTGTTGTCCCTTCAGAATTTCTTTTAGTATATCATCTAATGCTCTTGCTTTGTTCTCAATTAAGTTATTCCAGGAAAATGAATGGGTATTTTAGGTGTTAGCTTTTCGATTTTCGTACTTTTCCAATTCCGTATGTACTCATGATTACTCTTTATCGCTACTCCATGGTATAATGTTTTTGCATGTCCCTTGCATCTTCCATCTCCTTTTTCGTTTTCGAAAGATACATTTCAATATTTGTTCCTTTATCACATTTTTTCTGATTCTGCCCTGTAACTGCAATGATTACATGTTTGCCTACACTTTTTCTGATCTTTTATTTGAGATATCTTCTTCTATTTCCCCACTTCCTTAGTTCATCTTCTTTTTTCCTCCCAGCATTTATTAGTGATAAAAATTTTCATACATTTGCATCCTCCAAATCTTCTTTTCTCCTCTAAATGTTTCTTAATTTTATTGCGCATAATTACTACTAAAGAACATTAATATTTTTATGAATAAAAGTACCACTATGATTAAAAAATCAATGCTCTAAGGAAGGTGTTTATCATCGGGTCGTAAGGTAGGGTTTAAATTATGGATCCATCATAAATATGCTTTGACCTGTACATTATTTTAAATGATAAAATTAAATTAATGGACGGATGTATTGCAAGAGTTTCAATTAGGTATCGCCGAAATGAATGGGATAAAAATAAACCGCTGATCCGAAAAGAAAAGCTTTCCCTCCTTACGAGATGCATTCCCACCCAGCGAGCGATACAAGGAACATGGGGGCTATGGTGACCTTTGCTTTTCAACATGAGGATCGAGTGTGCTGCGATCATCTTATTTGTTCGCACGTGACGGAAGTGGAGTCCGCTGACGTCGAAGAGAGCTCTCCGCCGTGACAATGGTCTTCAGAGACGTGGAGAGTGGCGCGAGGAAATAAAAGCACTACTCTCCGGTAGTGAGCCCGGGGTGGGCACAGCAACAATGGGTTCATCCCGGCGACACAGGGAGCTGCGCCTCCCCATCCTCCCTCCCTCTCTGCCCCCCCTCATCCACCAACACACACACATCCAGGCCATCTCTCTCTTTCCGTCTCTCTCTCCGGTCCATATCCAACCCCCTTTCCACGCCTCTCCCCGCTGAGCCTTCCTGGGGCAATAGGAAGCTGGCAGTGTCGATAAGGGGCGACAGGGGTCCAAGTCCCCCTTCTCTCACCTCCCGCTACGCCCCGCTCGCCCTCGGTGCAACCCCTATAAGTTCGATTTTAGTGTCGTTTATGCTCCCTTCACATGACAAAGACCTTCCGGCTCGAGAGCTTTCATCACTGCCAGAGCCTAACATACGATTGCGACCCGTAGCGTTTTCTTTCTGTCAGTAATACAAACGACTCGCTGGAACCCGTTCACACTGATCTGAATAAAAGGGCTATTACCCCCTTTCCCACCTCCTCCTCTCCTCGCCTCGCTCTCTCTCTTTCTCCTCTCCCATTCACCACCCTCCACCCTCTCGCTCCGAGGCTCTCCCGAAGCCCACACCCCCAACACCCCCGCCTCCTGCTGCATGCGTCCGCTCCCACATCAACCAAACACTCCGTTCCTTACTACGACGACCTCCCTCCCCCCCCCGCCCCCGCACTCTTCGGGTCGCCTCGCCCCCAACACATCAGTCTCCCTTCCCCCGCGGATGGCGATCCCCCCTCCCGGCCCTGCGAAACACATCGAGCCGGAGCGCGGAGCAGGCGAGAGCGCGCCTCCTCCTTTCCACCCTCTCCCGCCCCTCATGTCCTCCGCCTCCCTCTCTACTAGACTTTCCTGACGTCCTCCCTCAACCCCCTCCCCCGCATGCACACAGACACCCCTCATCCAAAAGCGCGGTTATTCCCCTTCGCCTCCCCCATGACTCCGCGCACTGCTCCCGAAATCTCTTTGCATCTCATCCACCACTCCCCCATTTGGTTCTAAACCTTAATCCTTTATTTTTTCTTGTTTCCTTCCTCTTCAATCTCTTCTTCTCCTTATCGCACTTGTGCCCGAGTTCTTCTCTTATCCCTTCATTCCATCTATTCTTATCGTCATTTATTTTCGTGCCTCCTCCCTTCCTTCCTTCCTTCTTTCCTCTTTATTTTCCTAGATCCAACTTTCTGGTCGTTTTACAACCGTTTTTCTCCCTTTTATTTTCCCGCGTCTCTATCCATCCCTTACCGCTCATCCCCCTCACCTATCCCCTCCAGACTCTCCTCGCCACCTTCCTCTTTTTGCATTATACATCTCCCCCGCGATATTTCCTCCTGATATATATACATGCATATATCTGACGTCTCCTCTCTTCTCACTTCCCCCGCTCCCCTATCTTCATTTTTTTTCTTCTCCATCCTTTAATAATATATGTGTCCTTTTCTTTTCTTTTTTTCCTTACCATTCCGCATATTTTCTCCGGACTTGTGATTATATGGAGTGAATCTGAATAAAGTTTTTATACTACAGTATTAGAGAGCTTAAAGAGAGATATTGTGCATGTAGTTACGTATGATGTGGGAAGGCTTTTTAGGCCTGGAATTGGTCCGTTGCACACCGCGTATTGGGTTATTTATTTGAAGGTTTTTTTTAAATTATTTAATTCCTATGCTATTGAAATGCTTAAAGTTCCGCGTCCCACTAAATCTTTTTAAGTCTAGTGATATTTTCTTGCAACCGTTCTTATGGTTCCTTTGAGTGGAATCTGGAGGCCAAATTCAATCTCTGTTATATTATATGCACACTGAAATCAAAACTAGGTACAATTCTTCGCTTTTATACATTTTTGTCCCAAAATATCGTCTAAAAACATTTTCCTATATCTTTAGGATAAAATCGTGTTTTTTTTAATTTAGTAAAAAATAAAATAAATGTTATGGTAAGAAGCCACAGTATCTAAAATGATACTTTGAGTTGTCTAGGAATATCTGGCTATATCACTTTAATTTCTTTTGTCTCAGTTTCCTATTCATTATCATTCATCTTTTTTATTTATTTCTTATATCTTTCAATAAACAGGCAAGTGCTTTGATTTCATTTTAAGCACTTAAATATTATTTTCATTTACAATTACTCGCTTCTTTGATAAAGAGTCCCAAAAATGAAAGTATTCTTAAAAATTCGTTGAAAACTTAGAAAATGCTAACATTTCATTTATTTTTTTTTCTCTTTGCATTTCACATTCTTGAATTACAATTCTAACTCTTAAGCGAAAGAGTAACGTGGTAAAGTACTTGCAACCTTGTATTTGAAAAAAGTGACTTGAATTAATCTTAAAAATTAATTTTAAAGATTCATTAATGATGTCCATCTCGCGTAAGCATTATGAAACAATTATTATTTTTTGTAGAAAAACCCCACAGATTTCAACCTTGTATTTAAATGGATATGATTTGATGTACAATTTATTGAGTATTTATTTCTGATGACCCAGCGTCTGTGACTTATTTAATTCTTTAAAGCACGATGGAAAATGAGAGGTTATCTGGGCATATTTATTTATCATTATTTTCTATTCTCTTGGTCAGTTTTTCCCAGTATACTGCTACTACACTTAAGCATCTACTTATTGTAATAACTGTTCATAATTTGTCAATATTATCTCAATATATTGTTCTATCACACTCTGTAAATTTGATTTTGGAGTGCACTTAGTGCTTGAAAATGATTTTCTTTGCATTTTACCAACTTAATCATAATATTGCGATACTATTGCTATTGTTGGTAATTTTAACTTCAATTTCTTGAAAACAAAGTTGATATTCAATTCATTAGAATATTAATTTTCCCTTATAAATTTCTCATTGTACCCTTTGATGTGACGTACGAGTCTATCCTTATGTCACTGGATTCATTTATTCTCATTGGGTAACCCAGATGAAGTCACCCCATTTCTCAAAAATCTATCCCTTTGTAATCTTCCCATTGTCTAAACGGAGTTATCATCACTTAAAAATTCATCCAATGACTCCTGAGTTCCTTAAATTCCCCAAGATGAGATATGTACTTCGGTAATCTGAAGTTTCAGAATTGACTCATTGACTTTAAGATAAATTGCTTTAATTCTGTTTTTCTTGAATGAATTGATTCCTTAGCTTCGTTATAAGCATGTCAACTTTAATGTTTTCAGTCGCCTAGGTTCTATCCTGGGACGAAATCCGGTGCCTTATCAGGGAATGTAATCGGCGACGTGGTTTTAATGTTTGCACTAGAACAGTGACAGTCCCTTGACGATTTAAGAATACATGTAATTTGATCACAGCTAGCATAACGGAAGTCAAGCACCAATATTTTACTTTGAAGCTTTCTCAAGTGAAAGATCAAACGTAAGTATACTGCGAATTGAGTTCTCACGGATTACTGCATCAGCGTTTTGACTTACTCCCAAGTCATATTTTTTTTACCACGTAAATACATTTTCCTACTCTCTCTTTCAAATGCTGAGAATGACTCAATACTACATGCTTTCCTTCCCGATGATCATTTTGCCTCATTCAATGGAAGCAGTTTTTCCTCCGTCATGTCACACCAGTAACGCCCTTAAATACTTAAAACTGCCTGAATATCATTCCCTAGGAACTAATTCATTCCGAATCTTGTTTTTTCATCTTTTTTCATGCTCTTATCAGCTTTTCTAGAAATTTTGAAATGTTCTCTATGACATTGTTGACTTAAAAACCGCCTTATTAACTCTTTGAATGAAGTTAATAACCCTGAAGTTCTCAGACTTCCTTAGACTCTAGACTTAGTTCTTATCTTTGTGCTATTTCTAAAATACTTGAACGCCTTTTTCATTCCCAACTTTCTGAACATCTTATGTCAACTAGGAAATTAAGTTCTCTTCAATCATACTTTTGGAAGAAAAAATATTCAGACAGTACTGATTAAAGTTACTGTGCCATTTATTTATTCATTGACAACAAATTGGTACCTATTCTGCTCTTATTTGATCAAAAAAAACTTTGATCACCTCAATTTTTACGCAACTCTTATATCAATAAGTACTGAATTTTCAAAGCCCTGTATTAAACTAGTTTCATTCTTACTTGAAATGTAAAACTTAATTAGTAATGGCTTCCTGATTTTCCTTCTCTTCTTGGTTTTCGGGTTCGTCTGACGTTCCACGGGGTTCTCTCTTGGGACCCCTATTTTTTTCCTTATTTATTCTACAGTAGAAGGGTGGTAGCCTCCGATATACCAGATCTGATATAGATTTGCCTATTCATATTAATCGTTTCTCGAATAACTTAATTGTTTAAATTATTTATCGTATTCCCTTATAATGAATGAGACAAAAATATTCGTCTTCAGTTAAATAAACCTAATGCACCAGCAACTATTTTTAGCAATTTTATCTTTTTAAAAAGTATTTATTGTAAATAAAACTAACAAGGTCAGGCCTCACTTCATGGAAGTCTTGTATATTTATCAAATGAAAGCGAGAACGTACTCTTCCACTAAATATATTTGGTTTGTTAAAATGCGTTTCACCGTGATACGACATCATAAGGTTCACATTTGTAATAAAATACAAGATACAAGTTATATGATGCAAGATACCTATTACTCTCGGTAAACTTGAACCCGACAAACAAGCTAATACTCCATCCCTACCCTTTCATCACCCCTCCTCCGCAAATCGTCCCATTATCCCACCACCCCATATTGACAACAACCAACTTCCCTATATTTTTCCACCCATTCTGATTTCTTTTCGTCTCCCATTGCCTAGCCCTCCCGTAGAATTACAAACATTTTACCTTCCATTGTTCACTGGTTCCCATAAAATAAGCACTTCTGTTTGAGTTCCAACTCACTCCCACCCATTAAACTGTGTCTATATGTACCCCATGTGTATCTTATTACAATTGTTCCCAATGATGCACTATCACGATGAAACGCGTTGTACCAAACCAAATTAATTCTGTGGAAAAGTACGTTCTCTCTTTCATTTGATGGATGTTGATTATGACTCCATTCCGTTTATCCGGGATACTGGATATTATTTTTCTAAAAAGAATGTGCAACGAAAATAATGATGTCCTTTATTTACTTCAATTACAATGTAAAAATCTTTCCGTCTCCACAAAAGTTTTAATCTTTTCTTTCTTGTTTGTTTTTAATGTTGGATTATTTTATTTCGTAGTGACGTAATCAATGACCTCGTTGTGTGGTTCCAGCGGCTCATTAATCGCTCCGTTAGATTCATATTTTATGAGCGAAGAAATGATCATGTGTCTCAATACTTAATTGACTTCAACCGGCCAAGTATTGATGTACTAAGGAAATATTTCATTGGTATTTTCTTTCCCTCGGCCAGAATCCTCTAAATTTACATAATATTCTCGGGGAATGCATTTCAAACAGGGTAACCTGTTTGATCTTAGAATTCTTCATATGCCCTAACTTGTACTAATTACAATTATTTCATTATTTTTGCATCTAAATTTGAGCTAAATCTGCCTCAGAACTCTCAACGATCTATGATTGACCGTGAAAATTCACACTACTCAACTTCTAAACCCTAGCTACCGTGAAATCAAATATACGTAGGTCCCATACTGCATATTACAAGAGCTCGTAAGTCAGCTGAACATTTTTTCCCCCTCCCTTGGTTTCATCCAAAGTACTTATTATTTTCCTCCCTTTATCTTGTTTCCCAGCATTCTTCTCTCTGTTACCGTCTTCAACATCACATTGTCTCTCAGTATCGTGTGCATTCACCTCTCCTGCCTTCCTTGAATTACTCTCACTCTCAATAGCCTTTCACTCTTCTCAATAGCATTCCTGGAACTTCATCGCATTATCTTTTCCGTGCATTTTGTTTCTTCATTCATCTCTACTCCCCGATCTCGCAATCCCCCAAAAATTGCATATCCTCTTTCCTCACCAATCAATTTTCCGATTCATATAAAAGTGAAAAATACTTATGTAACTACTTCAAATAGCATATTTTTATAATGACTTGCCTAAGGTTGCAAATCCTCGTATACTTCGCAATAAATTTTCGAAGCTTTTTCCGTGGTCTGTGTGTAAGCAACCCTATATCGCGCATTATAATCCATGTCCCATCGTCGTTTTTGAGTAAGTAAGGGATATTCGAGGCCGGTGGTTTCAGCACAATGAACCGCACACGAGAGTCCTTATAACGGGCGGTCACAGGAGCGTGCAAAACGACTTGCATAACAAGCACCTTTGCCGTCGAGGCGCGCTTGCAAACCCGTGAGACGGTCGCAGGTGCGAACTGAACGCACTGTGGATGGACAAAATGCCGCAATCCCGCTGCATGGGAACGGTTCGAATGCAAGGAAGAAGGGAAGGAGCATGGGTGGGTGGGTGGGGGGGGCGATAAATCTCTCCTTAGCCGGAGCAGGGAAATTACTAAAATATTGGGGAAGGGGGATCGATAGTCGGTCCCGGAGGGCAAGGGATCTCTATGCGCAAAGTGTTTCCGTTGCAACCCGTTGAACTCGCCGCATGCACGGCTCATACAATATGTAATTGGAGTCTCAGGACTCTAGTAACGCAGTTCGAAACACATTTCTCAGATATTTTTTCAAATATTCTATCTTTCCGAGCCCGTTGTCTTACATTTCTACTATTTTTCTTTTTAATTTGAAATAAATTATTTCCAGACTCACACCCGAGAGAAAATTTCAAGTGCTCCTTTATGCAATGGAATTTTAGCTTCGCAACACCAAGGAATTCACATTCTAACGATTAGTTCAATTTTTCAGGGACTTTTTAATTTTAATGAAAATTAGCGAAGTAATACACTTAGCGCACTACATATCACAGGATATCTTGTACTACCGTTATTGAGAATCTCTTAAAAGTTAAACCAAAAATACTTAAAATTCTCGTATAGTTCATTAAAAGTTGGATCAATTAAAACAATTTCTTCACTCAACTAGTGTAATTTAACGATATTTTAAATATATTGAATTATAAATCTTTGCAACGTACATTAGAGATAAAAAAATTTGCTTGTATTTTCGTGTATATTTTATCTTATCATATTTAATACAACTTCAATGGGTTAAACCGAGCACGTTAGACTTATTTGGTGATTTAATTTGACCCTAAGTATTATCGTACCTGATTTATGTTCACCGAAGGTAGAATTTTATCTTAAAAGCGAAAGATAAATTCCTCCAGTATAAAACCCGTGCCTTCCAATTTGTAGGAAAAATAAAGATCTACAGGCATTTTCTGAAAAAGAGGATGATTTGTTTGATGTTAACACTTGACCGATAAGAACGAGACCCACATCTTGTTATCAGGACCCAGATTTATTTTAAGGCCTATTTTATCCTTTACGTCTTTAAATTTCGCGTCATTGAATTCAATACGGCCTTTCTAATAACAATATTGCTCAAAGAAAGGCATCCCAATAGGGGAAAGCTAATTATATATTTCTCGGAGAGTACTTTTATAGAATATTTTTACTTTATTGTATTGACGTACTTGCAAAGCCAAACACATCATCATCCTTGAATAATCCCTTTGAAATTTTGCCTCGCAGGGTGGTATATTGAAAAAGGAAATAAATAGTAATCTTTTCGCTTTACTTATGAGACATACTCTTATTGCAAACTAATACAAATGTATTTAGCTTTAAGATATTTCATTTTTTAGCTGCGCTAACAATACATTCGAAAAAATGAAAATTATAAATGTAAATTTGAATATACACGTCAAGTGAAAAGAGTAACCTGTGCCATTAAGACTACAGAGATCTCTCCATGTATGTATTAATATATTATTTGTCTTTATACATGTGCCAAAACAGGGAGAAATTTGAAGACAAGAATAATTTTTGTATCGAAAAAATGTTTCTTTCCTCCCTTAGGCACCTAAAAATTGATTAAACATTGAAATGTGACTAGTTCATAATACATGTATATACATATATATATATATATATATATATATATATAGATGATTTCTTCGAAGTAACACGGAAGTGTTGAATAAAAAACTTAGACAGTAACACACAGCACGAGAACACATAAAAAGAACACTCACAATATTATCTTGATAATTTCGACGGACTTGAGCTCCGTCTTCTTCGAAAGATAAGATATGACTCAGTCATAGAAGGGAGTCATTCTCAGGGAGAATGTTGGGCAAGCAAGGAAAGGGCAGGAACAGGATAGGGATGTTGGACGGGATGGAGGGATGAAAGAAGTACACAGAGATGAGGAGGGACCTGATGTAGATTAGTTTGCTGGATTGGGTTTTGTTTGGAGTTACAAAATGTTTATTTGATTGTTGTGTCCATCCAAAAACCTACCTTAACCGGTAGATTACCTTAAAATATATACACACACACAGGTATATCAGCATACCTGTATATATGGTATATACATACCTGGATGTGTATACTATATTTACAAATATATATTCATTCACAGGAAAACAGAAATATATATAAGGAAAAGGGATAGAGAAACATATAAAAGACAATAATAGGAAAGTTGGGGAAGGCGGAATCGAGCAGATCACAAGTGCAATTAAATCACAGAATCAATCCTGTAAATCACAGAATATTCTTTTCTGTAATCCAGTCTGATCCATTTGTTGTTCCAATTATATCATTCGTCTAGGTAATATTTTCCAGGTATCTGTATGAATTCCTAGGCAACAACAACAACACTAAAAGAAATTACATATACGTATTGCATTTTTGCAAGTGACAGTAATCATAGGACCACCCAACTATTTTTTTTCTCCCCAAGGTGCTGTATTTGAGCTCGTTGATGCATACGCGTAACAGCTGAGCCCAAGATAACAGTAAACATTATACGTATTACACTGCTAAACTCTATGTAGTATTTTTGGCTTTCCTATTATTGATTAACAATACTATTACTATTTTTTGTAGCTAAAAGCAAAGATTATTTTTGATTCTCCACGTTATACTTTTATAGATCCATCTTTCGTAAAATATCTCGAAATGGGAGAATAATGAATACAATTCCACCTAAGTTCTCTTTACCAAGGAACAGTTCTTCTCCTCAGCGTACATAAAAATGAAATTTTGAGCTCTCGAAGCTAGATCCAGAAGCCAGGTCATTGTACAGGTCTACATGCCACCAAGCACTCATACTCAGTCTACACGCCACCAAGGATAGAGGTCTTTATTTGGGCGACATTGAGGCCAAATGGAGGAAGAGGATAATAGGAAGATGTTGAGAACATGGATGTGAAAGCAGGAAATATACAATTGGTTTGAAAGCATAATTGGGGGTGGTCCTATGAGGAATCATTTAATAGCGATGGGGCATTGGAAAGCGACGGTAGGCGAAGGAAGGGATGATAGAGAGGTAGGAACCTTAAGGATTAGAGGAACAAGAAATGATCTCGGGGAGAAAGCATTAGAGTTATACAGTAGACCGGGAATAATCATAACAAACTCCCGGTTTAAACACCTGAGCAGATGCAGAAATATACGTAAAACATTCCAGGAGATTGAAAAAGAGATCAGTTAGACTATATTGTGGTTAGGGATTGAGTGAGGAGTGCCTCAATAAATGCAGTTTTTCGGGAAATTATGCTAATTAAGATTATAATATAGTGCTAATGAAGTTTAACATCAGATTCAAGAGGATATGGTTAGGGAATGGGGATTAGGAAATGGAAAGTAAAAATATTAACCAGGACGATGAAAAAAGAATTACCTGGTGGAGCAGGATGTAGAAATCAGAAAATTTATTAGTGAGGATAGTGGAATGTAAACAGCAGAAGAAAAATGGGCATAAGTAAAAAAGGCGATGGAAAGCTTAAAATTAAATCATAGGAAAAATACAAGGGAGAATTACAGACGGAGAAAATAGGAAAAAAGAGGAGATAATGTAATAAAAGAATGCAAAAACGGAGTGAGGTAGAATAACATTATATGTAGAATAACATTACATCATAACAAATTTTGAATTATGATTTGAGGTGGTATACTAATAGGGCGAAAGAAAGTGGGGAGGAGATTAATTGCGTGAGCATGGGGAACTTACAAAAGAATGGTCAAATGGCTGCTGGGTAAAGAAAGTTGAAATAGCTATCAGTAATGAAAAACGATTAAATCCGTGCTATGTAAAAGACAAGACAGGAAAATATAAATTGACCCAGGAATGGTTCAACGGTGATAAAGTGAAAACAAAGAGAATCGTTATGGTAAATATATTGGGCCAGAAAGCTTAGATATACTATATAAATAGATTATGATGTGTATGGGGATAACTTAGACCCTGAATTTTTTATTGAGGATGGAAATGATATTAAAGAATTAAAATTAAATAAGACAGTATGGATAGATTACATTAGCGCGGAACTTTTTATGGATTTAGGAAAACATGAAAGATGATTTTTTATTGGCCACTTTGAGGCTTTTATTAGGAAAAAATGTTGTCGGAATATTTCATCAGGTCATTGTTAGTTTCCTACCCAAAAAATAGAAATACAGCAATATGTGAGGACTGAAGAGCAATAAATTTGGTTTTACACGCTACAAAGATAATATTACGATCATTAATAAAAGAATGAGAAAAGGGTAAATGTTTACTGATGAGGAAGATCAGTTTGGTTTCAGGAAGTCGAGAGGTAAACATGTTACCATAGCAGTAATGAGTTCACTAATAGAATTGAAGATATAATTCAATGAAGAGTTGTGCGATGTTTTTTTTGCGAATAATAAGGCGTTTTTTTAGATTAAATTGAGTAGAATTGATGAATTTATAGCAGAAAATAGGAGTATATTTGAGGGATAGGCGACTTACGCGCACCATGTTCATGTCTCAGATTGTAAAGGTGTAGGGATATATTTATTTATTTATACCGAGTAAATGGGAAGGGATGGAGGCAGGGGTGACAATCAGTTGGGAACCCATAAAATCGGTTAGTTTTTCGAATTATGAATAATTATTCAGGCATTCAGCCAAAAAGTATTGCTGAACGTATTAGAAATTCAGTTTTCTATCCTTGGGATGAAAATCAAAATTAGCTAAAAAGATGTTTTTATGGAGAATGCTTAGTTGTTGTTGTGTGGGGTCAGGTTGTCTTTTGGTGAGAGGCTAAAAAATATAGTAGAGTATAGAAGTGAGAATATAGGATAGGAGGAGCTCGTAAATAGCCAAAACCTATCTAAAAGGTAGACTACCACCAATAAGATACATACATTTATGTATAGATCGTTTGACCACTGACTGGAGGGCCCAGTTTTGATTCTCGAGTACGCCTCTGTGATTTTTTGAGTACCAAATTCTCTTTGGAAAGCCATAAATCATATCACGGCATATAGAAAGGATCTGCCCCCCCCCTACCCTGATATGTGCCTTTCATACGCCGTTGTTCTTAGTATTCAGTGAACTGTACTTGACTTTCGGATTGATAATGGAATGTTGTGTTTATGGATGCATTAATATACACACACAGATATATGTATATAGACACACCCACACACACACATATATATGTATAAATGTATGTGTGCACATACCATACATGACATGCACACGTACATACCGAGTATGTCAGTCCGCGCGAGCTTTACAAGCGCCGACGGCGTGCATGCGGGAGCACGGTCGCCCCAGATATTAAATCGGGGCATGGGGGGAACAGAAGGGGAGCTATCTTTTTTCAGTGCTGCATAAAATACGGCTAATTAAATGTCAGGAGGCGGTGAGGGCTTGATTTTGGGAGATATACGTGCTGCGCGCATATCCTTACTCGATAGGCACTTGTCCGAGTCAAAATTGCGCTTTTGTCGAGTGTGTTTTATTTCCGAGGGACTATTAAGAACGTTAATTGGACATCCGGTACAGTGAGCTGGGTGAATTAGTCTCCTGAATAGAAAACAGCGGCGTGGTGAAAAGCGTGCGCTGGCATGGGATATGTGCAAAGTGCGCTCGGAGCGACAGCATGCATAACCATAAACTGTCAATGCCAATAATGACTGCTCTGTAAATTATTACAATTGATACCTATTAATCTTTAAATTTCTACGCTCATTTTTACACATCTGTTGCCTCTTTCATTATTGGTTATTAACAAAAAAATTAATTTTCTATTTCAAAGTCATTACATGTAACTTTCCCGAAATTTCTGTCATTTCACTAATCTCCAGGGACCGAACCAGTATTTTGAAATTAAAATCTCTAATGATGAGTCAAAGCCTTTCATTAGTTAATTTCTATGAAGGTAAGGGAAATTGATAAATTCTTGTTAATTTTTTCTTAAGAACTGTTTTCAGAACAATTTGATTGCGATATGTGCCACTTAAAAATACGGCTGATAAAAACATTAAGAAAAAGAAGCTTTCAAAACAGGGTTATAGTGACATATACCGAAGGTCAAATCAATTAAATAAACGGACATTAAATAAATCAAGAGAAGTATAGAACAGAGTAAGACGTTTTGCTGGAATGGAGGATGCAGATGGATACGAAGAATTTGCTGAGATCATACAGATTGAAAAACAAAATGAAGGTCTTGCGAGAGAGACTGGAGGCTTAATACGTTTTACCAGCGAATAACGAAAGAGATAGGAAATAGTAATGACGAATCACGTGAAGAATGATGGGGTGCAGTGAGGAAATTTGCACGTAAAAGAGAAATTATTTCAATTCTCTCACGCATGCTCGAGAGATTTGCCATTACCGTGTTGAAACAAATACGTTTAACCTAAAGAACAATATTCTCACAATCATTCACGTTTCACAACTGCTGATTCAAATCATTTCTAATGGCCGCGGCCGTGTTGTCCGTGGATTACGACGATGGATTGTCATTAAATCTTGATAAGTTTCTGACGCTCTCAAGATGCTTTCCTCGACATCCTCATTTGCATATTCCAAGGATATTTCCAATATCATATTCAATATATCAAGCTCCGCTTCCGTGTCTTACAGAATTCGGCAGCATATTTTTCAATTTATGGCTTATCTTATCGGTAAACTTTCATCTTTAACAGGTATTTCTACATTTGAAGCCAATCTACCACTGAAATGAATTTTATTTACACTTATATCTCATATTATTTACATTTTTGCGATAAAAAACAAATAGAAATTATGGGCTTTACATGGTAACAAATGGATTGAGTGTAGCTGTGCCGTTAGACTACGTGAAATCCATTTCATCATAATGCCACTACTAAATAATAGCATTTTGTGATCTCATTCACGTTTTAAACACTCCACTTCTTTCCTACTTTATCTATTCGCGATATGTACCACCCTCCTATGTTTTACATTCTCTTAGCTTAGAAGTTCTCTTTCCGATGGCAGGTTTCTGTATTTGGTTTCCCTAATTTTAGTATTATATGTCGCAACATTCCAGCACGTTATGTGTTAAATTAAATTATTCCTAAAGTTTGCTTCTTAAAATTAGTAATAAATTCTAAGTTATTCATTGATTTATGAATTCCGATCTGTGCTTTACTGCTTCTTACATTTCAATTTTCAAAGTGCTTGATAAAGATATATCACTTCTTTCCTGACATACTTATCTCTCTCCCTCGATCTTTTTTCGAAGTTCTTTCTTCAATATCAGTGAAGAGTGTTCATCATTCATATCACATTGTAATAAATCCTTCCTTACTGATAAAGCTCCCTTCACTCACGTCTGACACAATACTTATCGGGAAGCAAATCTTGGGAAAAAATTAAGAGGAACCCTACTCTTTCAGCGTTAAAATATAGTCCGACTTGTGATAAATAGGCCAGATAGAAGTTTCATCTTAGAAAAGGTTTTTGCTTTTAAACACTGCTCTAAGAAAATTGCTTTTTTGCCACGCTGACTTCAACAGTGTACGAGGTCTGTACAATAAATACGCGAACTGGTGCAATATGGCGGTCATGACGAGGGCAATAACCCCACCCAATATCGGCGCGTGTTGCCTGAGACCCAATGAGCCGTCTGTGCTTGTTGGATCGTCAAGCTGTGCGTATGGTGCCAGTTATGTTAGTTTCTGTCGTCCTTGTTTTTACTGTCTGTCTAAAATGGAAATGGACGAAATCACGGAGCAACGAATCAGCATCAAGTTTTTTGTGAAGTGCGGTAAAATTATCAAGAAATGACTGAAATGTTGACATCTGTTAACGGTGGTAATGCTCTGAAAAAAACATCCGTTTTCAAGTGGGTGAAGTGTTTTGAAGATGGCAGATAAGACGGAAGATGCAATGCCGGGACGACTTTCAACCACCTGCGTTTACGACAACATTGATCGTGTGCACTCCTATGTCCTTACCGATCGTCGAGAAACTGTCCGAATGATAGCTAATGAACCGGATTTAGGAAAATCAAAAGTGCACACTATTTTAACCGAACATTTGGATTTTTTAAAATATGTGCGCAAAATTCGTATCCAAGCTGCATTGATTGTTGACCAGTTTCTGGCAAAAAATTCATTCATCATCCTTGATCATCCTCCTTATTCGCCAGACCTCATCCCCTGTGACTTTTTCCTATTCTCAAAATGCAAAAATGTGATGAAGGGACATCACTGGAAAGATGTGGACACAATAAAGGAAGAAACGACGAGAAAACTATAAAGGCTACCTGCCGAGGACTTCCAAGGGTGCTTTAAGCAGTGGAAAAGAAGAGCCAAATGTACTCTTGCCCTAGTGCCCTTAGTCTAAGTCGGATATCAAAGGGTGAGAGGTGTGCTAAAATGGAGATGCTATAGCATTTGTTAAAGTTTAGTGCGTTGTAAGGCGTGCTTAATGATTAGAAGCATCGCAGACAGGCAAGAACGTTTGCAGGAAGCGCCTCGATTATTGTTCGTAATATTAAAGAGTGTGGCAATCTGACCAATGTTGAAGACGGAGCATAATTGGCACCTCAATTAGGACAAGATAAGCTGCATTGCTTAAGGTGCAGGAGGAGTAGAAGAGAGTTGAAAAGCGGGTAGGAGAAGGACGGGACTTGGGTTTTAAAAATAGAACACATCTTGCATTTTGGCATATTGAAGGGCATAGGAGTGACTTTGGGACAGAGCGGGGGACTTAAATAAGTGAAATGGTTGATTTG
This sequence comes from Hetaerina titia, assembly GCA_037158775.1. Classification (NCBI taxonomy): domain Eukaryota; kingdom Metazoa; phylum Arthropoda; class Insecta; order Odonata; family Calopterygidae; genus Hetaerina; species Hetaerina titia. Next base: position 135,617,577 of record CM073768.1, read on the forward strand.
AAGAGATTTGATATGTTATCGGAGCGCTTGAATGTAACGGAGAACCTTTTTTAGAAAAAAAAAGGTTAGCCGTGGAATAATTGTTCTTTAAGAATGGAGTAGAGGTTTTTTAGCATGGATCTCAGAGACTATTCTAGGGAATTAGGTGGTACAAATATGAAGGAGGTGGGTGTCTGTGGTTGAGGAAGGTTTGGGAGTGTATACTTGTACATGTTTTCGCATTATTTGATTCCGGAGGAGTTTTGGGTGTCCTTTTTGGGGGAGAGAATGGTGTTGGTTTGGAAGGAATTTGTCAAGGGAATCCTTATGATTGCAAATTCTGCGTCCACGAATAGGAAAGAAAGAAAAAGTAAGAGATGGAGCGTTTGATATGATTAGATGGCAAATGTAGTGAAGGTATTGCTGTCTATTAGTTGATTTAATATGTATTTCTAGAAGCATGGGATATCCTGTTCATCAGTGATATATTTACACCTAGCAAGGTGACTCGGGAGGAGGAAACAGTAGACGTAAAGAAAATGGAGGATGAAGCGCTGAGGTGGGAGATGATGGTTTTAAGGGATTCAGCACCATGTGACCAGAAAATATTATGAAGAAGTAGGTGGAACTCTTTATCAATAATCCAGATTCCGTGAGCGGCGGGAAAGTAGGTGACGATGACGTTTAGGTGCAGGTACAGATGATATTGGATCTTGAAGTGTAGTCGAGTTGAGGGAAGCAATTCTATTCAGTTAATTTTCCCGGTATCAACTCTTTTAGGGTCTGAAATAATGCGCTAGGTATAGGAAGTAGGATTGTTGCCGACACGGTGGACGGGGATGGAGAGGGAAAACGGAATAGAGCGTTTGATATGTCATAGGTAGTAGCTGTTATAGTAGAGGCATTGTTGGTGGTGGATGGATTTCATGTGAAACGGCGGATGGGAATTGTTTTTTTTTGTACGTGAATGTCCATGCCTAAGAAGGCAATTGCGGAGACAGATATAGGAGTAATTAATGAGATCGAGAAGGAAAATTTCAGAGAAAGAGTGAAGGAGGAGTCTGAATTGTGTCCACGGGGTCAGAGGAGGAAGATATCATCTGTAAAACGTGCCCAGAGAAGTGATTGGAGGGTTTGATTTTGTATGAAGTTTTATCCCAAGTGAATCATATACGAGTTTAGGTTGACCAGAGCCGTGGTTATGTGCGTGACCAGATTGCGGTGCCTAAAGTCGGTAGAAAGAAACTAGTCGGACGAGTTCTTGGAAAAATGCCTTAGTTACAGTAAATTTTTCCACAGCAGCGTCCAAGTGAGAATTTGACTCCCATGTGGCGAAAAACGTCCTTCCTCGCTCCAGGTATTAAGGTGATCCATTGATACCCACACCCCAGTCTCCTCAACACTTCCCCTCACCCCTCCGAACGCCAATCCATATTCATCTGGGGCCTCCTCGCTCACTTCACACTCCCTCTGTTCATCTCCTCATATCTCGACGCGCACCTCTCTCCCCTCTCGATCCTTTCTCAACCCTACCTCGCCCCCTCCAACCCTTTCCTTTCCTCTGCTTCTCTATTTCTCTCCTGTACCCCTTGACTTAGCCGAGAGAATACTCACTCACGGGTAATTCTTTTCCCTGTCTGATGAACGCGGCATAATCGCCGAAAGTTTAAGCAGACCTCCGAGTGAGTCCCCTTTTTTTAATGTGGGTTCATTATTTATACATTTCAGATATTTAGTAATTATGTTCTTAGATAAATGTAGCAGTAATACACCATTTAAATTCTAGGAAATGAGGGGAAAATGAGATGTATTCTATCGAAAAATAAAAAAGCTTGAAAATCATAATAAGATATTAATAAAGTAAATGTGGTAAAAGTTAATGTGTAATATCAAAAATGTTTACAAAAAATGAAAATAGATAATTTTGAAGAATGGCACTTAAAAATCAAATCGTAATAAATCTGAGAAAGTATTGTTTAACTTCGGAAACAGTGCGGGGAAATATGCTAGTAAATGAAATCAATCAAACTGAATGAGGTGACGGAAAGTAATGGATCAAAAATAAAGCATCTCCCTGGGACAGGTGAAATTTCTTTTAGAATCGTGAAACATTACCCCACTGACAAAGAGGAAAGAAGAGTACTGTACAAGATGGGATTAAAAAAATAACTGTTGAAGTTACAGATGAAGTCCAGAGATTAAAATGGTGGCTAAATTAACTAACTGTTTGGTGGAAAAGCCATTACTCCAAGAAAAGACATCTTCGGGGTAAACGAGACTCCATTCTTGGAGCAGAATTTTATGCTACAATATAAAGAACTTGTTAGTAAACAAGACTCCGTAAATTGATAATATACCAGCAAATTCATGACAAAATTTAGGAATCAAGAGTCTGTTACCTGTCGCTCTGTAATAATTATGAACAAAACGAAATCGATTGTCTTTTAGAAGAACGTAATCATCGCTTTGCCTACAAAATAAATAAGCAGTCAAATGTGAAAGTTTCCGAGAAAACAGCCCAACGCTCCTTCTATTAAAACTTATGATAAAGAAAATAATCTTCATAACGATGAATGAGGAGGAAAGAAAAGATTATTTAAGAGAACATTGTATTTAGAAGGAGCATAGGAATAAAAAGAAATATTGTCGTTCCCAACAGTTTCGTAAAGAATAAAACAAGGCCAATTTAGCTTTGAGACACTTAAGAATCATGAATAAATCTTTTGGAGACATGGAATTTAAAAATGGGCATCAGTTGAAAGGATAAAAAAATTAGACTTCCTTCATAAAATGAATGTACAATTTAAGGAGGATGATGAAAAAAGTGGGGAACTAATTGGATACATAATTAGGCATGCTATTTAATGAAGATCACAATGGAAGAAACCATAGAATGGAACAACTGCAGAGAGTGACCAAGAGTGAATTATGAGAAGTGAGAGAGTGACGGAATTTGTCCAGAAAATGTGTGGAGAAATTAAAAGAGTATGAGATGACATGATGACATAAACTGTTGCTACGAGTATCCTAGAATAACTAATTCTGTGCTGATGATTGTTATCATATATTAACATTTATAATGACGACAGAGCTTAAATATTAATAACTGTATTATTACACCAGCGAATAATTTCATATAAATTAAAGCTACTGCAGTGAATGAAGGCGAATGACATTTTATTCAAGTAATCCGTTTGCTTGATGTAGACTGCAAACATTTCGTCACTTTTGCAACGCAGCTCGTGATCCAACACTCCCTCAACTTCTTATGACCGATCGGTGCAAAAATCATTAAATATCACGATAAATATATGATTATGTTGAAGAAGTATTGGACTTTGAACTTTAAAAAGATAAATATTATAGTGTGCTATATTATATTTAATGAAATATCTCAAGGTACAAACATTTTATTTGAACAAAAAATATATCTCGTCTTCGTGTTTAAGACAGGCCACTCGAGAAAAATGTTTTCACAAAAAGCATATCTGAGAAAGATACCTTATGTTGTTGTATCTTACCCACTTAGGTTGTTGGACTAACCCCAATCGCTAATTAACATGCGTGTAAATGCATGGAGGCCATTACTTGATTGTTGCGATTATTTTAAGGGAAGTTCTTAATATATCATCAGTATTTCAATCCTAAAATTGGTTTACTGCAGCCCTCTATTCTTCCCTATTTCGTTTTAATTCCCTCACCTTCAATTTTTCCTTCTATTATGTTTATAATTAATCAATTGTGTCACTCAAAGGGTGTCCAATCCGTCTAGTTCTTTTTTGCCGTACAGCTCTCCATATGGCCCTTTCCTCTTCTGCTCTTCGAAATACTTCCTTGTTCCTCACTTTGTCTGTCCATTTAATCTTCAGCCTTCTCCTCCAGCACCATGTTTCAAATGCCTCTATTCTTCGTTGGTCCACTTTTCCATTATTTCATGTCTCCGATTCGTAGAGTGCCATGCTCCACGCGAAAGTTTTGACGAATTACTTCCTTATATGCAATCTATTGTTCTTTGAACATAGCAGTTGCCTCTTCTCAATGAACAACTTCTTTGCCTGGGCTATTCTTCGCCTGATGTCGGTCGAGATTCTTCCATCTCAAGTTGTCCTTCTACCCAAGTAGATGAAGGATTCCACTTGCTCTAATTTCACTCCTCAAATTGTGATATCTGCATTCAGCTTCTTTCTTCCACACACAAGAATTTTCGTTTTCTTCTTGTTGATGCCCATATTAAACTCCCGAAGTACTTAGTCCATAGAATTCAGGTTGGCTTGCAGGTCCTCTCTCGTCTCTGCTACTACTGCGATGATGTCTGCGAACCGCAGTATGTTGATTTCTTCGCCATCCACCTTGACTCCTCTGATGCCCAATTCTTGTGCTTCCTTTATTACCTCTTCTCGATATACGTTGAATAGTGCTGACGAGAGGTTGCATCCTTGTCGAACTCCTATGTTTATTTTGGTTTCTATTTCCCTTTAGTTTTTCATTTGCATCGTTGGTATCGTTGTTATCTGATTCTGGTAGAGGTGAGATACATATATATATATATATATATATATATATATATATATATATATATATATATATATATATATATATATATATTAAAAGGAGAAGCGAGATATCGCTAGCGCACAAAAACAAAGAGAAACACAAATGGAGCTCACATGTATTCCGTATTTTCGGTGGCCGAACCACCTACCTTTAGGGAAAGAAGGAACTACTCCTTCTTTCCCCAAAGAATAAGGTTTGATAGAGGAAATAATGTCGGCTAAGTGATGTAGAGGAAAAAGGATAATAGCTAATTGGATAGCTATAAGAAGATAAAATATATGTAGATTAGAACATTTGATTAGATTTATTTCAACGCCTGTAGTTTTTTTATCCTGAAAAGTATGCCTTGAAAGTCTTGGCCTGGTGAAAAGGTATTCAGGGCCATTTAAAATCTGTCTCCTACCGAATAACTATTTTTAGGAAAAACAATACTTCCTTCCAGAGGATTATTTCATATAAAAAGGCTACATATGAGGATTAGCAAAAAATATCACTCAATACCCAAGAATTTTATGTTTTAAAAGCCCAAAGCTCGGCCACGCTTCAACAGAACGAAAGCTCACGTACTCAGTGCGCTCCCTTGTAATACCCAATGTTTGTGGTATCGATCGCTCATTAGGTGCGCAGGGCAGGTGCAGAGCTGCATGGCAAAAGTGCCCATCTTCCATCCTCTACTTCGGCCGATCGGAGGGTTGTCGCTGGTGTGCCTCTTCACGCACAGAGCATGGAGTCGTAATCCTTTTCGTAGAAAATGCTGAATTTCTAAAAGTGTGCAATTTTAAGTTGTCCACGCCTATGTAATTCTTTTGAAGCCAATAAAGGCTTCATCAGACATGATGGTGACTATTCTTTCTCTCGGTATTCCATTGAACCAACCATACTTCGGTGGGTTGGCTTTCCCGCTCGGCCCTTTGTCGGTTCTCAACTGTCGATTTTAGAAAAGAAGCCGAAGTCCATCTTACCCTAGGAGGATTCATTTCTAAACTCGACACTACAGATCCGCTGACGCCTGTAGGAGAACCGGCCAAGAGCTTTTTTCAACGTTGAATGACGCCGTGGATGCCTCGAAAACAGAAAATATGTATTGATCTAGTGTATCTACCTTACTTGTTATCATCAGAGGCTACCTTTGATTTACATTTCTTGTACCAATGATCGAGTCAGCCTTCTTAGATATTTAGCTAACTGAGAACATGCTGTGCTAGAAAATTTCTTAAAAATATGAAATGCGAGGAGGTTATCAAATAATATTCATATTATCCGCACCCATTAACTTAGTTTTTTTCAAAACACGAGCCCAATTTACAGTCTTATCTAGGTGAAATATCAATACTTAAACACGAACCTGCAATATCTTCCCTGATAATTAATTACGTAGATGAGCGGAATGGACACTATCCTTAAGATATTGTCTTTAGTGTTTTTATAGTGGTTTTAGTGTTCTTAGAAGTAATAGGTGATTATACTTTCCCGCCTGGAAATTCACTCTTTCATTCTATTGCGACCACGAGTTATTCAAGAGAAGATCAAATACATATCTACCAATTAAATGTTCTGCTATGTCTATGTTCTATGTCTATGTGTGTTTGGTGTCTATTTTCAAATTAAAATGTCTCGTCCAACCACTCGATTTAAATACTGCGTTTTAATAATTTTCTGTGTGCCAGAAATGTCTTCTTTTGGCTAGTTTCCTTCGTGATAGGATGAATTCCCGTCTTATGGCCCCTGATTCTTCTGCAGAACGTAATACATTGGAAAAATCCTACGCGTCATCTTTGAATGAAGATAGATCTAATCACCTCACCATCTTTGGAACACACTATCTCAGAATAGTCCGAAAAACCAAGAATATCTTGTCCGAGTGCCTTCAAGATGGTTTACCTTGCTACTGGACCAGGAATTTTTCAGATTCTAACAGTTTTCGACTGAAATTCTAACTCTAACTTCGTTATGGTGATATTTGTGGTGTTTGATTCGGGCGAGTTATATTTTTGTTGAAGATCATCATGAGAAAATTGTTTTTTTGAAATTGGTCATTCCCACTGGTTATCAAAAATGTTATGATTTTACTTTAAAATAATCTACTGTTCAATCTGTAGACAATCTTTCGATGAATAATTTTGAAGTTTCTCATAACTGACATCATAGCAATTTGCTTTTGAATATGAAAAAAATGCAGGTATGGATAGGATAAAAAATACAGGACTTTCTATTAAAGTGTTTTTGAGTTCTATCAATAGATTTAAAATCATTTCAAACTTCCGGAGTTATTAGAGTTTGGAGAGTCGGGAGCCACCTCAAGGTCATCCCAATTCCTCCTTGTGTCATCTCACCTCATTAGTGTACCATTTTAGTCTCCCCCGTAATGCACTCCTCCCTTTTAGCCTTTTCGTGACTTTCTTAAAACAACTTTCAAGAATCCTTTACCTCCTTCCTTCGAAATTCTTTCGCCTGATCGTGTGTTTTCTTTCAGATTTGAGATCGTTAAATTTTCAAATTTAAATTTCAGTCTCCCCTGTAATGCACTCTTTTTGCCTTTACGTGGATTTCTTAAAATAACTTTCAAGAATCCTTTGCCTCCTTCCTTCGAAATTCTTTCGCCTGATCGTGTGTTTTCTTTCAGATTTGAGATCGTTAAATTTTCAATTTCCGCCGAGCTCCGCTATCTTCAAACCTTTAACCTTCGTAAAAAAGAGGTTTGTTATACGATTATTCTTAAAACATACCTCAATTGAATTATTTCCATTTAAATTCTATATTATATATTAATCTATACATCTACAAAATACCCCGCAATCCGTCGCATGGACGAGTGGTAGGGGGTGGTATGTCACCACCCTATCTGCATATAAGCCCTCTACTTCCTCGTGCACCTTGCACCACGTGATCCACCAAAAATCGTGTGGAAAGGTGGCGACCGAATACCATTCACGCAACATGTCTACCAATATTACGAGTATTTCATGATAAGCGGCTGTTCCTGTGCTGTATCTGTATATGATTCGGCGTTTTTACTCTCCACGATTGCCGTGAAATCAGCGAGTTATGCACCTAGTGGAAGTGTCCTAACCTGATAAAAAACCCACGAAGCAAAACACCCTCATTTATATATATATATATATATATATATAAGTGTGAGTTTTATGACTGGTGGCGATGGTAAATGCGATTTTGATTGTGGACACCTCTGAATCCACCTTTTCTACCTGCTTTAGATTTGTGCCAACAACCCTCTCTCCTTCCCCACCATGGCAAGCACTTCCTCATTTGTTTTCGTGTCTGTCCACTTCAACTTTTTCATCTTTCTTCGAACCAGCATTTCATAATTTTCAAATTAACGCCCATTATCTTGCTCTAATAACCATATTTCCGCGCCGTACAAAACAAAACCTGAAATTTTTCAGAAATATAGTATATTGTAATTAAATTTAATAAAGATCTAATTTTTTACGTCTTATTCTCAGTGTGTCCCCCTCTGCCATACACCTTAGCGGTGGCGGGTTATAACAATGTAGTTACATAGAACCTGAAGGTGCCCAGCGGGATCACCCGGAACCGATCTCAGGCCCTCCACGTGACTAATGTGGGCGAGAAATTAGAATTTTGTTCGAAATTAATTATTGAATAAGAGTCTTACAAACACTGAAAATTGTATCAAACAATTTTCTCTTCAGATTCATTTCTAACAGTATTGAAATTTTGTACCATATGAATTATTTGATACTTGAGTTGTTTGGAATGAAAAATAGATTCGAACATTTGAACATAGTCTCGATAGCCTTTAAATCTCCCAAATAGAAAAAAAGTTCATTTTTAGAAGCATTTTATATACATTAGTGGTACAATTAAAGTATTGGAAATTCCTGAAACCATTCAGACAATCCTAATCTTAACTCTTAATTGTGTATCTCCTTTTAACTTGAAATAATCTGGCCTAAATTTAGACTTTAGATTTAGGTAAAACTTCGTTGGAAGATATCTTAAGATTTTTAAAAAGAAAAATGTATTTGAAGAATATACAACAGAAATATAAACTACCAAGTCAAGTGACATACCTTATAGATAGACTATAACCTTGACGAGGGGGAAGGGCTTGTGCGTTCTCATGATCCCTAAAACTAAGTTCTTACTCAGACACCATAGTATACTACTTTTTTACGCAAAATTTAATACAAGTTCGTTGTTGCAAATTTAAATCCATTTCTGCAATTGTAAAAAATCGCCAACACACACAGAGATAGATGTACTCTTGGCTACGTAACTTTTGCAAATGTCAAGTTATGACACTAAGATTTAAAGGGAATATCAACAACAGATGTACCAATTTAACAAAAAAAACAGAACTCAAATCGAAACGATGGGAGCGCCACACGGTGGTTATTCCGGGAACTTTTTGTTCAAGGTAGTATGTAGCTCTAGTTAGCACGATCTACATTAGTTGAATTATTTTACCAAACTATGTTGCAACTAAAAATTAGGAAAATATTAATATTTGATGTTGTACGCCCAGTGTGTAATCATATCCTGCCATACACCCTGACGGTTAGAGATGGACGAGTAATAACTACTCGTTACTCACTCGTGTCTGAACTAACGAGTACTCAATCTGAGAAATACTCTTTACTTTCATGCTTTAGGTACTCCAAAAGATGGGTACAAAGATTTCTCTCAAGGTACACTATTGCATACGAGTACCTTGTGAGAAATCGTTACGCGAAGTTATATATATCGCAGGCAGATGTGTATTCCTGTAACTTCTTAAGGAATCTTCGATTGTAATCACCGATTTCATGAGTGGCTATCGATTAGTTTTTAATTTCGTGAGGTCTCGCATTCCTCAAAATGTGTGAGTTTATCAGTCCTTAAGACTAATAAGGCTTTTGGATATACAGTGACGACACGAGTGTGGCATGTCGGTAGTGACGAGTTCGGTGGTGGTGAACTGCAAAGATGTATTACTCACTGTCTCCATAATTGCAAGCAAGGAAAAATATTTTTAATATTAAAAATGAAATGAAATAGCCAACGTTAATCCACCGAAACGCTCAAATTTATTCCAATCGACTGTCAAGAATCATCAACTTGCTTGGACAAACCACCTATTACTCGATCCCCTCCCATATATTTGCATCAGCAAAATACTCATGTGATTATTGAAGACTATCAACATTTGTAGTGGAAGTTTACTGAAATAGTGATGCACGTTCAAAGTTAACTTTTACAGTAAAAATTTGAGACGATAGATTTGGGAAGCATCTGTTTACAATGTACGAAGCGCCTGCTCTGCTGTTGGCATAAATCATCGTATTCATTTAAAAAGATATAATAGCTAGATAAAAATTCTCGATTTTAAAAATTTTCGATCAATGAAATTTTCAGAAGAGTATATCCAAATCGCTGTAGTTTATGTTACTGTAGGAATTTTTATTCTATATATGCTAAAAATAGAAACCCTTGCACCGTACCATCTTGGAGTGATGTGTTCCCAAAAAGAAACAATCTAGCAAAAAAATCAGACGCATATATTATTAGGATTTTGCAATGTTATAGCGCATATGTTCGCACTTTTATAGCCATAGCTCGAAAAAGAGCTTGGCTTTAGCGTATCAATGTGCCATGCATGATATACTTCTGAAAATTACCTCATTGTAATAGAATTTTTGTCTATTTTATTCATCTTCACCGCGTACGTTGAAATTGTTGACGACAGGTTGGTGGCACAGCCGGAGAAACTGTTATTCAGCAATATCGACGTACGCAATGAAGACCCGAAAAATGTTGGGGGGGAAATTTACTGACAAACGCCGTGTAAACATAAGAACTAACAATGACTTATTCCATCGTTAAAGCTTCCGCTGTTCATGATAATGCGTAATTATCTTTTTTTCCTGTTTTTTCCGCGCAACATGGGATGATACCCGATGTATTGTGACTATTGCAGGTCACATTTCCAAAGGAAACTAGTTCTCTTTGGTAGAGTGACCGGCAGCGGTCACGAAATGTGGAGTGATACCGCATATTACAAGGCAAAACCCGGAAAAAGGTAAATCACATCATTACCTCATCGTACATTACTATGGTGAATTAATGTCCTCGCAATTAGGAGCAAACCTGTGTATATTTTACTGGGGCTTCATTTTATGCGGAGTGGCTGGAGTGTTGCTGGAGAGCAAGTTGGAGGACGCGGGTCCAACAAATCTGCCATCCCTCTTTATATTTCCGCTTACAATGAGGAGAGCGTTCCTTTGCAGCAGACTCAAATCACGGGAACGGTTCAAGCGCCCGTTTGCGCAAGGCCAGAATTAATAAAAAAATGAAGAGATAGAGCGAATTCCATGAATGCCAGCCAAAAATATGCATTTCAATGATAGTTATTGATCTCAACAATGTATAGTAAATATCTGCAAATTGCTCATTAAATTCGGATCAACGAATTAAATATTTTAACTAATCGTAATCCTGAATTTATAAGAAGGTATGGTGCATCATAATCCAATGTACCTGCGTTTAAAATATAAAACCACTTTTTATGGTTTTATATTTTAAACGCAGGTGCATTGGATTATGATGCACCATTCCCCCCTCTTGTGCGTCATCCCTCCTCTTGTTGCATCTGAGGTTAGTTGAATAAATAGGGATGGAGTTTTAAAACGAGAATATTTAAAATTTTGTGTTTTATGTCTTATGCATTTCATGGTGGAATACATTTGTAAAACTCGTATCTGGCTCCACGTATCAATTGGTTTTGGATATACTGTTGAAAGTATTATCGTTACATTCCGTAGCTTCATCGAAATGTCAAGCGTTTAATAAATTTAGCGGCATAAATATCGTCGCGTTCCTGTACGACAATGTGTCAATAATCGAAACGATACATGGCGACGTTGTCATTGATCGTAATGGCACCACATTAAATGTTTGCAAATTAAATAATCGCAAAGATAAATATTATATTTTTAAAGACAATTGGTAAATTATATTTATTATTCTATCTTCATTTATAACTAAAATTGGGATTCCTTTTTGCAATCATTCCCCGGTTAATCAATCCTTTAAAGTTATGAACGCACACTGCTCAAATTGGCGGATTTTTTTGCGAATAAATTACAATGTCAGTTCCTGTTCAATGAATTCCACAAGCGTATTTATAATTTTATGGAAAGTAAGCATTTTGGCTTTAAATTGAAATGGCATTGATGATTTGAAATATCAATGTATATTTATTGTCTGTATTGTTAAAGGCTGGACTATATGCTACGATTTCGCTTTTTGAGCACTCTTCCTAAAATATGTTTTATACCATCGAATTGCTTCCAAATACTATACTTTTTCACTTTATTAATTTGGCATCTTATATATATATACCTATATAGTATATATTATATTGCAATATTATTATATACAAGACTACCAAAGTTAAATTCGACTCGGGGGTTCTTAAGCAAGGGGAAACGATATGCGTATTAAAACAATAAAAGAAACAAATGATCGCCATCAGATAACTAAAAGCAAAAAACTATGATTTGAACAAAATAGATAAAAAATATAATTACAATATTTTTCAAGAATGAACTGAAGGGTGAAACGTTTTGTCATCAATTGTTGAGTAATCTTCATTTTCCCTAAGAAAAACTTATGATATTGTCAAGAATTCGGCTATGTAGCTGCAGTAAAAATCGAAATGCTCAAGAAAAAGTTGAAAAATGGAAAATACTATTCAAGAGGCATAATATGCCTCAGTGTCTGTCACAAATATTCTGGTTAAGTGCTAATTAAGTATATCTATTTCTACCAGCTTTATTTCGAGGACAATCCCTGAGCCAACTTTTTAAATAGAAAAAGCAGCATCCTTTTGTGAATAATAGACCTCATCTCATGGAGATTCCATAAGTAGTTATATCTCATTAAAGAGGGAAATTTCAATGGAAGTGGTTTCCTATTGCTTAATGCATTTCTCCGTGATGGATAAATATTTTTAGTCTCGCAACTCTTGTACTTTTTTAGTGGTACACTACGTCTTTTAGATACTTTAATCATTTACAAGCTCAGTTTGCTGAGAAATACTTAATAAAAGATGTGGTGGAGCATTACCATCAGCCATTAAGAGTTTCACAACAAACGAATCTTTCTTAGAAAGATTAGCGTATACTTATTTTGGTTGAAATTTGGTTTGTTTAGTTTTTTGTGTTTTTTCTAGCGCTAAATTTTCGTTTTTACCTTTTTACTCATGATTTTACTTGATCGTGTTATTATACAAGCCTTATTTATTTGAAAGTATCAATCGATTAAGACATTTCCTAGCTTTCCAAACAGATAATAAACAGTCAGTTATGTTTAATGAATGTAAAGCTCTAATTTAAAACTCTGTAACAATTAAATACTTTCATAATGTTTCCTAATAAGATCTGTTTAGGTTTTCCGGAAACACGGAATTAGCAAGGAGAGAATGCTGTACATTCAGCTGTGCAATGTTAAATACGACATATACCCAACGACCTACTCTTGAGTCATTTGAAAATTAGTATTTATTGTTTCATGCGAGGGATTTATCGCAACGAGCGAGTTCCTTTCCCCATATCTCCGAGTAAAAGCTCCATTAAAATTGCCTTAATCAAAACCTGAGCCCGGAAAATTAATGGCAGCGTCCTTGTGCAAAAACAATTTCCGACTTCATGAGCATAAATATTTCCGGCTAAGCAGCAAGAAGCGCCGCGGGGGAAGTGAAAATGGCCGGCCGTAGGAAGTCTCCGGGGTAGGAGGAGGAAGGTGGGAAAGGGATGGAGTGGAGGGAGGGTCGGGGGCGTTGTCGGGGGAGATGTGCGCGCGGGGCCAAAGAGGGGTCGGCGGACGACGAATCTGCAGCGATGCACAACAACCCGACCATCCTGCAATCTAATGGACGTGGTTTCCATGGCAGTCCCTTGATATATTTTATAATATTTTTCCTTCTCGCGGAGAATTGTTTTTTTTTGTCTATTTTATCCATCGGCGGAGAAAGATGACGTTTGGGAGAGTCCTAGATATAAATTACCGGGCGGAGGGAGAGCGAGAGATTCGGGGGTACAACAAGGAGAGAGAGGGATGGAGAGATACGGGGGAGGGGTCGGTGGGGTGAGGCGGAGTTGGTCGGAAGGGAACGCATCGATACACGGCGGAATAATCGAGACACATCGACGGACGAAACTGCTCTCTCAAAGAGATCGCAAAAAGTCCGAGGATGACCGAGGGGAAGTGGGGGAGAAGAGGGCGAGTGGGTCGAGCGGGGGTTTTGGCGTGTCTGTCGGGGGAGGACGAAGGGGTGGTGGCGAGGAAAGGGAGAATTGAGTGAGTGAAAGGCCAGGGGCAGAGACGCAGGGATTGAGGGGACGGGGGGTGAGAGGTGGAGCGGGACTGCGACTGGGTGTGCGGAGTGGGGGTGGCATGAGAGGGTGGTAGGAGGGGGTGGTGGATAGAGAAAACGCCGTAAAATACGAGCGCTTTATATAAAAGGGCATCTCTCAACCCCCGCCCCCTCACTCCCCCCACTCCCGCTCAGCGCTCCCCGCAACCATCCGCCGCTTTTGGCGGTTTCTTCCCTTAACACATAAAACATACGACGATCGCCACCCGTCGTCTCATCCCTGCCCACTGCATCGTTGTCCCCCTCCCTCTATGTACTCCTCCCCTTGCTGGTCCCCCCCCGGAATACCATAGTCCCGCCATCCACTGCCACCCTACCCCCAGCGACCCCGGCCTCCCTCACCACCGCCTTCCCTCGCCACCTCTCTCTCCCTCTCGGTGTGTGCCTCGCTGGTACGAAATAAAACCGTCGAGAATCGCGAAATTTATTTTCTATCTCCCAGAACAATATATCAGGTAAACGTATTTTATATGCGAGAGGAAGGAGAGCGGCAGCTCGATTTTGGCCGTCCGTGGGGGAAATTGGAGGAGAGGGGGAAGGGGGTTGAAGGGGAAATCATTTGGCGTACGTTCAAATTCGTCCCTAATCAAATGAAATAGAGGCGAATATGCGCTCTCGGACGTACACGCCGAAGCTACTATGCACGCCGGCTCGTATAAATTGAATGCCACGCGTTGCCGGCGTTGCTGAATAATAAGGATTCGATTGCACTCTCGTTACTATTTATATGCAATGCATCCGAGCAGGATGCGTATGAGGAGGCTTTAATTGGTTGCCGATTGGAAAAAAATCGCTATGTGATGAAAAATCGGATCAATTCGATCCTCATTCGGTACTTATATACGATAGATCCAGCCGAGGCCGTTAGCTTGAAAATTTCATAAACTTTCATATTATACGTACTCGCTCACGAGTGTTTACGTCCTGTGTGAACTTTTTTGTAATTATGCTGAATTTGTTCATCTTTTGAAAGAAATGGCATTTCACAAGCGTGAATTCAGACCTACTTCTTTATTCTCAGAAAATAAGATAGAAAAATTAAAAATCTCTCTAGTAACCTGACGGCGTTTCTACCGTTCTCTACGGCACATTTCTTTTTGGTTTCATTCTCAATTGTAAAATGAATCCCAGCATGTTGATGATGTTCCCATTGAGAGACGGTCTCAATTTAGCTCCAGTAGTTAATTCATGATTCACAAGTTAAAACATATTTCAAATACGTACAAGACCATTTCTTTAGAAAACCTGTTTTCTATTTTTTCACAAGTAGAAACGCATTTATTTACAGAGCTCATGAAAGAATAGCTCCATCACCATTTCAAAAGAATGGAATTGGTTTCGGAGACCATTGCGTATTTACATTTCCTGCTATCACGTCTGTAAAATAGGCATTTCTGTCGTTAAATTATGTATGGCTATGGAGGGAAGAATGCTAATGAGAGGACGGTTGGCCAGAGTTCATGCGTAGAAGGCAGCACAAAATATTTTCGAATGAGAGTAAAGTTGGGGAATGATCTTTATGTATTTTGAATGAGGACTTCAAATATCTTATTAGAATTATTTATCAAAGTATAATTATGGGAGTAATTCAATGTTCATGTGCTAATTTATGGCACTAACTGAATACTGGTCTGATACCCACTTACTAGTTCATTGTTGTGGCAATTCGACTATTCACTGTACTTTCAAATACGGCAGGATATTCTCAGATGCATATGATCATTTTTCCATGTCACCGAAAATGATCATACCTACTACTCTAGTAATGACTGTTTACCTACCTACTCATTATTAATACAAATAATTCTAATAAGGTAAGAGGCAATTTCTGAAGTCAATGTCAGCGTTTATTATGTGGTCTACTCTAGGCAGTTATGCCGGCGATCTATTTTTGAGCTCTATTCATATCGTCATGTCTTTTTCGTGATAATGATAGTCGTGAAGACATGCAAACATATCATTTGGATGGTTTATAATTATAATAAAATATAATAGTTCCCATCATGGACATTTTTTGCGACTTTCACGCACGAAACTTGCGAACGAAAGCGGTCGCGTGACGGAGGCTTATTTGGTCTGCGACAGACCGAGAGCATGGGCGGGGCCACCTGGCGATAAGTTGAATAAACTTGCGTATCAAAACGACAATTAACCTTAACGGCCACACTTAATAATGGCCGTATATTATAAACGAAACAAATGAGAGCTTCGTTAAGAAATTAACTCGGCCAGATAAAGTATGTAGGCGAAAATAGAATTCGAGTTGTTTAAATTCTTCTTCTTCTTGAGGTCTACGCGCGTATTCATGCACCCTATTTACAGCTTTGTGTTCAATTAAATGGATGCTGTGCGATTAAATTTAAGAGAAAATTCTTGATCGGGGAGAGGGGGGAAGCCATTTCTCTAAAAGTGCTCAGACTTTTTTCAGTAATTTGTTCTTTGTCGTATGGCTTACCAATGCAAATAAAAGTATCACTAGTTCAGGATGGCTTGTAAAAAAAATCGCCGTAACCTATGCGCCTAAATTCTTGGATAGGTTTTTTTAATATCATGAGTGCGTTCTGGAGAATTTAACGTAAACGCTGTAGCACTAATTTATAATTATACGATCTGATTTTCTATGGTTGCATTTATCAGGGCTTACAAATCTCTGATTCAAATTTTTGAAAGATCCATTTATTAATTTTTCATCACATTCCTAAGGTTACGAAGTGCTACAGCAAGTGAAACATCTATCATATCGATCGCTCTCCGTAGGCGTTGACACCAGTCTTCCAAGGATATTTGAAATGACGTACGCATTTGAATCAGGGCAATAAATGTAAACTCGAAGACTGCCACTAAATGTAACTCAAAAATGAAAAAGCGAAAAGGAATTGCAAAAATGAATAGGCAAATTTTGATCTCACGTCTGACGCTTAATACATTGTCTCACTCATGGTACTCGAGCTTTAAACATGAAGAAATCATACCTTGGCAATCACCAGTATATCATCTGACCTCACATCACCCTGATAGTTTATCACCACTTATTACATAAACGCTTTTTTTATGTTTTTATAGGGGTTACCTAAAATAATTTCCGTTGCCATTCATCATCCATGTTGGTAGAGTGACCATGTATAAAAAAGAAAGAAAAAAGAAATTTAATCTTTTGCATCACTCTTTACAATCCGTATTAGTGACCCAAGTACTTTTTTATTGGACTACGATAGTCTCTTCTGTCCTGTACTAGTGATGAATTAGAATGACCCACTCCATTATGCAAATTAATCTTCCTTCATATTTGACATTCGCTGCACGGTATGCTATCCGGGTTGTGTGCTCATCCGTCCGTCTACGGGCGACGCCATGCTGTACACGTGAAAACACAAACCTCGGCATATCCCTTGGGTATTTTATTTCTCAGTTCTCTGTATTCTGCTCTAAATCGTTCTTCGGTATTAAACCTTTCAGTATCTTCGGTTCTTTTGGTATTAAAATTTTTGAAGATTAGTTTTTTGGTGATGAGAGGTGAATTTTTGTTAATGATCGCAAAGGCTAAACATTCGGAAATCACTTAAGCCGTAAATTTAACCCAATAACGTAGGTTACACCTAGGACTGTGAACAAAAGATTGAATACAAAAAACATACAGCATGCATGCAATTCTCTATTCACAGTCCTTGAGTTATTCATTGTACATATTTCATAACGCAATTGAAATTGGAATACTAAGTCAAATACAAATGTCCATGTTCGTCACTGGGCATAGCTTTCCTTTTGCTAAACATTGTGACGTGGTCAGAAAAAACGTGTACACTACCAAATGTGAATATTATATGAGCTAAAATGTTTGCCCGTTTGATTTGTTTCCAAAGTGTAGTGTTATCCCTTTTCCTATTAGTTTCTTCGTTCTCTTTCCCTTTGTGCAACAAAATTATGCATCGGAGCGGTACTGAAGTGGTGGAATGCTTGCGCGCCGCGATATTAATTTTCAGATGCATCCCCTCAAGGAGTAGGGGAGACCTAACCTCGCGCTGCACGCCAACATTCAATTCCTTTGGAGTCCGAATCTAAGTGGATGCTTGAGGCTGCACTCACAGGTGCGCCTACACACTTAAAGAGAAGCACCACCCGCAGACTTTTGACTTCCCTTTTGTCTCCCTCCCCAAGGACGAGCCCCATGACCCCCACCGTCCCCCACTCTCCCCCTCTGCCGCCGATCAATGGCGATTGGTCAATCGAGAGAGAGGGACTCACGCACTCTTCCAGTCCGCCGTCGTCTTTGCGTTTCCCCGAAGTCGCTGCTGCTGCTCCGGGAAAGCAAACACACGCCAGGCGGTGGGTGGTCGGTCGGTAGGGTGGAGGAGGTGGCATGAGGAGGGGGAGGGGGGAGAGCAATCGAGCCCTTTTTTACCGACGGGAGTAAACATCACGGGGCCATAATTCCGCTCCGTATTCACAGAGGGCGCGAGGGGACGAATGCCGCCGCGTCGGTCGGCTCTGAGAGCGGGGGGCGGGCAGTTCTCCCCCGGCAGCGCGGTGCATTGGTGGTCGTTGCCTTTAGCGGCGGCGGTGGTGACGGGGTGTTGGGAGGGGACACAAATACGCCCACGGGGGGAATGGGAGGGGGTTTCGACGCCCCCACGCAGGGGGACACGCCGAGAGTAGAGGAGAGGCGGGATGGGGACGAGTGGCAATGTTCATTACGCCAGCCCGCCCCTTGAAACAGAATCGCGGCAACTCTCTCGCGGCATCAAAAGCCACGGAAAGAGGTCAAGGGGGTGAGAGAGTGGAGGGCGGGGAGGTCCGGAGGGCTGGGAGAGGAGGAGGCTCCGAGAGCTCGCTGGATGACGTCGGGAAGAGACGAGGGAGAGAGGGATGGATGAGTAGGCGAAGAGTGAGCAGGGAGACAGACGGAAAGCGCACCTCGTTTCGTCCGTTGTTATTTGCCCCATTCCGATTCCTCAAAGTCTCGTTTTGCAAAGTCGAGAGCTCGTTTCAGCCATTATGCTTTGCGGGCGTGGGGGGAGGAGGAGGAGAAGAAGGGGGGAGTGTTGGCATGCTTGAATGCGAGTTGGAATTGCGTATCTGGCCGCGAGGCCGGAGGGCCTTTCCGAGCGCACAGAGGGCGCCTCGCGTCCGGGAATGTGGTTGTCGCACTCGGCCTCCTTCCCCCCCCCCTTCCTCTCGGTGCGCGTGAATTTAATACCCGCCTTCATCTTCCTTTGTTTCGATTTTTTCAGTATTGCGGAGCGAAAATAAGAGCTGGCGCGTTTTTGTTTTTTTTTGGCGAAGGTCGCCCAGTTCTCCAAAAAAAAGGTGTGACGCCGCAATGTCTCTGGAATCTTGCTAATTACTAAATCGGGTTTTTTTTCGTGCGTTTGCTTTAATATCCTTATTAAAGGAGTCCCCTAATGAAATCCGACTGTTTATTTGGGTGGAAATGAACTTACAAACTTTTTTACACTATTCCTTTATGTTGTTAAAGGCCTCGAACTTCGATCAAGGAGATTGCAAAAGACAGACTCACCTTCCGCGCTTTCAATCTTACGAACTAATCTTGTGATTGAGAAAGCAGTCTCTCTAATCCGTTCTGTTGACACAAATGCAGCGAAGGAAATAAACTTTGATGAGGTTGCCGTGCCTTTGGCATGAAATGAGGTTTTCACAGACTTGAGCAAAATGTTTTGTTTTCGTTGATCCATGGAAATGATTCAGCCTTAAAGCAACGTCGAGTATTTGGCAACGTGATGGAATAAAATATAAACAATGCTTCCAAGTCTACAAATGTTGGCATCAAACCCCCCATAAAATAGGTATGAAATCATATTTCCATTGCTAATTTACTCTGCACTGATGTCACTTTATTTTATACCCTTATGAGTTTTTAACATTCCAATTTTTTTAATAAATATTTATTCAAAACAGATGTAAATGTGACACTTTTAAAGTCACCAGAGCCAACAAAACGTTGTGTGCTGACAATTTATTCTAGCAAAATGAGAAGCTAATGTCGTTCAATTTGAATGGGCATCCGGGGATTGAATTAAATTTTAAATCTTCATTTCATTAAAAAATATTCTCGCCATAAACGCTTAATAATACTTTTAAGTGTCAATTTTATTAAAATGAGAGCCATCCTCAACTATTCATGGAATGTGATTTCAATAGAAATTTTCTTTGAGATATTTCCCGAATTTTGAAATATGAGCAGCGTTGAGAATTAACGAATTAAACTTTAACTGGACCTCACTATTTATTTTTATGCGACGCAAGGATGACGACGGATTTTCTTTTTTGATGCCTAAAGACATATCTTGAATACGTATTGGAAGTAATTGCAAAGATATGAAAAGGGTTTACACGAATGTTTAACAACTCAGGCTTAAAAATGAGTGGTTGAAATAAAAACCCACTGAAGCCTCCTTGTGATCATTCCTAGTTCATTTGTAGTGATCACGTGAAGAGTAGGCACATTAATCCATTAACTTAAGTAATAACCTGAGAGATGACTCATTATTTACTATTATTCAAAGAAATAGTATTAATAAAGCACCGTTGTTTGCGTTTTATTTGGTACACGGATGGCATTTGTGGACGTAGCTGAATGCCTCGACTTTAAGATGGAAATTTACACTAAAGGAAATGATCGCAGACTCGAGGAGCGTAATAAATACATAAAACACAAAAAACGCTTAAAATATAGCGCTCTATAAGTCAAAATTTGTCGTTTATGAATTTTAATATGGGGACAGCTGTAGGACATCAGATGGCAAGGTTGTCGTTGACTGACCCTACCGCTGCCACCAGGTACAGCTAGGGGGGATGGAAGCCGTTCTTCCTGGATCATTTGCTCCACCCACGTTATCGCATTATATTAACGGACTGCCGAATTTCCGCTCCTGAATGTTTACCCTATATACCTTCCTAATGACGTCCGTTAATGTTTCATATAACTCCGTCGCTTGTAAAAGTTTTGGTCACTCAATTAATTAGCCGATGACTTTGAATAACAATGAGCGTGCGTAGTTGATTGCTAAATTATTTGCACAAAGTTTCAAATTTCTTAAACAATTAAGCCAAATTATGAGGAGCACATGTAAAACCGAAAGGAAGATTTATCTTCAGCCACAAAAAGAAAAATTAGATCACGGGATTCGAGAATAATACATTTTAATCGAATTCCCTCGTTCTCTCCTTTGCTAAAACTTCCGTTTTAATAATGTTTGGCCGTAGCTAGAGCGCATAATTTATCAGTGTACAAAGTTTTAGCTTTGAGTTTTATCGTAAACTTTGAGAGACCCGAAATTCAGACGAATGAAG
This sequence comes from Hetaerina titia, assembly GCA_037158775.1. NCBI lineage: Eukaryota > Metazoa > Arthropoda > Insecta > Odonata > Calopterygidae > Hetaerina > Hetaerina titia. The sequence continues at coordinate 135,638,818 of CM073768.1, forward strand.
AGATGGCGCTTTGCATTAGCTAATGTGCATGCTTAGAAAACTGGATTAGCTTTGAAAGTTGAAGTCAATAGAAAGGCGACTGTTGACAAAAGATGATGTCGAAAGGAAAAAAATCATTGGTTGTGAACAATCTCAGTTGATTTATGAGGGTCGACAGTACTTGTTTGTTATGCTCTCGTGCGTTCAAATATTTATCTTGAGAAAATAACATATTTTTCTTCGGAGAACTTTTATCTTTATGGATAAATGTGGTGTTCAAACTTCCGTGCTGTTTATTTATTAGAGAATGCATATTCGATTTAAAATATAATTAGTAAAAGCTTCGTTTCACAATGTATTATTTTCAGTTAATACCACATTTATAAAATAATGAACGCATCTTGCGTAAATTGTTTTACTGTTATCTTCCTGTACAGAGTCACGGAAGGGTTTTTTTCGTTAAATTAATGAACTATACCCAAGATCGCCGTTCTTCTCCATCAGCCAATTAAACCCAGTGGATTTATTAGCATACTATAATACTGACGAGCGGAAGTTTTCTTGTGACTCGTCATATGGCGTGCTATGAGATATAGATAAACATGTCGCTGGTTCGGTGATAAATTTGGACGCAGTGACAGGTTAGCTATCTGCGCCGGCAGCGTCCGTGTATGCTCTGGAAAACCGTCCCCGAGGCAAGTTATGTGGGTCAGGGTCATAGTTTGCACCGACGGTCGTCAAAGTAGGCATGTCGCTAATCTTGTGTAGCAAGAAAATTAGTGCCCGATCGGTGGGCATTTACCACGCGTAGACTGAGGTTACATTTAGACTTCACGTTTTAGCTTTTGAGTGCTGAGAATATCGATCGAAAGTTGCACAGTTAAACAAGGCGAGATTGCTTGTCCCCGTCCGTGGGCTGCCGAGACGATTAAATTTATTTCCACGCAGGAGCAGCAGAGTAAGTGTGTGTGTGTGTAGATATAAAAAAATATATTTTTATATATACTTATGTTACATAAAGATATATTACAATATGTTACATACATGTGTGTGCACACACACACACACATGCATAAATATACTATATAGTATAGTGCATATATATACTATAGTATATATACACACACACACATTCAAACACGAAATCCCACCATACGGCGAACAAATATTCATTCATAAGGAAATAGATATAAGAAAAGGGATAGGAAAACAAAAAAAGACAAACAGAGTAGAAGTGGGGAAGGTGGAATCGAGAAGCTCACAAGAGCAAAAATATGTCCTGATATCTATAAATGGAGTTTTGACGTTTAGACAGCAGGGCCGTCATAATCAGCATGCCGTTCTCAGAGGATAAGCGGAGAGGATATGTGTCGGGTGGTAGGAGTGGGAAAAGTAAGGGTCGAATCGGAAATGGACAAGGAGGTGAGAGGAGAAGTATAGGATGTTATTGGATGGATTCAATGGGCTGAGTTCGGCCCGGGAGGTTTAAATGACTGAAGCACCCAGATATTAGGTCATCCCGCGGGTTCTTACCTATATAATGCTTGTGGATTCGGAATGGCTTGCAATCACTGAAGCAGAGAAGCAATCATCAAAAGATTGGTTGTGGGATACAGTGTGGTTATTATTAGGTGAACTACCGGTTAAGGTAGGTTTTTGGATGAACCCAACTATCAAATAAACATTTAGTAACTCCAAACAAAACCCAATCTAGCAAGCTAATCTACATCAGGTCCCTCTTCATCTCGGTGTACTTCTTTGCTCCCTTCATCCCGTCCAACATCCCTATCCTGTTCCTGCCCTTTCCTCGCTTGCCCAACATTCTTCCCTCTATTACCTTCTTCAACATCCCACTATTGCCGCTCAATACGCCTTTCATCCACTTTTCCTGCCTCCATAGGATTTCTCTCAACAAACCCCTCTCCTCACCCACCATCTCCTGTACTTCCTCATTTGTTTTCCTTTCGGTCCATTTCACCTTCTCCATTCTTCTCCACACCCACATTTCAAAAGCCTCCAATTTACGTCTATCCTCCTGCTTCAGCGACCACGTTTCCGCGCCGTACATAGCTACGCTCCATATCAGAGTTTTTACGAGTCTTGTCTTAACCTCCCTACTCAATGTCCCCGTCATCAACTCCCTCCTCCTTGAGAAAGCCTCCTTGCCTAGCGCAATTCTTCTCCTTACATCCCTACTACTTTGACCGTGTTGGTCCAAAACACTCCCGAGGTATGTAAACTGTTCTACCTGCTCTATTTTTCCCCTCCTATTTTAATGTTTTGTATATATAAATATACATATATCTACACCATATATATGTGTGTGTATATATATTATGTTTAAGTATTAGAAATTGGTTAGTGGCAAGGACATTATATAGTATAATTATGTTCTTTGTTGGAGACTTTATGGCTTCAAATCGCAAAATTTCGTAATAAATCGTAAAAATCGTAAAATAATCGTATTACTTTCAAATGTTCATGCAAGCTGCCGAACGTCTAGAGAATATTATCCCAATTTCATGTTTAAATGAATGTTCTTGGTCATACTTAAACAGATACAAAGAAAGATAAACCAGGAAAGGCACAAACAATACTTAAAACCTATGACTGGACACATTTAAGTCCGCCGCGTTCTTTGGCCTGGTGGCTAGCTCAATCCTCAATCTAGGCGTTTAACCTACAGATAGTGTTAAGATTTAATCAATTCCTGGTACGCTAGGAAAAAAATTTGGTTCATTTGATATAAAATAATTGTTACGAAGCAGGGGCGAGAGAGAGAGAGAGAGAGATCTTTGACAATTTTCACAATTAAGATATCATATACCAGGTGAAAATTGAATTTTGATTCTCTTGCCTGTTAATACACAGGGAATTACCAATCTAGAGTGAACTTTAATTGAGAATTAACGAAGTTCAGAAGAATATTCGGGACAAAAGCGATTTATGGCCAATTTCACGTTGCGCTGGCACTATTTTGTTACAAATGTGTAGCAGTCATAACAGGGTAGGTTGCTTTATTTTAAAGAAATCACAACTGGTAATGAAAATAAATTTCTTATTATTTAGTCGTCGTTCCTCTCAAAATAGGAAGTTTTTTTTGCTGAAAATGGTACGACTTGCCCCAGGGCACAGTGGCCGCTGCGCGCGGTTGTTCTTCTGTCGATAAGAGAGGAGGATGGATGGGCGAGAATGCGGAGGTCAGTCGTCACTTCCACCCTTCGCTCACCCTTCGTCTCTTCCTGGGCGAGTTAAAACAGACCTAGGTTGGTTGATGAATAAAGGCCTCTCCTGATAACCATGGCGACCTCTTTATCGCGCGTGTGTGAGGCGTGAGCAGGGGGGGCTCCTTCCCGTATCCTTATTATTTTTAACTCGGGTCGCGCCGGTTGGCACCCCACTTCCGCTCGGTGGCGACGCGATGAGAGGCCACCAACCCCCCTCCCGCCCCCGCACCCTCCCCCCTTCTGGGGTCAAACACGATCTCACATCCGCGAGCATGTCGGCCGCCGATCCCTCCTGCTCCTCCGTGCATAAGCAAATACGGCAACGTAAGTTAACATTCGACTTGGCACGGGCGGAAACTAGGCGAGCCGCTAGCGCCGCCTTCAGCGCGGGGAGGGCGAGAGGGGGGTTAAAGTCGCGGGGGGCAGTGCGGGGGAGTGTGGGGCGTTAAAGAGAGATGACGGAGCCGCTGCGGGGGGTGGGGCAGGAGGGGTGGTTTGGGCCGTGCAATCTGGAGGAACACGTCCGCGCGCTCTGGGGAATATTTGAGGGAATCCTAATTTTTAGGGGTGCGGGGTCGGTTTCTTCCTCCCATCCCTCAAAAAACCACGCCTGAAATTAAATTAAAACGAAGAAAATTTAAAAAACATTCGATTTATTTTTTACCGCGGGTGTGCCGGATTCAGTGGCAGAAGCATCAGCAGTGCTCGAACCACATTTTTTTCCCTGCCTGCCTCGGCACTCATCATGTCAATTCTTTGACACAGTTGTGTGTGACACCTTTGGAGTATCTACCCTCGAACTCCCTTTGCCCCCCCCCCCAACCTTCGCATCCGTCCATTTTTAATTATTTTTTCCTTTCATCGCTCTCCTGTCCCTTTGAGGCCTCCATGAAGTATGTCTCGCGTCTGCACGTTGTCATTGTTTTCACTCACGCACCACTGCTCTATGCTCACACAGTCCTCCATTTAATCGGAACTCTGTCGCACCTGGGGACTCGTGCGCCATCCTTTCTTTCTCTCCCTGGTTCCCTCGGTTGCATGGCAGACCGTTTTTCGAAGCGCACACGCGGTGTATTTAAAAAAAAGAAATTTGGAACCGTTGGATTATCCTGGACCTCGACTGGAAATTAAAACATTTTGGGCACCGGATGGTTGGTCTCCTCCCTCCCGCCCACCTCAATTCCCTTCCCTTCCGCCTTTCGTGAAGGGTCGGCATAATCTTGCAGAAAGCTCTATATCTAGGTGCAAAGGACTGTACCAAAGTCAGCTTTATATTTAACAACCAAGGGAAAAGGTACACTTTATACTCCTACCTTTGTTTTGAGTGCAAAACCTAAGAATAGCACAGAAGATGTTCATGAGATATATAATATATATCGTTGCTCCATTAGCTGCATTTTAAGAATAGATAGATGAGAGAATGTAATTATCAGTTTTGACGACAAAATAAGGAATAATTGATAGTTACACTATTCTACTGGATAAAGTTTATTCTACGACCTGGTTTTGATGTAATACATCGAAAACCGGTCGTAAAATAAATTTTATCTACTATCAGTTATTCGTTATGTTTGATTTCAACCACCACTGAAACTACTCAATTTGTACAAGATAAGGAATACAATAGTCCCGAAGCAAAAATATGTCATTTCTCAGGAAGACAAATTTTATTTGGCGAAAGTATATTTGAGTATGAAATCAATTGGGAGAAGTGTTTCCTCAAATAGACAATCACTGAGCACACGAAAGATATATTTTATTGGAAATAGCCTTAAATGAATTTTTACTAATGTTTATTAGAATGCTAATGCTCTCAAATGATGTTATTTAATTTTTAATAATCGAGTTAATTTGTGCCTATTTTTATTCCTTTAGGAATACTGTGCAATCCAACTGTACAATAACCACGCATAGACACACCGCAGGAAGGTTGATTTGATAGGAAATTGAAGAGTTCACCTTGTACTAATCCAAATCAAAATCTACATCTACATAATACCCCGCAAGCCGCTGCAAGGGCGTGTGGCGGAGGGTGTTAGGTCACTACCCGTAAAAGGGAACCAAACCAACACATACGTGCAAACTCATACCCACAGTGACGCATATATCCATGTAAAAATGGATATACGTATATACTGGCGATTAGGCACTAGGAGATAGAATGAGACGACATACCGTAGTATTGGTGGCTTAGAATGTAGTGTAAGTCGAAGGGAAGGATGAGAGAGAGGCTTGAGAATGCGCTTTACGAATTAATTTCGATTGCGGAGAGAAAGCATTCGAGTTCTGCAAGAGAAGAGATGGGATAAAGCCATAACCTGCTTCAAACATCATCAAAAGCGTAGTTACACATGGATGATTACGATAAATACTTTGATACCATTGGGAGTTTTATCGTGGTTCGACATATATTTTGAAACATAACCATCAACTTATTCAGTTTATCGGATGCAGGTGCATATTTGGGTCATTAAGTTTTCTACGTGTATAAACGCAATTTACGATTCAAAAAAATTTGAAGTGACAGGAGAATGACAAAGTGGAATCTCGAAGATTTAACAGGAGTAAAAAAGGAATAACAACCAAGAAAAACAGAATACATATCTAAATGAGAATAGGGGAACGGAAATGGTTGGGAAAAGGTGAGTGTAGCTTGCTAATGAAATAGACAGAGCAGTTAAGGAAACTATAGGAATGGCAGAGAATGAGAGAATTGGAATCCAGGGAGGTATAGGGGATGGATGAAATTAGGAAATGGAAGAACATATATGCGGAAATGAAGATAATATAGTACAAAGAGCCGAAAAAGAAACTTAGAATAGAAACTAATTAGGCCAAGGAAATGTCGTCAAAAGACCAGTACGATGATAAGGAGAGTTTTTAGATAAAAGAAAAAATATAAGAAAGCTTTATTAGAAAGTAAGAGAATTGTTCGGATGTAGCAGGGAAAAAATACAACCTAACCTACCACAAAAGATTATACAGAGAAGAAGTTAATAGTCCCAGAAAGGATTTGGGACCCGAGGAAAGAAAATGTGCGAAATCAGTATAGCAAATAAATTGTACTGGCCAGTCTATTAATAGAAAGTAAATGCGACTGAGGCGAGGAGAGCCTGGATAAAATAGAACTGATCCTTGGAGTACTAGAAATCGAGATGGAATAAGCGTAACGAGGGATCAAATATATAATAAGGCTGTAGGAATGTAAAATATCTCCAAAGAATAACTAAAGGAAAAGGAGAGGGAGTAAAGAAAAAATGAAATTAAGTGATTTTTGAACTCAAAAACATGACTTATGAGGAAGGAATTAGAAGAAGCTTAAAGAAGACTTCCTTCAAGGTCAATGCTGATCCCGATCCCAAAAAGTTGCTGGGCAGTTACAGTTCGAAGTATCACCAATAGAACCTTAACCCAAAATACAAGAAAACAAGTAATCACCTGAGCAAATATCAATTTGCGTTTCAGAAGAAGATATTAACGCGAGGCTCCATGGCAGTGATGAGAAATTTATCAGGAATAAATATCGACTATAATCAGGATATTTTTATGTGTTTCAGCGATTTATAGACGTCATTCGACCGTGTGGAGTGGAAATAGTTGTATGGAGGTATTGTGGGACATAGGAGTGGGCTAGATGGATAAGAAAAGGACTTTCAAGTACGATCATCAGAGGGAGGGCCGGGATGGGCAGTGATATACAAAGGAGTAAGGCAGTGCTGCCCCTTATCACCGGAATTCTAAACATAGTATAAGTTGAATTTATGTTAAGGGTGGCATGCAAAGGGCTCAAGTTGGAATAAAAGTGTGCGACGACATTATTAAGTCAGTTATGTTCGCAGATAATCAAACAGCATTGCGTCAGTTAGCTAAGGACTTGCTGTTATTTTAGAGTGCCTTACAAGCACAATTTGAAAGATATGAGATGAGGATTAACAACAAGATAACAAAAGTAATGAAATTCTCTCAAGAAGTGAGTAATCTTAGTTAAACAACAAAGTAAGATGAAATAAACTCGAGCAGGTGGAGCAGTTCATTTATTGGAGGAGTATTCATAGAGGGAAAGAGTGATTGTAATGGGCATATTAGTAAAACAATTGCGTTTGCGAAATAATCTTTGCAAGAGAAGAAAGTTTATGAGAGGTAAAAAAGAATGAATATTTTTTTTAAATGAGTATAACTTTAATATTGAGAGCAATTTTCAAAGGAAAATGTGATATTATCTTTGAGGTAAAAAGATGAGGGAAGGTGGAAACCTCTTAGATGTGGATGTGGCAAATGATGAAGATAATAAGTTTCATTGTTAGGAGGTTAACCCCGAGGTTTTAAATAGAGTGGAAGAAGAAAGGATGATAATGGGGAAATCCGAAAAAAGCAGAGAAAGTGGATGGAGGAAATATTGATAGGTAGTCGTGCGTTGAAAACCGCGATAGGTGGTAAAACGTTGAGTAAGGGGGGAAGAGGAAGGGAGATAGTGGGATTTATAGACTGCACGAAGACCGGTAGATACTACGAATAAAAGAAAGCACAGCTTCAGGCAAAGAATTGGAAGGTTCTCGTGAGGCTTGTCGTAAATAGTCATTAGGGAACGCCGGTCAAGGTAGTCTACCTTTAAATTGAGAAAAATTAAAACAAAACCTAATTCTAATTATACACAATGCCCTGTTTTATCTTACAATAATCCTTCATCTCAGACATTGATTGTTTCCTTTCCATTATTTTCAAATGAAAAGTTTTTCTATCAGTTGTAAATAATTTTTATTGAAGTTTCAATTTAATTGGAATTTTAATCAACATACTATTATTTTTGCATATATTTTTATAGAGTTCCACCGTACCGTAATGGATATCTCAAATTGCATGTGATGAATCCGGTGGCCAAGAAAGGCTTATTATTTCTTCATCTCTCACGATTCCTGTCTTGGTTCATATTCATCTGATGTATTTTCGATGGAGAGTTGAAGAAAATATGATTTAAATTTATTTGGTCGTGTATTCGGTCAAACAAACTCATTCGGCTACATATCAGTCACTTTTAGGATAAGCAGTTTCCAACCCAAAGGAATTATTCAAATATGGATGTCAAGAAGAGGCATGGTTGTTTCAAAAAAGAGAATGAGCAGACTGCTTCTGGGCGGTTTATTACCAAAGCCTTTGGGCAGCATTTTATAACTGGGCAAACCGAAATGATGACCAGGGGACTAGAGAACCAAGCATGGTCGTAAAAAGTTCGTGGACTCTTGATCGGATGTCTTGCAATTCATATCTCAAACGCATCCCAGGAGAAGTGTGAATCAGCATCAGTTTGATGGAATACCCGGCACTCGTGTCTGACGCAAAATTGGAGGCATAATAATTGGCAACCGAGTACATTTTGACTCTGCTACAAGTTCAACATTCATGTAACTTGTAAAGATCTTAGATAAAGTCAACAATTCAATTTGAGAAGACTTGTTTTTAAGTAACCCTTTGGGTATTATCGCTGTATTTCTTATTTAATTTTGTTATTTTATCTGTTGTTCCCCTCTTTTACGCCATCAGGTATAATGTGGTTGTAATGACTTGATTTGAATTCCGGTTAAAAATGAAAAAATATCCACTTTGCGATTCCACAGAAAATCTTCTTCTTCCACAGAAGATTTTCTGTGGAATCACAAAGTTTCTATTTTTTTATTTCCAGTATGAATCGATTCCATAAAGTTACGCCGAAAACCATCGATTATAGAATTCCTGTCATCCATTGCTTATAATCTTTGAGAAGTACTATATATTTCTGTTGCTATCAGTTTCTCCTAAATGATTAAATTTTTACGCCTCGTCAAATATCTTATCCTTCGGATTCTCCATCTTTTCGTTTATCCCGCCGAATAGGTTCTCTGATTATAAGTGCCAACTTGGAGGCTAAGAAACTGTATCGTTAATTTTCTTTGGCTTTGAGTTGCGACCAGAGAAGTGACTCCACTACTCACACATGACATTGCTTTCCCAACTTAAGACGACCTTACTCTAAGTCTCCTAGCCCTCAGGGCTAGCCGTCAAGGGTTTTTCCGCTACCGGCAAGGATTTTTCTAATGCTTACCCATTTGATCATATCTACTGGCTATTTTATGACGGTTCTTCGACTACATTGCGACTGCGCGTTATTACATTTTATCCACCTTTACAGTTCCAGCGGCTTCAGGTGATTGACCTCTACGGTTTGGTTATGGAAATTCAATGGTTATGGTTAAATATAAGTCTAAATTGCAACAACGACGGAGCAGAAATGCCCACTAAAGTAACCTTTACGAATCATTGCCAAAAAAAACTTCATATTTTTGAATTCAAAATATTTGGTTTACTTTTTATGAGCCGTTTTGCTCACGCGTTCTTTTCTCAAACCCATCTCACCATGATGTATTCTTCTTTTTCAAAGGTCCAAGAGATCCAAAGATCAGTAGTCGTCCGGACACCCTGATATTTTGATGAAATTTTTCTGGAAAGGTACTAAAGGTCGTAATTCGCAGTGCATTAACTTTCTATCACAAAGAACTTAAAGAAAATTTGATAAATTAAAATCTTTTCTAGTTTAAAAAAAAGACTCTTTTACGTAAAACATTTTTCTGACTTGAATGGGTATTTACTGGAAAAGCTATGAAACGACAATCCGAAAACACAAGTTTTACCTTAACTAAATGCATGTTCATTAGCGTCTGAGTTCAGATCTATCCCATTAAGTTAACTGAGGCAAAGGGTGAATTGGGAACGTCGTCATTTTTCTTCAGGTAGCATCTCCCTGATATTTTATTGACGAAACCTTCGGTTTATAGCGCTTCCCTACTCTTATAAACTGCTGCTTTGACTACCTCTATACGTACCACCTAAATAGCTGGAATTCACGTAAAACCTATCCTTGTGGTTCTAATGAAACTGTGATTTTTAAAATAGTTACTTGTTCACACAGTCAAAAATACCCGGTGTGTTTCAAGTGTGATTAAAATAATGCAAAATTATATCACGCAAAGTCTGCATGAGAATACTTTGCCAACTTTGTTAATACAAGCTAGTCACTATGCACCAACCGAGTTCATTGGTTTGGTGACGTCCACCACTGCCAAGCAAAATTTGCCGGGGGTTCGAGTCTCGCCTCTTGCATGGGTTTTGCGTCAGCTCAAATCACTTCGACTTCGGGAAACTTGATGACGTGAACAAAAAATGGCTTATTAGAACCCCGAGGTGCAGCAGAAATGTCAAAAGAGTCAAACTTAAAAGTTCTTTAATGGATCTCAGCAGATAGTTCAATGTTGCTCTGAGAAGTCGGTTTTCATGCATATACCCAAATATCCCTATCGATCTGCTACGCATAAATCTAGATTCTGCGAGGACGCCCAATCGCTATCCCGTCTCTTCATTCCTTCCCGACGGAGAGAATGGCCATGAAAAAATTAAATTGTTCGATCAAAATGCTTTCGCCCTCACCAACACTCAGCGAGATCCACTTTTTATACGATACTCTCCCTCCACTCTCCGCTACCCCCGACCGCGGCGGCAACCTCGGCGGACGGAGCGGGGGTGTATTGGGCGGTGAGTGGGCGACTGGGGGAGAGCGGCGTTCGGCCCGAGGTGTGTCGCGGAGGGGCGAGTGAGGAAGAGGGGGGAGACGGGCAAGGGGAAGGCGATCCGAGAGGGAGTCGCTTGATGGAGATACAAAAGTTCATTTTCATCCGCGCGGCCGCCGTCGGCCGGATGTTTGCCCACTCTCTCTAACCGTTTCCGTCAACACATCGCCATATTGATCAGCACATCGATTTCGTCACGATGGAGTCATTTGGACGAATAGCTATTTGCACAGAGTCCACAACACTCTCCCTATCACCCACTCTCTTGTCTCATCCTCCATCCACCATAATCCTATACAAATTTCACTGCACCTTTTCACATCTCCTTTCCCAAGGACTATAGCACTCGAATAAACAACTGCATGCGATCGCCAGTAGAAAAAGGGCAGAAGAAAATAGAGTGGAATAATTGAAACTCTAAACGTCCCCATCTGCGTACACATGACATTAATCCCATGTTGAATCGAAAGCATTGCGGACATTTATGGAATTTATTGGGAATAAACCGTCGGAAGAATACAGGAATGGGAAGCTTTTCCTTCGTACAGATTGTGCGTGAGCGACAGCAGAAGGGAAAAGAAAACAGATAACATGAGTTTTTCCGAAATATAGAGTATACTATAGTTCAATTAAATTAAATTTTATTGTGTGCTCAATAGAATAGTTAAGCAATATTTTATTTTGACATGTTATTTTAAGCCTATAAAATTCAATTGTTTACTTTTTAAATTCTTCAAATATTTTCTTTGGATTCTTAAAAAGTGATTAGTATTTGAAATACATAATTTTCTTCAAATAACTGAAAAATATATGTTTAATACATATAGGCTGATAAAACACATAGGCGTACACTTCAGACGAAGAAAATGTAACCATAGAAGATGCGCAAGAGAATACAAGGATAAATGGGTTCGTTGGCGGAGAGGAGAAACGATTGTTCATTTTTTAATTAAAAACTCATTGGTACTCTTCTAGTGTGTTGAAAGTCCCTTTCCACGTTTCCCCTGCAATTTAAAAAGCTCAAAAAAATGCAATCTTCATTATCTATAACGTCTTCTTTTACTTAGAATGTAGCTTGACGATCGATACCCCTTGTTTACTAATTTAGATCTTTACTGTGATAGTTAAGTATCATTTTTATATCTATCCTTTATTAAGAAATTCTCTGACTATTAGTTGTTTATACTGTAATTTTGATCTCCCTCGTTTGAAGCTCTTCGTTTGTGGAGAACATATGCGGCGTCCCTGTTCGAGATTATTTATTAGCCATGATACGCTTTGCAGTTTTAACATATGCGTTTTTATAATGAATGGTACAACTTCCTTCTGGACATTTTCCAAGTGATGATATGAAAAATGATGGAATTCTGGGCCCATTTACATCATTAAGGATAGATGAACAACTCTGTTGAGGGCAGCAAGGAAAATAGAAATAAATCCAGTATCTGCTAATACGCTACTGCCGAGGAAAGTTGCCAGAAAGATTGTACATTGAATTTTTTCGTTGATTTGACACCCTTAAACTTTTCACTACTTGATTTCATTACCATACAAAGAAAGGGATATTGATCAAGGATTCGTGACATGAGGAGTGGCACTTAACTCCAATTCATCAACAAAATCAGCTTTAAATAAATTACACGTTATAGTTCATCGAAACTAATCGAAAATAAATCTTTATTAAGTGGAAACTTGCAAGAGTTTTTTGTCTCTATTTTTATTAAAAGCAGCTTTATTTATCTTCGTTGATATGACGAAAAGCTTAAAATTTTGAACGTACAAGTCGCCAAAGTACAATCGTTCAAGCTATGAAATAAAAGAGTACTTGATATTGAATGAATAAATGGGCATGAAAACTTACTATTTCCGAGCTAAATATGCTCCACCGCCCGGGTTCCCACCTCAGCAGACTGCTCTGTCTGTGCATACTAGTATGTATAGGGGCAGAGGTAGTTCAGGGGTAAGGCGAGTCAGACTAAGAAACTGAAGGTCGCGTGTTTGATTCCCGGTCCCAAAGGCGAACAATATTTCCAGGATTGAAAACAAAGTACTCTTAATTTTCTGGAACGGGAAATTTAGATCCTATGCCAAAAGTTACCCTGCACCAATGATGAAAAGCAGTAAATTCACCCCATACCGACCCCGGTGGTGGCGGAGTAACACACTCGCCTGCCAACTCAGAGGTTGCGGGTTCGATTCCCGTCTTGGTGGGTTTACTTCCACCTAGGGCTAGGATGTTTTTAATTGGTTTCCCTGTATGTATGTGTAGGGGTTAGATGGAAGAAGGGACCGTTGTATTTCAATCTCGCCCTAATAAAAAGTCGTTGTATAAATAAAATGAATTCGGCTCTGAAGGCGCAGGTCATGACGATCGGTGGGATATCGATCATGGAACCATGAGAGTGAATGCGACGGAATCGGCGACAGTACTGCGATGCGGGAGACAGAAGAAAACTGCCACATTATTCTCTCTATAAAGATACATCCTTGCATTAAGTAAGACGTGATATCATGCCTACTGAAAAATATTTGGGAGGTAAAGTGATTCTCCGGATGGGGACTACTGGGAGGAGAACATCAGTCTAGGTGGACAAATGCACGATAAAGATATGGAATATTAGGTCGTAAGGAGTGTACGAAAAGTTGGAAAATTCTTAGATGTAAGTGGACATATTGGGTACAGACAACTTGCGAGATAAAGTGGGCCGGGACCGACGATTTATTGAGCGGCGGATACAGCGTGATTTTTTCGGGGGATAAACAGAATAATGGCGGAGTGGGCACCAAGAGGGAGTTGTAGTAGTAGTTAGGTAGGGGAGGCGACCGACCGCAGCGATCATTTGCACCAGATATTTGTGCCTTGGCATTTGCAAGGGATAGGTGGGTAATCTGGCACGGGTAGGATGTTTCAGGGAAGCGTGGAAAGAACCCGGTGTCGGTATAAGCCTACTCTGTTAACGAAAGGCGCTTATGGGTCCGCAGTTTAACGATCCATCCGACGGACGGTATGCTCCGCTCGAGGTGCTCTTCACATAGCACCCCAAGTAGGGATTGGGGTACCACTGGAAAATCCGTCCACTACCGGGATTCGAACGCGATCATTCGGGGTTGGATGCCAGTGTATGAGTGAGATATGTATGAAGAAGAGTCAAAACATGTTGGTGATATAATGAGAGGATTCTCATGACAAAATTCAAGGAATTGTCTAGGAATAAAGTTCTATGGCAGGTGCATATGCTAACACTCAGTCATTCAGAAGAGGAAAATAAAGTACGCGAGCAACTGAGAAGGTTCTAGGAGTAGTAGAAGGGAAGGAGAACCTACTAGTGGCGGGAGACTTGAACGCTGTGGTCGGAGAGGGCCGAGAGAAAAGCAGCGTGGGGCAGTTTGGATTTGGAAAACAAAATCTGATGGATGATTCTCTAACAAGAGAAACGTGTTAGCAGTCAATAACCATCTTAGAGGAGCAGTGGAGAAGTTGCTCATGAAGGAAGCCGGGAGAAAATGCGAAATACCTATTTGATCACAATCTTGCCAGAACGAAATAAGAGCTACACCGAGGATATTAATAATGATCACCACTTGGCCATACAGTGCGATGCAAGAAAATGAAGAAAGTGGCACAGGAACCAATGTTGAATATAGAGATTTCGGAAGGAAACGCAAGCAAGAGGAACGTTTCCCGCGATTATCGACAGAAAAATAGAAGGAATAAGTGACGAAGAATGGTGATGGATGGAAATAAAGAATATGATGACTAAAATAGCAGATGAGCAACTCGGGAGTAAGACGGAGAAACCTAAGCGGCCATGGTAGCTCACATAAGCAAACTCATAGACGCAAATTGATATCTAAGAAATTAAACTGGAGCAATCATCCATAAAAAAATTGTGGAACCAAATCATATGAGAGTGCCTAAAGGCCAAGGAAGAGTATACAGCAACCCGGTGCGAAGATATCAGTAACAATGTTTGGAAGGGAAACAGAGAAACTGCTTATAAACTGGTGGAGAGAAAATTCGGAGAAAAAAATTTCACGGCGTCCAAGATGTTAATGGAAAGTTACGATAGGAGATGAAGATATCGGAAAGAGATGGAAGGAATACATTGAAGTATTCTACCAAGACCCCAAACCATTTGAGAATGATTTAATTAAAGAATAAATCTTGATGGAGGAATATGGACGGGAGTGGTAATATTGAGAAGCGAATTTGACAGGGCCGTGAAAGTCTGGGAAAGTAGAAACCCCCAAAGAGTTGGCCAAATAAAAGGCACTCGTGGTCTTCAGCAAATTACTATGTGTAGACTCGCCTAAAGTATTTTAAATTTACAAAACAGTGCTTCACAAGGAATCATCGATTTTAATTGAGTATGCTCATCATTTATAATTCGAAAGCTACATTTACATTTGCTGTGCGACTTCCGTTCATGATATTGTAAATTCACGCTTTGCTTTATTATTCCGTTAATAATCATAACGCATATATGAGGACCTGTCCTTAATTCGTAGTGCAATAATATGTTTTCATATCCGAGCTCGTGTGTAAAACATTAAACCAACCTTTCCCTAGGAAACTTCACCATATTTAGAAGCAATAATTGTCTCAATTAGCATATAGAATAACAGAATACATTGATTACTTTCCTTTTATTAACAGAGTCCATCAGAATTCAAAAGATTTTCATGCGTTGTTAAATGAAGCAGTTGGTTCAATATCTAGCGCTACGCTGCTCCGTTTACCTTCAAGTTATATGCTGTTTCCGTTGCTATATTAGTTTATTGAAAAACCATCTGCCATAATGTTGTGAAATGCAGGTATCAGAAATATAGAAGTTCCACAATGATTATTTATTGACCACCATGGCTTCGCCACTGTGTGGTATCATCAAGCCACCCATATATAGTCATAATTGATATTCGACACTAAATTATTAAATTTTGGTTATTAAAGAAATTATTATATATTACTATCCAAATATTAACACAGAATACATGTGTCCAATCGCCAATACGATTTGATATCTAATATCTAGTATTCTAGCAAATCCTGATGAAATCATATTATTTCATTTTACCATCGTAACCACAGCGTGAGACAAACTACAAATAATGAGAGCAGTATGAGTTAACACCTTAATTATATAATCCCACATCACGCACATACTTACCCTGAATGGAAATCTTCCCATTGAATTTGATCGTCCCATTGACTTGTTTCCTGAAAAACAAACTTTAGAATGAGTGATCCGTAGAATTTTCTTTCCCTCAAATCCAGTAGAAAGAAGCAAGTAACCCAAATGTGGAAATATTATTCGAACAATAATTTCTTTCCCATCATTGACTAAATCTTCTAATAGTTTTTTTTTCATTTTCTGCTATCTGTGACAAAGATATGCGAGTTAAAATCCCGCCGAATGATTCTCGAAGCGTACCTACAGGCATTTATCCTAAAACAAAAAGAAATGTGGCCGTCGGGAGCGAATTTCCTCGCGGCCATGCGACGGCGTCGTCTCATAATGGAAAACTGTCCAAAAAGGGCTCTCGGTCGGAAGCAGAGTGTTAAAACAATCAAATGCGCAGAGAGAGTTGTCGGAGCAAACATTGCAAATTTCGGAAAACACATCATCAGCGCGGAGGGAACTGCGGCGGCGGGGGGGGGGACGAGATGGATGTTCGGCGAGCCGCCCTCATCAACGCCCGAGGACGAATCAGTTTGAGAGGGGAAGGCTGGGGAGAGGGTGTGTCTGACACACACTCTTGCACACAAAACACTCTATAGACTCCATCGCACGACATCAAACCGAGTTTAACAAAGCCCTTCCCTCCTCGGGATGGCTTGGGTGGTTTTAAGGTTCCGGCCGGGAAGGTAGCGGGCGAGGGCGGGGGTGGGAGGCTCCCCACGATGGGAGGTCGGGACCGCCTCGCTGTAAAGTTAGTTAGCTCCCTGTATCTCTTTGATGCAATGCGTTTCGCCAGTTTATCATTTCCCCCAAGTAGTTCTGGGAGGCAGTGTAGGAAGGGTTAGGTGGCGGAGGGGAGAGACGGAGAAGGTTGACGCGGTGAGTTAGTTTGGGGAGGGACGGGAGGGGGTCGGGGGGAACGGTGGTTGGTGGGAAGGCTTGGGTGAGAGAGAGTTTGGGGGAGGGGGGCTGTTGGAGGACGAGGGAGGAATGGCGAGAGGAGTTTTGGGCCGGACGGAGGAGAGGTGGAAATGGACGAGTTGGAGACAGAGACGGCGGAGAGGAGGAGGAAGAGAGAGAGAGAGAGTGGGGTCTACTTAAGTGAGAATGACCTCTTCCCTCACGTAGTTCTCTCCGCCTTGGAGGTGGAGCGGGAGTGGCCCTGCCCCTCTTTTGCGTCACGCCGGGCCGTGCACATCCTCCATCTCACCTCTAGGCCCTGACCCCTTCCTTCCTGCCCTCACGCATCCCACCGCCCCCCCCCCTCTTCCTCCCCGGCCGCCGCCGTACGTTCCAGAATTTAGTGCCTCCGCTCGCTCTCCCGTGCTCTCTGCCCGCCTCCGTCGCCGCCGCCGCCTGTTCCCAACCGTCATGGTCTCCTAAATGGACTTTCATCCGTCGTCCACTCTTACCCAGAGCCAGTCCCCTATCCACGTACGCAAAAGGGACAGTTTATTGTTCGAGCTAAACGACCGTCTCGAATTGCATATTTGCAGAAAATGTTCCCGGAGAGCGAATTTGCATCGCCGCCATTCCTCTCCCCGTCTTCTGGCGGACTCTCCGTGGTTCCCTTATCGCAGCCGTTCCTCTCCATTTCCATCCGGGACGTACACCGTGTCGCCTTCTCTCCTACCTCCACTTCATCTTTCTACCTCCTTCCCCTCTCCTCTTCGCTCCTTTAGGGAACCGGCCACTGTAAACCAGATGATCTCAAAGAGCTCCAATGAAGTAATGCCTCCCTCCGTGTTGTCTCCCTTGTCCTTTGTCTCATTCAGATCTCCCTTAAACACTCATTATCCCTTGCTCAATTTTAACTATAGCGATTCATATCTCACCTCTGTGCGTCCCATGCTCGTTTTTTTCCTTTTCGTCAACGCATGCAAATAGAGCTAGGCATGGCAGTACACTAAAAGTGTATCGCCTGCATGGCTTCTAGAGGAAATTGTGGTAAATGTTAGCGAAACTGTACTGATTTATTTATACCCATCCGGCTGTATAATCTATCTTATCAGCTCTTCTAGTCATCCAATTACCCTCGCGTTGTGAACATTTATTATAGTAATTTTAAACCATAATATTCGGGAAATTTGAACCTATTAGTTACGTCGTTTATTTGCTAGCGAATTAACCTCTCTTAAAATAATCTTAATAGTAACGTTTACTATAGGTAGATCAGTACTGAAAGTCCACTATTTTAGCCTGAGTTGGCAATAGTTAAATATGTTGGATAAAAGGAAGCTTCAATTGGAATAGCTGCTGGATATGGTGAGCGCGCAAATTTAATTGCAGATGACTTTAACCAGCAAAAAATGTATGGACGATTATTTTATCGATATTTGTGATTGAGCACGTACGAAAATATTTTCATATCCAGTATGAATCGACATACATTCAAATTGGCAACAAAATTTACTGTTATATACCTGTATATACCTTTGTTTATTTAATGATGTTATGATTTCGTTTTAATTGGAATGAGCTTATTTGTGCATAATTCCATGTGAGTTTGTAATCTCAAGATTATTTATACAAATGAAATTAGCTCGTCAATATGGAAACGTTTTAAATTAATGCAATGCGCTATGAGAGTACTCCCTTAGTCTTCGATTGGAGAGACCTGTCCTAAAAGTCATTATCCTCTGCTTTTCACATTCTGTCATTTTTTCTTCCTGAAATATCTCTCTTTGACTTAATTCAGGATACTGGCTTATTCAATATCTGTTGGTCTTCTGATTGGGAACATGCATTATAGCCCTTGGTCTTGGTGGAGGGACTAGCCGAGAATAGTCAGCCCATCATTGTCGAATCAAAACATCACTAGGGATATCAGTTTCTTTGCCATGCAGTTTTAATCCATTATTTAATGGATTTGTATTATAAATTTTTACGTTTTAGTAACTGTAAAACGTACGAATATTTACGTATTTTACGTACCCTAAACGTAAAGTATGTTTTTCCATACAATTAAAACTAACATTCCTAGCAAGTAAAATTTTATTCACATGGAGATCATGGGAAATTTAATTATTACTCCTGGTCATAATCTTAGAATCTCTCCAAATAGATGCCTTGTCATCCTTTCTTAAATATAGTATATAATATAGAAATAAAATAATGGGAGAAAATAAAAAAATGGGGAAGAATATGTATTTAGGCTGCATTAATTTAACATTCTAAGTATTTTTTGGCATATTATTGCAAAACGGCTGATGAGTATTCTGCATCATCACTTACTATTAGGTAAAATGAAAGAGTAACAGTAGTAAAGTAAAGCGTAGACACGATTTCCGTTTAAAAGAAACACATAAAATAGTGTGCTATAGTGTTGTAACCGTCGATAAGTTTGGGTTATAAAAGCAAACGTGAAAATATTGGAATACCGTTCAAAGTAGTGTTTTGGCAATTGTCGAAAAGAACATTTCGATGTTTAATATCATCATCATCATAACTATTTCCCACCTTTTCGTATTTACTGCTCTAATTTAGGGCAATAGAAGTGTTCTTTTAGCAAAATGGTCGCAGTAATTGCTACAGAAAGAAAATATTCCATTTTTTGACGGTAAAAAACTCAAAAAGGGATGAAAACTAATTATCACGATGTTGTGCCGAAAGAAAATTAAAATATTTGAAAATACTTGAATTGTTAGCATAATCCTGATAGGCGCATCCAAAGCCAAAGTCCCTCAGGCAAGAGAATTGACCCAAGGCTTATGAGGTGAGAGCATGAAGAAAATGAAGGGAATAAGTTGGATAGAGAAGAAAACAAATGAAGTTTTCTTACTCAAGGTGGTATGCGGAGGGAAGAGAGAAAGTTACTGGTGAAAATGAAAAAAAGGCAGAAAACCTGGACGGGGGAAATATTGAGAGGATGTGAGCATTTGAAACCTGATAAAACGACAAATGCTTGTAATTGGGAAAGACGAAGGGTGAATATACGTTTTCTAGGCGCTATGAAGGACAACTTAAATAGAAGGAATAGAAGTAGAATGGATAACTCAAAAAGAATGTATATAATTTAAGTCAAACATGAGTTCAGGCTGACGGGAATTACACTTCGTAATGGAATGCTTAACAGTTATTAGAGACAGTACAAAGCCGACCATTTTATATATATTATACAGTCACTCGCAGCCAAATTAATCTACTTTTAAAGGCCATACGATAGACAACCCTGTAAAAGAGTCCATGGGCTTATCAAAACCTTGCTTTTTACACTTATCCATTGCTCCATATGTTAATTTATACTTTTCGCCGTTGATAATGAATCGAAATCGCTCGCTTTGGGTAGTCTGTTCTGCCGCAGCAAAGCCATCCCAACCCCCCCCTCCCGAGGTCTTTACTCCATCCTTTTTACACCCCTGACCTCGTGTTCCCTTCCCCAACCCCTCCCTCTCCATTTTTCTCTCTCTCTCGTCCTCCTCCGACCTTATCTTGAGCATTCTCCGTGCACGTACCCCCTTTTTGCGTCTCAGGCGAAAAATATTTCAAATTTTTAAATGGGACCCTCGCCTATAAAAGGGGTGGGGGAGTGGTCTGTTGTCGTGCGAGAATACAATGAGTAGGAGGACGGGAGGGGGGGGGGTCGGGGAACCCCGGGAAAACGGGCCCGAAATTAAACGTACGAGATTTACGTGCTCAGACATTCAGCCTAAAAAAAATGTTTTAAACAAAATGGAGAGGTTGTTCCTAAAAATTCTGCAGGATTAACTTGAAGTTAATTATTTCTGTGCATTTTGGCGCAGGTGCCGCTCTGTGCTGCTCTCCCCGCATTGTAGCGAATAAAGTTGTCAAAAAGCAGCAGCTTTCTGCTAACCTCATTCAAATCGCTCAAAGTGTTTTTATTGAGGCGGGAGGAGGTATTTCCCCTCAATTTTTATGGCTTTATTTTCTCTTCCCTCACTTGTGAGCTGCTGAAACTAGGAGGGGGAGCGTAAGGTGCACATGCCATCTGGACGGAAGGGGATTGAAGTTCAATGCGGTGAGGTAAAGGGCTTTGGCACAAAAAATGTAAAATAATCCAAGAATAAATCCGCTTTCGCGGGGACCACGCTCCATGTGCTGATTTCACAAGTCTTGCTTTGTTAACTCGGTGAATATGTACCCTTACACGTTTTGTCATGTTTCACGTCCGTATTGATCAGAATACACCTCATTAATTCATCTCGGTGACGTAACGCTGAGAGCAAAGCGCCTCTAAAAATACATAGATACCCGCATATATTATATGCATACATATATGCATTAACTAATATTAAAACATAGGTAGAATTCAAAAATATATTTTCTCATTTTATTAGAATTGCACTTTTTCCAGCTATTCAAATGAAACTAGAAATTCTCATGAACATGCTCTGTTCCAATGCTGAAATGGGGTTTAATGATGATTAACTATCTTAAACAGTGAAATTAATTGTAAAACGGAAAAAATTAGCTAAATATGGAAATAAATCATTCCCTTCTTCACTGGTCATACCAAACTTATTGAGTAAAAATTTTATTTTCCTAGTAGCAAAATTCATATCGCTCATACGTGGACAGGTTTCTCGTAACTCATTTCTGAATACAAATAAAAATAAATAATAAATGTGTTCATGGTCCTTTTTAATAACCAATTTCAATCACAGAACTTCACATCAACCTAGTTTTCGGATTAATCCCTTGCCTAGGGTCCTTCACCAACTACTCTACCAGATAAAATATATAACTCCATTGTCGGACATATAAATTGCATATTCCCCCCCACAAGTTTACTTAATAACGTTATCCATTTATTTGTTCTGACTCCTGTAAGAACACTGAGGCTATTCGGTCAAATTTGTAGCTATGTTCATGGATAGCGGGTTACATAACATTTTCGAGAATATAACATATATTTAGCATTCCTAATGCATATAACATTCCTGAGCTCCGGGTTTCGTAGGTAATTGCGTACATATGGTTAAATACATTAAAAAGGAAATTTAAGTAGAAATTTGAATCTGTGCCATCAATATTACATAAGTTGTCTCTTAAAATATGCGCAAATATTTTCGTTTCACGTCAAATTTAAAAAATTCTTTTAGAATTTCTCCGAGAGGTAATTCTTAAAAGATGCTGAGGCATTGTGTTGAAACCGATGAATTAACGAATCAAAGTTAAGCTAAAAGCTTGAAAATTACAGTTACTCCTAAGTTTTCCATGAAAGGATCTTATCGTGTAAACTGTGAATAAATCCATCTTTCAACTGCATTGCCTTTGCCGAAAGCGTCTTAATTTCTCATCTGACACAATCAGTCTTCATGCTCTGTTTATTGAAATGGCGCCCTCCCGCAGAGGAGTTGTTTCCGCGCGGAGCACCGCCTTCACGATTACCTTCTCTCGCCCACGACCCACTGATTTTAGCCTCGCCCTTTTTGCCCACATTCCAGATAAACAACGCCGGGACCTCGGTTCGACAATTACGATGAAAGGAGGGACCCTGAGCATCGCGTCACTCACGTGGAAGTAGCGAGAAAATGCGCCGCGCTCTGCTAACATGCTTCCTGCTGGCGACGATGGTGGCGACGCTGTGGGGTGCCGACGGCGGGGGGGGCGGCGGGGGCGGAGGCGGGGGCCACGGAGGCCGGAGGAGGGGCGGCGGCGGCCGGAGGAAGCACGAGCGGATGATGATGACGGCCACCACCAGCGCGACCGCCGCGGCCGGCCTGCCTCCGCCGCCGGCAGCCACGCCACCTCCGCCGGGGGCCGGCATCGACCTCCTCCCCCCGCCGCCCTCGGCCCTGCCCCCGTCGGCCACCCTCCTCCTCGACCCGCCCTCGCCCCCCTCGCCCCTCCCGCCCCCAGACGCCCCGGACCCCTCCCCCCCAACTCCCCCGACACCCATCACGCCCTCCCTCCCCACGCCCCCGCCCGCCTGCAGGATCTCGCAGTTCTTCTGCCTGTCTGGCGAAGGCTGCGTGCCCCTGGACCGG
The DNA here is from genome assembly GCA_037158775.1 of Hetaerina titia. Classification (NCBI taxonomy): domain Eukaryota; kingdom Metazoa; phylum Arthropoda; class Insecta; order Odonata; family Calopterygidae; genus Hetaerina; species Hetaerina titia. Next base: position 135,661,749 of record CM073768.1, read on the forward strand.
TTCTGCGACGGCCACCGAGACTGCGAGGACAAGTCGGACGAGCCGCGCCACTGCTCCCGTGAGTACAGACAGAGCCCCTCCCTCCCGACTTGATTCCCCTCTCTCCTCCTCTCAACTGTGAGGAGAAACAACCTCGTTGTTGTTATTGCTGCGGAAAAAATCCTTATGGTGCGGTACAAATTGTTTACTTATGATTAGTCGCACCAAAGGTTCTCCTTGAAATCCTCTCGCGATGTCCTTGGGATTTCAGGTTTGATAACACCTCCTAAATGGTCGGTAAATCTGGAAACGATTCCAAACATTGGTCAAAAAGAAACATATTTAGGATAACATGGACTTAATAGCATACACAAACGGGGTTTCATAGAAATTGTACCACAATTTCTATGAAAATAATTGTAACAGTGTTCGAAATCAAAAAACAGAACTGGCTCAATGCAGTATCAACCCCATTCTTGATACAGTAATTGTGAATTTGTTCTGTTGTTTTATCGATAATGAAAAATAATTTTGTCAAAATCGAAGAAGGCAATTTTGGGTTAATTTCTCCTATTTGCATTTCTTCTATAAATATAAGAAATATTCCACGTGTTTTTATTGAAATTCAAATGCTAAAAAATATCATTGAAAACGCATTTTTTGGTTAAGGAAAATATTCCAATGGGAAATAGAATATGTAATAATATCATGGACCATCAACGAGTATCGTAATTAGTAATAGAAAGACTTTGAATTGTTTAGTTCTCTTTTCAATGGGCTCAGGATTGACAATGGATTCTGTACTCCGCCGCCGGCTGGGTAAGCGTACGCTTGACACGGCTATCGCCCCATCGAGTTGCTTTGTGTTGTCACTGTCAGTTTTTGTGTTTTTCAAGTAGAAATTTTGTCATTACATTCTGCGTTTATAAGTATTTTTACGTTATTTTCCTACGGTTTTTATTTTTAATTCATGTCCTCAAGTCAATTACTACGTTCAATTTTAACATCGTTTACTTGTGTATTTGCAAGTGTTTTTTGCTTTCCGGTATCTCTCTAATGTAAATAAATTCTATTTTTTCCCATGGAGGACATGGAGTACAATGAAACTCATTAAGTTTTTTAATCCTCGCGACACAGCTCCAATGGTTACTCCGTTTCTATATATGTAATACCATCAGATTGGTTACGACTATGGATCTAGGGACATTACCAATTAGACAAGATTTGTAAACATGACGAAAAAATGTTCTACTAATTTTCATACAATGGATAAAAGGATTACCTTACGTAAGAACCCAGGCATTAAAATGTCAAATTATTATTATTATTATTCCAGTTAACGGCAATTTTGAATATTTTTTGCCATAAATAGAAACAATAAAAATTCTAGATAAATAAAATTCATATGGAAGTTCTTCTAATCGTTCTGTTATCGGAATATGTAGGATCTATTAGCAAACCAATGAAGGCATAGCAAAACTTGGTTCACAAAACTTAAAATTATTTTCTCATTGATAATTAAAGTTAGTTAATTAATAAGTTATGGTCTGTCCAGTACTGCGTTAATTTCAAACCGAATAAACGATAAATCTTGAGCAAAATCCGACGAATAAATGGATAGAGTTTGCACCGGGTTTCTAAAAGAATATGGCAAAAAACAACGGCTACAGAAATATTTCCCACCCGTCAAAAGCCCCACCATGGTTTTAAAAAAATGACCGAAGATGGAACTTTTGTCCTCTCCGGTCACTGTAAACAGTTCCATTTATTCGCGCGAGGGATTTTTTTTTCATTACGGAACGCAGCCAGTCGAGCCATGACCGGACAGAGGCGTAAGCGAATAGGGAGCGCTGGCTGAAACATTCTCCCTCCCTCCCCTCCCGCCGCCCTCCGTGGCCCGCCGCCTCTGCGGGCCACCGCCACAGTCAATCCCGGGCTATCGATCACGTCGCCGTGGCCGCAGGAAGTAGATCGTGAACAAATCTCGAAAGAGAGATCACCATTCCTTCAAAATCGCCTCAGTCGTCGTATTTCCCGCCCTCCCCTCCGCCCCTCTCCTGCTCTGCCAGAAATCCTCCCGAGACCTCTCCCTCCCTCCCCCCCCCCTTTGGCATCTGTGGCCCCTCCCAATCCCCCACTCCCCAAAATCCTTCCCTCCCATCTCTCTGCCACGCGACGCCTTTGTGTGAAACCACAATTATCGAGAAATTTTCAGCGGAAAAAAGGGATAATTGAAAAAAACTAAAATGAGGGAGATGACGACGTCAGGTTCATATTCGCATGGGTTGACTTCAATGAACTCCCTCGGAAGCTCGGGCCTAATCCGGGAAAGGAAGAAAATAGAAAAGAATAATGCATGCTTTCATTCCTGAATTCCGCAGCTGAAATACCGGATACATGAGCAAAAAAATTAAGTTTTTGCCGTTGTTATTTTCAACATAAATGCCTAAAATCAAGAGATACGTGCAAAGAGATATTTCATCGATTTAATTTTTACCACGGAATTTTATTTATTCGGAGAAAATATTTTACTCGAGAGGCTGAAGAAATAAAAAGTATATATTGGCAACCCTGTAAAGAAATGTTGTTTTCCCTTTCAGCTTTTTTTTATTTATATCAATTATTCATCTTCGTTTTTCCAACATATTAACGTCCATTTACTACCACACTCCGCACCGAGTTGATATATATTCCGCTCGTCGTCGTTTGAATGAGTGGCGTTAGTTGATAATGAATACATTTGCTGCTCAGAAGCGTCCAAACTCGAAAGACCGAAAAATCATTTTGCTCTTGTGAGTCATAAAGTTATTCATGGACACGAAGTTCCAATCCCAACACATCTCGCGTTAAGTGAATGGATTAGTGTTCATTTAGAGATGGTCACTCTCCTGTTAGAACATCGTCGGTAAAAGTACGTATATTTCCAAACCTACAGAAATTATTTAAAATGGGTACTTCATGAACAATAGATAGCACAAAACTATAAACGTGATAAAAATATTAGAATGGTTTCATTTTATATCATCATCCAAGAAGAGTCTTACGGAAGTGGAATGATATGCATTCTTGAGAGTACATAAATGATACCACTGCGGCATTAATTCATTGCGATTGCGATATACTTAGTTCATTTCGGGCTTCGCGATCCTAACATTTAGTAAATAATTTTTATGCCAACATGGAGTCCAATTTATTTTCACCGAGTTAAAATTATTTTTGAACGCTATTTTTCCAAAATAAGTTTAATATTTGCACGATCAGCAGCAAACACCGTATTCCAACCCTTTCGTAAGAATAGGGCTAATCTCAGCGAAATCCACGATAACTCACCACGAAGCATCCCTTTTAACGGCTCACTTCTTTTCCTTTTTTATTTTTTTTAAATAAACAGAGATGTCTGGCTGGGGTCAACCGAATTTCCGATGCGGGAATTCTCCGTATTCAGCGAATGTTCTGCGAGTGCATTGGCAGCCTCGGACCCGCATTCATTCGTCTCAGCATTTCCATTTTCCAAGGGTGCACATTTTAATGGAGTATAATAATATCCGAAAGGGCAAGGCACACGATGCGACGTGGGGGGGAGGGGTTTCGAGGAGAAAGGAAACGCTGAGGGAGTGCATTAAGGGAGGGACTCTCAGCGCTATGCCACATTAAAAAAGACTGTAATTACTACGGAGTTTTGAAAAATAATAATTATCTGGGAACGAGGTCGTTTCAGAGTCTTGACTCTCCGACAGCTTTATTTTTTTACCCACCTCCCGCCCCCCAGCCCTCCCTCCCCGGTTTGTCCACGGCTGCCATTCGTGTGCGAATCGTCGCGTGAATGCAGGCCTGGGGCTGGGTGCGCTCGACGTTCCTCCGCGGCGGCATTAACCACTCCCCGAAGCCCGGGCCGAGCACTTCCCCGAAGGCTGGTCGGTCGGTCGGTCTCCCGAGGGTATTTTCCTTAAGCGACGCGTATGTGTCGACGTGGGGGTGACGGAGAGATATACGGGTTTGGGGAGGGGGTCTTTGGGAGGAGCCTTGCCTGCCAGCGAGTGTACTCGTACGTCCAGCGTGGGAAATGGACGAGGGGTGGTGGGAGGTAGATAGAAAATACCCACTCGCCTTTACGACCGCCGCTATATTCACTCTCTGAATGCGGACGGAAAAATGCACGTAGCATTTTTCTTGCCCGTGGTAGATGAGGGTGGCACAAAAGGCGTCGTCGCGTTTGTTTGCGGAAATGTTTCGGACGGAAAAGAGTCGTCGTTTGTTTTCTTTTGACCAAATGAAAGAAGAGAGCGAGATATTCGGCCGTGGAAGCGGTCCGCGGGTTCCTCTCCCCTCCCCCCCCACACTAACGTCGTTGGTGCCGTTGGTGTTCTTAATTTCTCTTCATATAACGTCCCCCGAGTCGACATTTTAATGCGTTCATCCGCCGGAGTAAGGCCACCCACGCGCCTGAAAATGCACGAACTCGGAGGACAATCCGCGCGAAACGTGTGAATACTCGTTCTCAAACCACGGTGAGAACCAATGAGGAATAATAGCGGCGTAATCGCCCGCGTTGACGGAGCTGGAGCTGGTGGATATATAAATGAGTGCACGCGAGTGTCTTCATGCATCAGCCTCGGACGAATTGAATGCTCTCCACTACCCCCATTTTGCAATTTAAATTTGGTCGGGTTATTATTTTTTTGTTCGCGAGTTTACGCGCCCTCGAAAATGCTTATGCATATGAATAACCCAGCTCCCTTTCCTACGTGAATGCAAACGGAGGAGAGGCCTAAGTTTTGACTAAGGACAGTATAATAACGATCCGCTGGAGACATTTCACCGAGTAAGGGGTATTTTCCCTTCTTTGCCAGTGACGTTCGCACGGTTCCCAAACCCCCAGACGCACTTGCAGCGTGGAGGCAGGCGCTTTACCTCCCTTCCCACCCCTCCCCTGAGCCCTTCCCCCACCCCACCCCCATCTCTCTCTCTCTTTTCCGCGAAAGGGTTGAGCAATCAAGTCGCGGAACCCAGGGCGAAGTAACGGCCTTTTTGACGTCGAATTTTTTTGTTAAAAGCTTGCATGCAGTTCCCATTTCTTTGTTTTATTCTCCGCCTTCTTATCGGTTTTCTCTTCACCGCCATTTATCCCTCGTATGCGAAAAGGAGTAAGATGGAGTGCCACGGACATCAGGCCCGGAACGGAGGGAGAATATATGTACGTACCTCTGCAGAGAATTCCTGCGAGCAGTTTCGACGGTGATAAAAATGGATGAAAGAGCATTTTGGATGCATAAAATGAGTGGATCGTTATCGCGAGCGAAACTAAGCCCTCTTGGATGAAAGGCGGGGATGGATTATGGAGTATACATTAATTATTGAATCGTTCAATCCACCATATCGATTCCCCATTCACTTATTGTCACCTCGATTTCATTCTTCATAGTGACTTATCTTTCAAAATTGTTTTTATTAACTGAAATTTTCAAAATATTCAGCATCTGGTCATTTCTTTGTTCAGTTCACAATGGAATAGTGGATGGCTAGCAAGTGTTTTTTTCCTAACCATATACATAAATACCCTTCCTCTCAAATTTCCCCTACCATCCCACCCGGTGCTTGCGTCCCTTGCTACACACCTTTTTTGTGGATTGGAAGGTATTTTTGATACACGCAGGTGGTCTAGTAAATGTGATACATTTATTTCATTATTTTTTTTACACTTGGAATCTTCCAGCAAGTGGAGAAAATATGAGTGTGATAGAGCTAAATGAAGTACTTAAATCCAGGTTACAAACACTGTCGGTGGTTTTTCAACCTGCATTCCGTTAACCACTCAATCTTTAATTGACGGGTACCGATGGAAGGTTTCTAGTTCTCTAGTTAGTATATCGTTATAAAAAATGAATTGAACTAGAGCCAATTCATTAAGGTAATGTTTTTTGAGCCAATATGCTGGATACTTGACAGGTAATCAGTCATTGGTGCCACTTTTACGTAAATCAAAACCATTAGCATAAAAAAAGTTTAAAAATGTAATTAAAATGCATGATGAGGGTTGAATAAACGAATGGCTCTGTATAAGGAATGCTTAATGGACTATTCTGAACACTCCCCTTTCCCTCCGTGCATTTCCCAGGACGAGAACAAATAATGGAGTATAATTCGTATAATCCGTTTCTAAATCTTATATTTTAGTTTCTTTACCAAATCTTTCAATCTTAAACCTGGGCAATCCCCATTAGGAGTCCTTTTTGTAGTTAAATACCTCCTGATCCTACTAGTTATAAAAGTTTAGTAACTTTTCTTTGAGATTTCAGAGAGTATTTGCATGAAATTGGTCATGATCCATCAAATTCTGTTCGAGTAATTGTCATAAAACAGCTTTGAAAGTGGAGGAAGAAAATAAGTAACCTTTATCAGATGCTGCTTTTACGTTGCCTTTACATAACGTATCAATCGTCGCAATTCGTCTTTCTCGTTTCTTTCGTGGCACCTTTGCCAATCTCTCTTCATTTCTTCTATGGCAGGCCTAATATTTTTGCTTCTTATGTCATTTGCACTCCATCCATATACCAATGATCCATACTCTCCCTTGCAGACTCAAACATTCAGCAATAAAGCAAGCATTTAAGGAAAGCAATTTAAGTCTCCTGTTGATCTCATTTATGTCCAATCAGATTATGATCTTTAAAGTTGAATTTCTTATGAAAAAAGCGTCCTAAGAGCGACCTAATAGTATCAGTAGAAAAATATGTGACAAACTATCAAGATATAGAGCGAAGCGCTTTAAGGAGCGACAGTATTTACTTTATGTAGGAAAATGAAATTGCCAATGTAGCAATGATTAACGGTCAAATATTTAGGAAATTGAATAGTGAGACGGAGATGAGGCGTGGATGGAGTTTTAAATATGAGCATCCAAAGGGCATGTAATTCGGAAGAGAATATTTCGTAAGGTATTTTACGAAACGAGGGAAATGGGGAAAGGGCGAATATTTAATGCACTCGCGAGGATCGTTGGAAGCGAATAATAATTCATAATGCGTGTGAACGGCGGTGATGATCGTGAATTGAAACATGCAGTATGCATGAAGGTAAATTGCAGCAGCTGGCTCTAATTTTCCTAGGATAATTTTAAGCAGTGTGCCCGACTTTAAAAAGTGTGCAGTTCCTACCTCGGCAGGTATAACATAGAAAGCCTGTCATCGCCATGATTCTCTCTCTCTCTCTGAAAATGAACTATTCCCTTTTCTGATAATCCCTCAGTCAACCTTTTTTTTCTCCCTCCCCTTCGTCATCCCCGTCCCCTTCGACCAACTGTCCCTCTCCTTCTCTCTCTCTCTCGTCCCCTCCTTCCCCTTCCTAATTTTGAATTGATCCTCCCTCCCGTCGCCCCAGCGTGGTCCAGAAGCCGCCCCTCTCTTTCACATTCCCCCTTCTCCCACCCTCCCCCAACCCTCTCTCTCTCTCTCTCTCTCTCTCCCATCCGCTCGCCGCATTAAAACAAAAGAGCGAATGCCGTCTCTCTCCGTTATCATTATCCTCTCAAAAACGACCACTCCCACTCCTCCGCCTCCTTCACCCCCCTCACTCCCCCACCCACCTCCCCTTGTGGCTTTTCCCGCTCTTTTCCTCATCAAGTCTCTTTCCAAAGCTCTCGTTGCTAACACCTCTTCCAGCTTCCCACAACCCCTCCGCCTCCGTCCTTCTCCCCCCGCTCCATGCCTCCTCATCCTCCGCTCCCTGCCCTCCCCCCACCCCCACCGGACACTGAAAACCGTCTTCACTTTCAGTTTAGAGGAAAGCGCGCATTCGAATAGTATCAGTTCACTTCCACATGAGATATCTGTTTCCTAGTTGGGACTCAACAGGGGTCTTAATAATTGGAGGTCGACAGCCGTTGACCGGATTGTAGTCTGTTTGATAGCATTTCACTGGATTGTCTTGCCCCCTGCGTAGAGGACGAGCAATAATTCTTAAAGAACTTGCTGTGGGCCATCATGTAAGCTGCCACTTGACATGTGGCGGGGTATAGATGTAAGGTTATATTTGATTAGATGAAGCAGTAAAACTTTTGATAAAAACAACCAAGAGTGATGGGAAAGAAAACTCATTCTATTGACAAATAGAACGGTTCCTATTGGATTTTTCTTACCAGCAATTAAGCGAGCACTTACTTCTTTTTCTAAATTTCTCTTCCCCCAAGAGCTCTTCTCCATTCACATTTTCAACCTCAATTATAACAAATAAAGAGGTTTGCATTATTCCCTTGGTGTCTGAGGTAACATCCCATTAATTATTTTTCCGATCTAAATTTGGAATAAGTACAACTAATTCTCCCTATTTAAGACCTTTTCGTTTTATATGTTATAGTAGTTCTACTTCTTTAATAAAAACATTTAAAGAAGTGATAGAGGTTGTCTTAGAGTATTTTCTCGTTAATGGCCAACACACCCCTTCAGTGGCTTCAAAACGCTCATTAAGTGTTAAAACTGATGTATGAAAAATATGGAAAAGTAATATGTTACGTAGCCCTACCTACCAACCACCTACAAATGATGACGCAACATAAAACTTAGTTACTACTTTTGACCTTTCACAATTACGTTATTTGATTATACCTGTACATAGGAAAATAAATGCGTAGACATGTAAAATGAGATCAAAATGTCAATTGGTTTCCTTTAAAGCCTGAAATTCTTTATTTAAGGTAGTAGAGCTATTATTAATGTATTAAAAATGTTAATTTGAATGTATCGATAAAACTAAAATGAGTAAAATATAATATGGGATGGGTATCATGTTATTCATATATGCTCTAACCATAAAACTCAAAATCGAGAATTTGGAAGAGATTGAGAAGGAGGAAGGACTTGGCCTACAGGAGCATTATGCAGATATCTGACTTGCAAAATGTTTCTCTTCCTTCGGATATGTTATTAAAGAAGACTTGCGTAACACTCAATGAACCTACAACGAGAATTCTGAAAACCTCTGGCCAATCTAGTTACATAAAATAGAAATATTAGGAAAGAGAGTTGAACATACATTGGAGGACACTAAAGTAAATATGTCCATATTAATTCCAATGTTGACCAAAATTTGGGTGCTAATGTTGTTCAGTGAAATTAGTTCAGTCCCAAATTATAAAAAAAGGAAATCCCCCAAAACAAGGTCATGATTCAAACTCACGTTGGACGAATCGCCTATCGAATCGCGTTCGGCTTGTTTTGCTAATCATCCGTGAATTTTGTATGAACTCGTCTTTATTTTCAGTGGTTGTATAATTGATGGCAAATTTCTTCCATCGGTTGAAAGGCGACGAATAATGAATGTCATGAGCTAAAATGACATTGGGCATACAATAAAAGCTCACCATTCCAAATTCATTATTTATTGCCTCGCGGTAATGTAAATTTTAAGACAAATGGGAGAATATATTGTAAGGGAAAATAATCAAAACCATGAATTGTAAATTGATGTCTACATTTGTAATTTGTGATTACTCCCCATTCAAGTGGAGTTTTGATTGAAGTGTGCATTCAACAGCCCAGCTGAGCGACTCTCTATCGAATATGGATGGGATAATATGTAGTCGGACACTGCCGAAATCCGCCAGAGAGTTTCTGAACTCAATCGCACCGTATGACAAATCGCCTCAATTTGTGGCACCATTTCACAGTTTCGTTGGAAGCCATCGATTCCTCCATTTCGGGGAGGATGCTATCATTTCAATGGAAAAATCGTATTTACCCCAGAAAATATGTTGAGCCTCGGATGAGACTGACAAACAATGACATCCAGCCAATAGAACCCCCATGAGTGGATTACACACTCGTTTCCCCTCCCCCACCCCTCATTTGGCCTTCATCCCTTTCCTTTCTCGCTCGTTCCTCCTTGCTCTTTCATTCCCCGTTCTCTTCCTCCCCCTCCAACACTCTTCCGTCTCATCAGCTCGCTGCATTAAGACACAAAAGAACACCCCCACCCTTCCATTGTCGTCGCCACTGCCATCATCCACTCAAACCCTTGTCCCCGCGTCTCCGCCACTGCTCTCTTCCTCAAACCACACCCTCTTTCAAAGTCTCCCTCTCTTGAGAATGGTGTACATGGGGATCGGACTGGCGGGGGTTTACTAGCGTGGTAGTTTCCCACGCAGGAGTGGGCCTAGGGGCGATAAAGCCCCTCTCTCCCCATTGAGAACTGTTCGAGGACACGTCAAAAGGGATAGACCTGTAGTTCTCCAACATCAGCACCGTAAGGACCGCTTTTCATATGGACGATGTATGCACGACCCAAATTCATTCGATCTGTTCGTTTGTATGGCATAGATAGAGTTACAAATATAAAAGTGAATTCTAAAAAATGTGTTAAAATTAAAAAATAAATTACCAGGCTCATAATCTTAAACAGAGTAAAAGCATAACACTATAAAACCCTTAACATTTTAAAATTCTACGATTTTAAATAATCATTTAATTCACTCTGAAATACTAGTAGGACAGCGCCAATTTCACTCCTCGGACCCCTGGGGTATACGGTAAATATCATGCGCGCCTAATGGTATGCGAATGAAGTGCCTCACTTCCTCCTCCTTTTTGGGAATTGAACATATTGGAATTTTCGCCCCACTGTGCGGCATTTTCATAAATTTTAAGCTGGTCCATTCCTCTCACAAATACAAGTGCGAAGTAAATAGATAGTAGTCATGTCCAGTTACCTCCTTGCTCTTTTATGCAAGAGGATAACTACCTAAATATTTCTCTGGGTAAATTTCACGAAACCTAGTATTGCCACATTTAGTACCGTAATACTCCGAAATTGTCTCGCCTTTTCTTCCAAGCATCCGGTCCTAATTTCAGATAGCATCTAAGATTCTTTTTATTATACTTAAAATTTTCTACCATCTTTTTGCCTATCACATCCCATGATGCAATATATTATACATATTCTCATGAGTAGAATGAGCAAGAGAAAGAAAATACCACTCTTTTGAGTTTCCATCACCGGATCAGATTTTTCATTTCTATCGTTTCAATGTGTACGCCATCCTATCACTCAATTAGTTATTTATCGCAAATAATATGAAAAAACATCGGAAAATGCCCGAAACAGTCGAGGAAACTAGGAAACAACAATCGGGAAATAGGCGTCGAGAGAACTACAAGTATATCTTTCAAAATACCCACTATCGAGTTATACATACGTACATAGTGATACACTGACATGACATATAATGACCAAGTTTTATGTTAAAACGTATTTCAGTTGTGAAGTAATGCAAATATCCTTTTTGTATCGAATACCTGATGAATACGAATTAGTCAATACCACCAGATGAGGCCATTATCATGTTTGGGTTCCAAATACAATTTCCTTCCTTCACCTATCCCTGTAGAATGTCAATGGTATGTTATTAGAGAGAGAAATAGGTAATGTTTTAGGTGCATCTTACCAAATGATCGTAATTGCTGATAACTTGGAAGGAATAAGTAATAGAAAAACGCCAAATTTAGTATCCTTCAACGAATTGTGCGGAGGAATGGAATCTAAAGGGCAGTGTACTCTAGTTAAGTATTCAACGCCTAGCACCCGTTTAGGGACTTTTTCAAATCATTAAAAAATCCTCCTTCATCGTTCTATATTCGATATCTTCTCCAAATCACTCCTCGTGTTCTCCGTATTATAAGTTGATGTCGACGGTTCGGCAGCGGATACTATCTAGGACTCTGAATTCCATTGCAATGAAATTAGGTGTCATTTTGGGACTGAATGCTTGATAAAATCCCAAAATCATATCCCTACATTCTCTTGTTGTGCCATTAGCTTTCTATGCCTTCCTTACCTCTCTATTTTTTCAAACTAATTGGTTATAAGAGTCTGCTTACACAGCGACTATTCATTAATAGACTGATATACCTATTTTCTAAATATAATGATGCAACTGGATTGCTTAAAAATTGCACTGCTCAAAGCAAAAGAACATTTGGTTTAAATTCAATTGACAGGAATAAAACGTGACATAAAATATCGCTGTGAACGCAACCTAATCACCATATGCTACGCTGTTATTTGATATGTATTTATGTATATTAAACACATTTTTCTCCTCTGAAAACGTTATCCTGAATAATGAATATTTTAAAAAACGAAATCGCTAGATGTACATTACATTTTTTGACATTTTGGAATATTTATGCCATTCATTCACAAAAAATGGGTTCATTCATTTGTTTTACCCAAAGTATTCGGTTTAACGTTAAACTTAGCTGGCTAATCATTACCTATTTCCAGCGGTCACATGGTTAAAGAAACAAAATAAGGTGGGCTCTTAAGGTGAAATTTGTTACTCCTTGAGCCACATATTTCCTCTTACGGAGTCACAAATTTCATCTTAAGAGTCAAATATGTTTGTGTCTCATGGGACTCCGAGGGACCACTGTTGACACCCACCTCCTACATTCAGATGTCTAATGTATTTTAAAATTTTTACAGCATAATTTCTGGACGAAAATTGCTCCAGAAACGTTTCAATAGTACTGAAAACCGAATTCACAGCTTGGAAAGTCTAGAAGAGTCATGAGGATCTTTGAATTGCTTAAGCAAATAATTCCGGAGAGCAGAAAATTCCAAAAATTACCCAAATGTGCGAATGCACACGAATATTTGCTTCACCTATGCTCTGGTGATGGTGAAAGAAGGAGAAAAGAAAACTTTGCACTTCCACAAACTTTTAATATAACACGACCATGGTTTCGATGCGGCGCATCATCATCAGGTGATGATTGACCTGATGATGATGCGCCGCATCGAAACCATGGTCGTGTCGTATTAAATGTGTGTGGAAGTGCAAAGTTTTCTTTTCTCTTTCTTTCACCCTCACCATGAAGGAATTCCACAAAGTTAAGCCTGAAAATGTTAGATTCACCTATGCTCTTCATAAGAAAGCAAATGGACTTCAAAAGGGCCGTGTCCGATTGGTAATTTGCCCTGCTGCAGATCTTAGGCAAGGGATGTGAATTTTAATACTTACTATAGACTACAACTACTAGACCCAACAATAAAATTTCAAAATCGTCCCTTATTTATAAATTGACGTTAACGAGTCGGCACAGAAACTTGCAATTGTATCAATTAGTCTCTCTCGACGTTCGTCCATTTCAGTTCACTTCCCGAAACTTTTCACCCTCATAAAATAATAAAACTTCCAAGTATATTAACTCGCATTGATCAACGTCGCCTTCACTATTTGCGCTATTTAGTATTTTTTGCTTCGACCTCTTCACTATTTTGAAAAACTAAGCACGGGATATACATAAATATACGGAAAATATCCAATTTGGTCTCTAAAAATACTCATTTTTCTTAATATTCGTATCCTGTACCTTCGCCATTGCGAAATGAATATTTTGTTTGATGGAAAATAATTTCGCTTCAATCGTTATTTCTGTGTTAGGAATGAAGGTTGTGTCTTTTTTTTGTAAATTGGAATTCTGACTTCACATTTTGAAGAATAAACATTGTGGAAAGAGAAAATATTCAACAGAAACTGATTCATGCAAATGACGAAGGACTCCAGAGGTAAAACGTAAAATGAACCGTGAATCGAACCTTACGGATGGCGACTATTCGAAACAGCACATGATGTTGCCAACGGCTCCTGATTCCTCGGAAATATATCCCGCCAAATATTTCAGTCATCTTTGATCCATCAATCGTGCAATCGAACTGATCCGCCATCAATAGATGGCTTCGGATACCTTTGCCTGTAGTAATCTGATTCATATTTCACTGCCAACCTCGTGTCATATGAAAAACTCAACCTCAGACCAGTAATTCTCATCAAACAGCTGTACTTGTGACATTGGAGGAGGCTGGCTTCCTTTATTCTAGCTCCACGTAATGCTAAATAAAATAAACGTCACGTGGCTCGCGGTGGAATCTCTGTATTAGTAAAGAGAATTGAACTTTATAAAATACACAAAGATCAATTTTATTGACTTATATATTTTCAATAGGTAACCCAGCATATATATATTGGTAATTTTTTCAAATTTTGTAAATTCCGAATCCGTCACATTTCGACTGGTGAATGAGCACTAATTCTGTATACACGGGTTTGTAGACAGTTCTAAGGTTTTTGCCTCCATATTTTAAAGTATTCGCAAATCTGATGAAAATTGGAGATAAGTACATAAACAATTTTGTCTCACAAGTAGCCCAATAATGGATGGCTATCAATGCACATGTGTACTTGTATACATGTTTATGTCATCGTGTGCACATGGATACATGCATACATAAACATGTACAAATATACTAGTGTTAATGTGATGGTGGAATCTGATTTGGCTGTCTAATATGCCACCAATATTTAATGAAATTGCGTCTCGGAACGCAATATTATCAAATATTGGTGATTGTGATATTGATCTTTTATTGGATCGTGAAGTGGCAGGGTAGGCTATTATTGATTACATTACCGTACATTAGTGATTCGTTCCTCCATTTATTTCAATTACTGATGTAATTGTTGATGTTTGTGTAACATGACTGTTGTTTGATGGTGGCTTATTTGAGAGTAACTGTAGGAATGGCGTGTAGATATTATGTGTACGATATGTCTAGCGAAGTGCGGTTCAACAGTTGTTCTGTCTAAATGTAGTCTTGTGTTAATGAGTGTGTTTGAAAAGCTGTTCTTCAGGAGCATTTCTTCAATTATTTCAATGTTTTTATTTGATATAAATTGGGTCACCTATTTTAATGGTTCTGTGCTAAGTGGTAGAGTAATATTTATTATTCTTTTAGTCGGTGGTTAGAGTTTTTATCTTAATATCTCTCAAATATTTTTTCCACCAATCCGCGAAAATAATACGTTCAGAATTTCTCACACGGTTATTTTTCATTGTTTTCAATAAATACTATTGCAATTTACTTGAAAATTTTCTTCATTTCTTAGGAAAGTACTTCCTAAATTGTAGCAAAAAATATTTCCAATCAGTATTCTTCATCTTGACGTGTTCCGGAAAATTTATCTAATTTCATTAATATTTTCTTCATTAAAATTTTAAGTTTCCTAAATTTGCTTAAAGTTTTTATAAATTTGGTTGAGGTTAGTTGAATTTCATCAAATTTGGGAGAAATTATATTTTTAATGGACATTCATTTTGCGAGATCGCACGAAAGTCTTAAACTATGAGAGTGATGCATATATATTTTTCGTTTAATGTCCGTATAAATTATTCAAATGGTGATGTAAGCAAAATAAACACTCACTTTTGAATCTTGTTTTCGTCCAGAAACTTCGTGAGTTTTTACGGGGCACCTGAATACTGTGCAATCAAAATTATATCTGTACTTGGGTGTGCATTATAGACTGCACGCTTATATAGGACTTCTCTCAAAACCCGCCTGCGGTGTGATTCGTCTTTGTGAGACCCTCAAATCTTTACCGTTCATTTCAATCAGCGAGAAAGTGTGAAATCCCGATTGAGAAAGCACGAAATCTGTGTGTCCATGGCGGTGTTGTTTCACCCGATGGAGGCCGTCGGATACCCGACTCTGTTTAGACTCAGTTAAACACCCCTACGATTACGCCGAGAAAACATTTATGAAGAAGACGTGTGCATACATGAGCACCCGAAATGAAATTTTTGAAAAAAGTGAGAAAAAACGGAGCGCTCACCGGATGGCCATCCATGACGAAATGCACTCACTATAATTAATTGAGGCTCGAGTGACGCAGTTGTGTTGCAAGTGAAACTTTCTGAGTGCGGGGCCAGAGGATTCCTTTTCGGAAGTTCCGTGCACACTCGAGGGGAGGTGAGGTGCAAGCAGGACTCTCCTCTCTCCCTCCCCACACCCCCTCTCCAACGCAAGGAGCCACACCCCTCCTCCTCCACTCCCTTCTCCTCCTCGCTCAGCCTTTCTTCCTAGTTCCCCACACCCTCCCAACCCATATTCCTTCACTTACGGCGTTACCCCCCCCACTGCCCGAATATTCTGACGCTTCTCAGCCCAGTCTACTACCCACCTCCTCCTTCACTCCTCCCCCCGCCTCTGAGGGCCCTCCCGCCGTTCATTCATTGCACCCTTTCTCATCAGTATACACCGCTTTTGTAAAGCGGCTCCCATTATGTTCCGCGCTGTCTCATTTTCTTGTTTACCTGCCTCTGAACCTTTTCCCTCATCCTCTCCTTCCCACCCACCTCTTTCACATCTCTCGCTCTCCACTCTTCTTTCTCTCTCCTTAAGGCTCCTTGTTCCCTTTTCCTCCGTCCCATTTGCGAAATTACCCGTCTCTTACTCTCCATCCCACGCACTCTGCGAATTTTCGGCAAGGAATATCGTGTGTTTTCAGGGAAATATTATTCCAAAGACCTCTCTCCCTCTCTTTCTTATACTTTTTTTCTCTTGTTGAATGCCATGTCATTTACATTTTCTCATTACGTGCCCTTCGTTTATTTTCGCCTCCCCATGCCCCACGTTCCCACCTCCCGCGGTTACTGGCTGCTTCCTTTTGATTACATTTCCTCGTCTCGTCATTGACGGCCCTAACTGACCCCATTGTCGAAGAACGGTGGTTCCGAAGCGAGTCGGTAATGAAGTCATTAGAGACCTGTCTGGTGGCAAGGAGAAGCATAGTATAATGTCCATTGGAGAAGTCAAACGATAAGAAATGAGCAATAACTTATACAAGTCTGGGAGATGAAGTTGTGTACCATCGCGTTACGGTAATCGATGTGTTTGCTTGCTCCTGTCGTGAAATTTTGGATGTCGTCTAGCCGAAGAGAGTGAGTGTCATTTAGGCCACTGCAGTCGACTCTAGGGGACTACGCATTTAAATATTTGTGAGTGTAAATGGGGAATATTAATATCGAGCGTTGAGTTAAAGCGCATGTTAAAATCAAAATTGTCCCGGAAGATGTTTACGTTAATTGAGTCGAAGCAAGTTATCCTTTCGCTCTAGGACGTCAAGTGTAATTTGTTTTCAACATTGTATCCGTGCGCTTTGTTTCGGGCACAGCAAAGCGCTCCGAATTCAACCACATCCCCAACTGGCCGTATTTGATGTGAAGGCTTAAAATTGGCAGATCGCTGTTTTTGACAGCGGTCCGTGACGTCTACTGCTCTTGACACGAAGCAGCGTCGACAGGAAATAATTTGGGCGGGTGAGAACAAATCAAATTGCCACAACTTTGCCGTGAGAGCTCCATCCTAAGTTTGAGTCTTTTTGGTTAAAATTAATTCTAACATCAGTAAAATTGAAAAAGAAAGCAAATAACATTAGAAATTATCACGATGATTTATCAGATTATTATAATGGAAGTCTGATATGACCATATGACGACGCAGAAGACAATTTGTGGTCATATTAAATTGTTATCAAACTAATGATGTTAATGGGTGAAAGAAATTCCCATAATTCTTCTTTACTCTCCAACGAAGAGATTCGGAATTTTAGTCTCATGCTTTGAAATATAATGACAATGAGTAGATTAGGCCAAATACTAATACTTTTAGGATTAGAATAACTTCATGAAATTGGACACATTGTTTCCCCAACAATATTTAACAGAAAGTGACCTTTAATATTAATGGTTAACTCTCTCTGGACAAATATATTTATCAAACTTTAAACATGAAATAAATACTATATATGTATAAAATATGAATGAAATATATATATATATATATACTTATTTATAGGTGATATTTTCACCGATACTGATTTCGCAGCTCAGATGCTCAAGAGGTGCGGATCCAGCACCCCCTTAATACTTCCTCGTCGAAAGAACTCCATTTTCTCTCTCGCCCTACGTTTCCATGTGATTTCTTTTAATTTAGTCCGCCCACTTACCATCTCGTTGATTATCATATTCAAATATTCATACCGTCTGCTCCAATCATACGTATCACTGATTTCTTCAACTCTGATTTTTTCTCACCGATCTTCCCACGTTAATTTACAAAGTTTAGGATATCAGTATGGTATACTAAGGTCTAAGTGTGATATTCTAAGGTCAAGACTACCATCACTTTAAGTGATGGTAAGTTAAGACATCATTTTAAGTGATCGTGTCCAAACAGTCGTCCTGGACGGTGTATCATCCGATACTGTCAAGGTCACGTCGGGGGTACCACAAGGAAGTGTCATAGGCCCCCTCCTTTTCCTTATTTACATAAATGACCTCAGTACCGTAGTTAATAGCAAGCTCCGTCTTTTCGCCGATGATGCAGTAATTTATGGGGACATCCGAAGTCACGAAGACAGAGTCGTGTTAGCCAACGACCTAGATGCAATTCAAAATTGGTGCGATACATGGCAATTGGAATTGAATTTTAAAAAATGCGTAGTAATACATTTTTGGGAAAAGAGTAATTCCCTCCCTTATAGTTACAAAGTGAAACAAACCAAAATCGCGAGGGTAGATTCCTTTAAATACTTGGGTGCAACAATTACTCACGATCTGTCCTGGGGAAAACACATACGAGAAATATGCGGTCGTGCTAATAAAAAATTGGGATTTGTGAAAAGAGTGCTAGGTAAATGCGACGAAAAGGTGAAAGAACGATGTTTCCTTGCCTTGGTCAGGCCCCACCTAGAGTATGCTGCCAGTATATGGGATCCTCACAACATAAATTTGGTTTCGGAATTAGATCGAGTTCAGCGGAGGGGGGCTAGATTTGTCAAACATTGTTATGACCAACTCAGCAGCGTATCCACTTTGTTAGACAGTTTAGGTTGGGATTCTCTTACACAGCGGCGTTTCCAATATAGATTAAACTTATTAAAAACATTTAAAGATGGGCCCTTTTCCGATGACATCAAGGATATAATACGAACCCCAACGTATTACGGTCGAAGGGATCACGAATATAAGACTAGAGAAATAGACTGCAAGACTGACAGGTTTAAAATGTCATTTTTTCCAAGAACGATAAGGGAACAGAATGCTCGTAGTCGAAATTCCCCAGGACTTAGTTCATTACAATAAGTATTAACGTACAGGTTAGGGACTTCGCGAGGATGTGTATACATGTGTGTATGTATGTATGTATATGTATGTGTGTATATATACATATATATATGTATATATATATTTTTTTTCCTACAGGTTCCCCCCACCTTTCCTCACCTAACTCCCAACCCCCTCAACCCTTACCCTTCCCTCATGGTGCTACACCCCCTGCCACACACCTTTTTGGTGGCTCGCAGGGTACTTATGTAGATGTAGATGTAGATCACTTGATTGCGCCTGAAAATAATCAGAGGAGGACACTGAAAGTGAGTAAGCACTCAAGTAAGTTCTTGTTCTAGGATATATTCCCCTAAAACCTATGAATCTGACTTGGTTCCCGAGGTGGAAACAACCTTTCATTCCTACTTCAATTTCATATAAAATTGTTCACGGAAATGCTGTCTCGAGAAGACCAACGAAAACAAGATACCACTTGGTTCAGCATCAAGTTGTGTGTGGGTCACTTTCCTCCTTTCGCCGGAGTGAAAGCTAGCACAATAATGGCCGTGCTTGACGGCATCTTTCTATGTTCAACGGTCTTAACTGCTATTGGCCTGCTTGCTTATCTATTACATAGTTGCATGGTCATAATTGATTTGCTATCCTGGAGATGTTATGTGATGCTTCCCTGTTATTCTGATAGCTCTCCACTTGGGTGGCGTGTGGTAAATGCGTGGAGAATGGTGTTGTTGTGTGAAGAGAGGGGGGGATAAGAACATTACTGTAACACGTAGTAATGAAGTAGAAATAGTAATGAAAAAGGGAGAAGGAACGCTGTTTCTTTAAAACATTACATTTATATGGAAATATTAGGCATTAGACGCGGACACGTTGATTCTGTATCTGAAAACAGTACAGAGAAATGTTCTCCGGCGTGAAAAACCATTGTGATGATAAAGCAAGTGTCATGTAATTATCAAAGAATATAATCGTGAATTTTCACAAATGGGTCAAGGATACTTCCAGGTTGTCAATTGGAGTATTGTATTTCATGCACCGATAAACCCAACCCTGGAATATGTCAGGAGTTGATTTCGTCGTAAGGTTAAAGCAGGATGTTCCAAAATATTTTTAAACCGTTCGATAAAATGTTTACATCATAATCGCAGTAAAACGTCAAGTTACGTAAACATTTTATTCTTCTACATCTCTTTTTGAGAAGTTTTTCCTTTATAGAAAATATCCTTGATTTATGGTCTATTCGTGTGTTTTTTTATTCACGGCAGTTTGTCTACCTGCAACTGTCTAAATGTTCTCCGTATGTCAAATGTACAAATGGATTTCCAAGAATTAAATATTCATCCCAAACTTAGTATACATCATTCTACGCCACGCATGATTAGAATGAGAGGCGTAATGAGCGTAAGAATGATTTTATGGTGACAATAAAACCCTCCATGGGCGAGACAGGATTACCGTGAAGATTCTTAGCTTTGAGAAATTGAGGTTTTAAGAATAAAAATTGGGAATGTGGGAAATGTAGGGAGAAATTGGATTAATATGTTTTAGTTGAAGTGTAACTTTCTTGAGAACCTTTTTTAATACCTTTTTTGCATTGTATGGCGAATGAAATTCCTGAATCTGTAGTTAGGTAAAATGAGCGGAAAGCATTGAAAATACGATGCCTTGTTAAAAATAGAAGAAAATATTAATATATTTATTTTTTTTCTAAAATTTAATTAATCGATCAATGCATTTTGCTGTGCTGATGTTTCTAGTTATATCTAGCCAGCAAACTTAATAAATTAAGGCTTTAAAATGCTTTGTTGTTTTTTTTACAATTCCAAGTCATACATGATCCACATTGTACCTAATTGCATCCAGATACAAAAACCTTTATGTGCTTTGTTCATGATTAAATTATACTCATATTTGCAATTGTCATTGAACTTCAATTGGCAAATCGTTTCGGAAAGTTACTGGAACTTTCATTTTATTTCGGCATGTCTCCGCCACGGTTCAAGTGCCACAGGGATTCTTAACCTAATACTTAACACTTCCTTATCTTCCAACTTTCGTTTAAAAGTTTCTCAGAGGAGCTGTCTTTTTCCCCGTCGTTCCTACCTCGTACTCTTCCCTATTCTCAGCCCGTACTCTCCTAATTTTCTCACATCATTAATTATGGTGCAAACTTTCCTTCTCAGAACCCCTCAAAATTGAAAAATTATTGATCCTACGTGACCTCGAAGGTTTGTAAAATTTTCAAATAAATGCAGGAATCCACGATGAACGTTTTCCCAGGGTAACGAGCAAAAAAACGTACTATTTTCGCAATGTGTGGGAAATAAGTCTTCACTTGACGCTTCATATGTTGGCATTTTTCATTCTTTTGCGATATTTTATTTTTTCTCGTACGATGAATCCTGTACCATTCAGGAATAAATGGCTAAGTTATCGGGTAAAACGCAAAATTTGACCAGAATCAACAACAATAAAAAAAATATAGCATTTAGAATGGGAAATATGTACCGGGCGAAATGCCAAACGGATTTCCAAAATTAAAATGAAGCATGTGCATTTAAATGAACTCGAAGAAGCCGTCCGGAGAACTCTGCTTGTTAGTTTTCAGCCGCGATTGTGAATTCTCGGCTCACCATGTTGAGGTGTGAGAGAGGGAGGAGTGTGAGTCGAGTCGGGAATGAAAAATGTAACCTTTAAATGCGAAAACCTATAAATTAAAGGCGCAAAGTGAGATAATTTTAAATCTGAATTAGTCGGTGCCAGGGAAAAAGAACCACGCGAATATGAGAGAAGGGTACGCGTGGGGGACGTATAAACTGAGTTTTACTGTAGTACTAAAAACCTCTCCATTCGTCGATCTTCATCCCCCCAGCACCAACCTCCTCCCCCTGCACCGCCTACCGGGGGCCCCCGACCTCCTCCTCTCCCCCGACTAACGCCCGTCCTCCCCGTCATGTGCCCTCTCATCGCCGCGGCCTCCCCGGGTCAACCCCTCCTCCCCCATCCAGTCGACTGGCCCCCCCTCCCTCCACATCCCTTTCAACCCTCCCCCGTTACCCCGCCCCTCTCCACCCTCTCAAACGGCGAATTTTTTTCTGAATCGTGGAGAGAGAATATGGGAGAGACGAAATGGAGCGAAATTTCTGGTGCTCTCCCGAAATAAAAAGGTGCCTGGGGATACGCGTAGTTGAGTTAGAGACGCCGCTTTTAAAAAAATGAATGAATCGCTCTTCCAAGTGCGGAAAGGGGGAAGAGGAATGGGTCACCCCGCCCACTCCCGGGGGGAATTGATCACGACGGGGGCGACCTGGGCGGCGGCGAGCGGGTGGGGGCAGAGGGGGGGAGGAGGCAGAGAGGGGTATCGCGTGTGCCCTCCTCCCCCGTCGCCTCCCGCCCCCTCGCCCTAATCATTTTAACCCGCCTGTTTTCACGAGCCGCTTAGACTTGCTGCTTATCTTAGCCCTCGGAATGCTTCCTCCTTTCCAGATTAGGCCCCTTACCCGCGAATTTGCACTCTTTTAATTTAATTTCCATGTGGCATGGTTAGAGCACTTAAAGACCGGAAAATACCACCAATCATCGTATTTTACTCATGTCAGATAATAAAATGTTGCCTTTTTTATCGTCAAAAGATATTCTTTAATTCATAAGTTTCTACCTTATAGGCGGCCTTAGTTGTTCATTGTTTTTTTGTAAGGTTCTAAGTTGTCATGGATAATAAATTTTCTGTTGGAGGAGACCATCAGGTATGCACATGGTCTCCTTCCTTCTGCAATCCTCGTGTCTTCAGATGGTTTTTCGGGCCGCATTTTTTTGCATACCGATGGTCACATGACGACTAAATTTTACGCTTTCTACGATTTACCAGTTTACCTTGTCATCATAAATACTCAGAAAACGTATCCATATTTTAAAAACAAAATGGTATTGGGCTGTTGCCTCTATGAACTTAGTTTCAAATCTGCGTTCTAACGCTGAATATTTATCTCAGCTTAGTACATATTCGTGTAGGGGAATGGATTTTTCTGTGTAACCGTAGACCTCTCCCCTACATAACCTTCCAACGTGAATACATGAATAATTTACGCTTTCCATGAATTAGAGCAATATTAGTACCTATTTTTTAAATGTCATAATCGACCTAGCTTGCGTAGGTAGACATATTACTCGAAATGTAATGTTTTACGGATGGATCATTAATTTTTTCTACATTTAATTCTCCTCAGAGTTATTTGAATGAAGTAGCTATCGATGGATCATACTTATTGAAGGATTTTTCTCAATATTTTCCTTGTTGAAGGTCACATGGCTATGTAGCCTGGTGCTTCTTGCTACTTACGCATATTCTTTATGCATATAGAAATTCTTTTAAGTCAATGGCTCAAATAAAGTAAGTACAACCTGAGACTATCGTCCTAAAGCATTCGATATTAAAGTATTGCTTTCTATTAAGTATTCCAAAAGGATTTCTGGGGAGATTCTGAATGTACGTGATTCAAATACTCTATAATGTAGTCCTAATTGGTGCAAGTATATTTATCTGCATGAATATCACCGGTATTCAGTTTTCATTTTTTCAAATTGTCTAAATGCTTTCATAAAAGTACCCATGTGTTTATTAAGTTTATTTGTTTGTTAAGCTTATTAGTTTTATTTCCTGCTATTCAAATTTTCACATTGAAATACACTTAACGATTGTATAACAGTAGCCTGTAGGCTCCCATTATACGGATAATAAGTGGATAATACCAATCGTGACAATGGAAAATACCAATCAGTATAATAGAATAATGGGCAATCAGTACAATGGACAATAAGAATGACAAATGGACAATAACAAGCATTATGATATGAACCTGTAGGCTCCCATTATACTGATAGTAAGTGGGATAAAGCGGAAGATAAGGCGGGATTTTTAAATTGATTGGTATCACTCGTAGGTGGGTTGAGGCATGACCCATTTTCTATATGTGAGCATTAGTCACATGAAAACTCAGCTTTCAAATTGCACAGTTGCAAAAACATTCGACAAAGAGGAAGAAGGGTGGTCGTTAGCGGCTCGAGATAGGGATTTTAGCCAAGAGCCTCCGTTTTGCAATATCTCACCACGTAGACATAGAGGAAGACCATGTGAAGATAATATAACTTCCAGTAATTATACCTTTTCGATTTTCATTTTTTTCACCTTTTTCTTTCAGTATACCGAAAGCTAGATCAATCTTATTTAGCAGTTCTAACTTTCCACGGATGAGATTCGTGTAACGCTAGAAATTGGTGGATCATTTATTTTTGGCGAAGTAAAATATCGCCGTGAAGATATATCATTCAAGGGTGCTTTTTAAAACGGAGCTCAATTAAATGAGGAGAGAATACCTCTGCGGGCAATCCTTCTTTTCCCAAGGACAGCTCTCCCCAACAGTTGGTTAGTCAGTTAGTTAGTTAGTTAGCCCTCCTCCGTACTCCTCCCACCTCCCCCCGATGTTCCTTTCCGTTCCCCCGGCAACGAAGAAGGCTGAGACTTGGGGAGGAGGTCGTCCTCTCCCCTTCCCCCGGGCTTCCTCCTCCCTCCCTCATCTCCTTTCCGCTTCTTGCGTTTCTCCGCTGTCATCCCCTTTGTCCCTTTCCGGCTCCCCCGTTCGCACTTTCTTCCTTTTTCGCGTTCCCTTTCCGTCTCCGCGCACGCTATTCCAGTCGCTATTTTTTATCCCTCTCTCCCAGCGTTCTTTCTTCCCTACCAATTCGCTTCCTCCCCTTCCGCCTCGTCCCTTTGTCCCCACGCTTCCTCCTCTCTGAATGCAGAAGAAGACGTCCTCCGTCACTGTCTTCCTCCCCCCGTCGTCTGCTCCTGATCTTCTCCCTCCTCCCCTCCTTCACTTTCCCTGCAGCCGCAGCCACAACTATTTTTTTCATTCATTCCTTTTTTTCCCTCCTTTCTTTTCCGCTGTCTCCGGAAGCGTTAATCTGTTCCTTCGCCTATTTTTATTCGCACCGTTTATTCCGGCTCGAAGGGCCGTTTCTCTGGGAGAATGAGGAAAAATAGCTTCTGATCCCTGTGTCAGATTGGCTGTGTAAAAATGTGCCCTTGACTCTGTTTACCAACTCTAGTGGTAATGGGCCTAAACGTAATAGTCAGGCGTTAGAAATTGTTTTTATATTTGACGATGTAGACTTTAATGGAGAGCCTAACAGTGTACCTCATTTAGTCACTATATATTCATCATTGTGATCATTTGTTAGTGGCTGGAGCTTGATGAAGTCCTCAGTTTCCCTGACCTCCTCAGTTCACTCATTCGTTGCTAGATGTCCGTCTAGAATTATCTATTTAACTTTTAATTTTATTTATTTAAGAATATAACGTTGCAATTAGGCAATTGTCCTGGTGACAACGGTCAAGTCTGGTCAACTGTCACTCTTCCAGTGCACATACATGCATGCATACACAAGAAGAACAGATAGGAGGCAAAATGCTCTTATATACAACGGCACTTTAAGATTACCAACCGCACCTTTACCATAACACAAGGGCTAGGTTCAAACCATTACTACAACGCTCCCTCCATTGCCGCACTCCGTCCATAATCACGCACTCATCAATCCCATATTCCATTCAAAATTACGAACTGATAACACATCATTCACTTTTGCAATGCAACTTTTTACCCCGTCCACATCACATACAAACAATATTTTAATAAGTACAATAGTATAATAATCACTGATCAATGAAGTTTATCACCCAGTGGCGGCTTTACACTTATTCTTAAAACTCCTAAAATTGGATGGAAAGGGCTCAAACAAACCTCCAGGCAGCTGATTCCAGTCAAGAATAGTCCCGTTTAAAAAAGAGTATTTTCCTATTTGTTTTTTGCGTTCTTATTTTTATCTTGTAACTGTGGTCTTTTTCCCTTAGAGTTCATTTTTCATACAGCTCGTTACCGATCTTTGTTTGAATTCTTTCTATTTATTTTTCTCTTTTATGAACTTCACTAACCCATTCCGATAATTCTTATTACAAAATAATTCCACTTCTTTTTCCCATTCTTATTAATTTACGTTTGCCATAAGTGTTTGCTCCTATCTGCTATTCCGAATTTTCCTTGCTTATGCACCCTGGAGATAAGAGATGAGAGACGTAGCCTATTCAATAATCATTTGTCTTGATAATTAGTGAGAGCGTAGGAGAACCTCACAGGTCGCTGTCTAAGATGGGCGCCAACGAACAAGTCCAGAAGTATCACTCAGCAGAAAACGTGAATGCTATGCTAAGTTATACTTAAATGCTACCTAGCAAGTTTTTCCCCATGCATTGAAAAAAAAAGGCTGAAGACTTTCCCTGTTGTTATTTAACCCTTTAAAAGAGAAATGGCGCAAGGATGTGGGATGGATTTTATTCGTAACAAATGTAAGACCTCTCAAATAACTTTCATGTTCATAATTTGAATTTGATTAAAAAATATATAATAAATGGTAACCCATCGACTCCTACATATAATAGTCGGAGTTCCATTCACTAGCTCATTTCATTCAACTAGATAGTTTACCGCTTATTTGCAAGGGACAATTGGTGACATTTAATATTATTCTCATGATAAAATTATAATTTAAGTATCTGTTTTTCATCATATTCATCATTTAAATTTAATTTTTAGAATCGCATAAGAATATCAAGGATTTTCTGAGCGATATAGTGTGATTAAAATAATTTATCCGATATTGCTGTTTCACAAAAGGCTTGTGATTTTAGGCCTCAAAAATTACGTATAAAGCATCTAACTTCTGGGAAATTTGCGTTTTATGAATGCTACAGTTGTTAATCTGGGTTTAATGGATTCATTATGCAAAGAATCTACATCCATGCCCAGATAGATACTCGTAGATCTGCATATGCGATAGCTATAGAATTTAGTAATATGTTTATTCATCACGAAAATGTTTGTTTGTGTCCTCTTGAGAGCCAGGAGGTTTATGATTTACAAAAATAATCCAAATGATGAGAACGAAATAACAGAAGTTCACAGGAGTCCTCAAAATTAATAAATAACATTGAAATCTCTCGTCTGCAATTTTTTTTAAATGCATACTAGCTTTAGCTCCATCTTTCCAATTGATCGTTCTTTGTACTCTACGCCCTAAGCTTACTCCGAGGATCATGAGGGATACAAACGTATACAAAGTGAACGAACTGGACGAAATGCACGTGCAGTCTAGGTCAATCGACCACTCCCTGGCAATTCGTGGGTTGTACTGGCTGGTGCTCCATCCGGTTACTACTTCGATGCCGAATTGAATCAAGCCATTCCCGCAACAGTATCATTTCATTTACGTCGACAAATATCGTGTTGTATAATTAGCGTGCAGGAACTTGAGCGTTTCCTTTTCTGTTTTATAATTGCATGAGGAAATTGCATTACTGTTTACAATTCAAAATTCAATGCATTTTATAACAAATATCTGTGGTTCATCAACTTACTTTTTGTCCAAAATAAAATGGTTATCTGTTTGTATTTCTTGGCAGCAGTGGATTAAATTATAATTTCGATTGATAATGTTTAAATTTGCTGCCAGGTATCGTTGTCACAAATTTCTACCGTATTCATTATTTTAATTGAGATACTGAAGCGTTCTTTTCTCTCTTGTTATTCTATGACCTGCAATCGATTATAAACACGCTTCCACCCATCTTTGCGTCCGGATATGACGATGTTTTGCCTCATGTGTTTGTATTATATGCGTTAAATCTACTTTGATTTCGCTTTTTACTTATCAGTTTACGATATTTGAAACATAAACGCTGCTGTAGACTTCTATAATTTTCCTTTGGACCTTTTTTTAAATTCGTTTTTTGGGTAAACTCTTAGAAATTCAGTCTTAAATTATTATTTATTATATTCTCATGATTCTCTCTGGTATTACAGGTCTCATTTTTACAAACTCGGAGCAAACGCCATGTAAAAATATTGATGTAGACTAGTGAATTTCATATTATCTTGACCAAAGAATAGTGCTCCTCAGCCTTCTGCACTTCACTTTTTTGAGTGCCCCCGTAAAATCATACTCCTTTTACACGTTTTTTGTTGAATAGCCATGTCATTTCTTCAACCGTATCGCTGAAATATTATTTCCCTGTACGGTGTATGGTTTGGTCACGGGGTACCTCCTCTTCCCAGGGCTCATTAAATTCAGTCAGCCATTCCTTCTTCCTCTTTTACCCCCCATCCTAGCCCTTCCCCTTCCTCCCCTCCTCTCCTCTCCCTCCTTCCATGGCCCTCCCCTCTACTCCTCTTACCCCCGTCACTCACCCTCTTCCTACTTGTCCTCCTCTGCTTCCGTTCTCCCTCTCGTTTCTCCTTTACGATAATTCTTTCCCTTGCGGCAAGA
Organism: Hetaerina titia; assembly: GCA_037158775.1. Classification (NCBI taxonomy): domain Eukaryota; kingdom Metazoa; phylum Arthropoda; class Insecta; order Odonata; family Calopterygidae; genus Hetaerina; species Hetaerina titia. The sequence goes on from CM073768.1 coordinate 135,690,068, forward strand.
AACCCTTAGAAATGTCAAGTCATTTTGAGAGTAAAATTTTTAAATGCCGATTTGATAATTTCATGCTTTTGGTGTGACCGAGATAATATGTTCGTTTAATGGACAGCAATCTAAAAATAAAACAATTTTTAATGAATAGATTTTCACGTGGCTGTCTGATTGAACATGACTTATTGCCGAGGCCTTATTACCAGGAATGTCTTGTCGTTCAAGTGTTGTTGTTTGGTTCAGAAGTTGTCCGGGAGCCCACAATTAACACTTGTTATACTATGCACGTGTAAATCTCCAATTTTACGGCTTCATTGCTACCAGTAGAAGTTATTGTAGGACATAGAACCTGTTTCTTGGATTCCTTGTCAATATCTAGTATTACCTTGAAGTTAGTTCGTGTAAAATAACGGATGACGACGTCAAAACTCACCTAGGAGAATAATGTAGTGGTTTCCCGTTGCCTTCCACATCGCAGAATTGCGGCCAATACCGTGAACTTCACTCTCGACCACAGCTGTGGCAGCTCATGCCGGGGCGACCCACTCGAACTGCGCCACCAGTGCCTAATGGTGAAACTGCTGCCTTTCACCATGGGTTCAGGGTAGATTTTTTTAGTGGTCTAGAGAGTAGAGTCTATTTTTCTCGTTGTTTTGTTCCGAAATGCCATTATTGTGGATTTTATGTTAATGCGTGGTTGCCTCGTTTCGAAAAACCATTAACAAATTTTTTCTAAGCTAAAAAAGTTTCGCTGGTCACGGGAACGGAACAATCGACCCTCGGCTCCACAGGCAGACTCCACCTCTGTTCTATCCTCGCCCCCTATTATACATGTGTATATATATATATATATATATATATATATATATATATTTAAACGGAGAAGCGAGATAGCACTAGCGAACCAAAACACAGAGGAACACATTCTATACCACCTTTCTCTAGGAAAAGAAGGAACTACAGGAAGGACCTGGCTTTTTGCTCGCTAGCGCTATCTCGCTTCTCCGTTTAAATTCTTATTCACATCCGTTAGAATTTCCTTCAAGAGAGATAAGTGCAGTGTAAGATATAGTGGAAAAGACTTCAGGCGGCTCTAGAATTGGAAAATGATTTGCCCCTAGAGGTGACCTTGGTTAGAAGGAAAAAATTCCAGACTAATCCATTCACAATTATTCTTTCCCATCATTACTCAAAGTACCGAGTCGGCTGCTTTAAACGAAAATCTACACTGTTCTGGAAAGAATATATAAATAGTGTTATATGAGAACCAAACGTGAATAGACCAGTAGTTTCAACTATTTTAATCCCGTCCCTTCCAAAATATCAAGCGTTCTACGCACAATATAGATGGCAAAAACATATTTTCGGTGATTCATTGCCGATTTTTCAACGAAATGGTTTCCTGCGCTTACTTTTCGCCGTAAATCACAGAGCCGTCATCTGATAAGAGCCATGGACAATTGTTAAAACTTTTATTGGACAATTTTGGAGAAATAATATTCCTGACTGAGGTGTTGGGTCTCGAATGACCAACGAAAACGTTTCCTCCATACGCAGTCGAGGAATTCGTCCAGCAGTCGGAGTGGGTGTGTGCGGACGCACTTTCCCCCGGCCCCCACCCTTCTCCCTCCTCCCGTCCCCCTCTCCCTAATCCCCCATCCGCTGCCTCCTCTCCTCCGTTCTCTCTTTCCCTCTCTGCCTCCGCCACCTCCGTCCCCTCCCTCGTACGATAAGAAAGTAGTTTTTAGTGAGTGGGAACCTGGATTTGCAGTGGGATTATCTCTCTCTCCCTCCCTTTCATTCCCTCGCCTGCGGGCACATACGAAATGGTGGCCTCCACTTCATCCCCTCCGTCTCCTTCCCGTTCCTTTCTCCTCCTCCCTCTCTCCCTCCTCCTCCCTCTCTCCCTCCTTCCCTCTCAGTCCAACACATCCCTCCTTCGCGTCCCCGCATGCTGGAACCACAGCTGCCGTAGTTTTCTTCTTTCCAAAAGAAAGTAAGAATGGGGAAGATACAAGAGAGAAAAGAAAATAGGGAGAAGTATATATATATATGAATTGGTTTTGGCCAGAGTGAAAAGCGAGTGCGGGTTGGGGTGGGGTTGCCTGAAAACTGGAGGCTTTGCTGTCTCTCTCTAGTCATCGAGTGCAGTATCGAAGGGGAAAGGGAAGGACTAGGGTAGGCGGGAAGTGGGACAGAGAGCGGGGAGGAAGGGAGGGAAGGAGGTGGTCTCTTCAAGATCCTGGCCTCGTAAGAACAAGAGGGGTTTTGGAGGGTAGGCGTGGGTGGGTTCCGAGACAAATTAGGATGTCCGAGGGTCGTAGGGTGGGCGGCGGGAGGTCGTAAGGCGGTCGCCCCATTGGCTCTACCCTTACAGCAACGGCCCATCGCCTTCTTAAGTTGAAGGGATGTGGGATTGGTGAGGGTCTCCCGCACCCCTCCACATCCTTCACCACCCGTCCGCCCTCTTTAACTCCCCGTCCCTCCTTGTCTCTCATTTCCTCCGTCTTTCCCTCTTTTCTTCCTCTTACTCGTTTTAAGTCTCTTAGACTGGGAATAGGAGAGAAGTTTCAGCAAAGCGCTAACTCCTCTCCTCGGTCCCGCAAGAAAGCGGATGGGAGCCTCCCACACTCGCTCTCTCTCACTCTCCTCCCCCGAAGAAACCTTCTATTCCCTCCCCCCCTTTCCCCATTCCCCCCCCGTCTTTCGCCCTCCCCCGCGGCAAGAGACGGAATGCCGTGCGGGAGACGCAGCGTAATCCCGGTCTGCCACGGACGCATTTCGGCGTGGATTTCGTGCAGCGCTAGAGCTTTGGGGCGGGGGCGGGGGCAGGGGGAGGTTGAAGAGAGTGTCTGACTTTGGGGTGGGAGTGTGCCTGGCCTTCGTATTGCCCTTCCCTCAACGCCGTTGTTCATTCCGAAAGAGAAGGACCACGTCTCACATTCCGCGGAGATGGAGGAAATAAGGAGGCGAAGGGTGGCATTTTTGCCTTAATAAAACCAGGTGCGCTCATTATAGTCAGACTCTCTCTCAGCTCCACGCCTCGCCATCCCGTTCCTTCCGTCCTTCGCCATCATTCGCCCGCTCACTGTCCCGCGTTATCCGCCAAATCGGCGAAAGAAGGCTGGTGTTTATTTATAGTCATTCAGCTTCGTTTCGTTATTAAATCTTTCGGCTATCTCGTGCAGTCTTGGTGAGTGAACTCGTTGGTTGTTGAAGTAACATTTATTTTTGTTTGTCTGTGCATCTCGGAGGGTCATCCTTAAATTATGCCAGTAAGTTTCTTTTTTATCGTTACGCGAAACCCTTCACCCCTCCTTGTTGCAGCACACACTCCTAAATTTCACCGTCTAATGAATCGTCACATCAGATTTACCAAGTCTCCTTATTTTTTCCCCTTGTGTGTCGGCAGAAATGTAATACGTTTAATTTTACGTTACCGCTTCTTGCCCGCTTTCCCTTGATAAACGTGGCAAACTTCCTCCCTGTTCACTCAAGGTGTCTCGACATGAAATATGAGTGACCCTTGGTTAACTCCCAGCCTGCTGCAGTTCTAAGAACACGTCCTGGAACAGAGGTGAAAGCAATCTTACAAAATGCCTGGTTTTGAAGAAAAAATGCAGGGAAAACAACAAATAGCGAAAGCCAACAAACTGCCATCCTCTGTGCTAAAAATGGAATAAAAAATTCATAAAAATTAACGCATAAAATGGGATAAAGGACATTCTAAAAATAAATATAGTGTACCATAATTAATGGTTCAGTGCTAAATGTTTAAAAGCGGTAATAATTAAGCGGATAAAATAATACTTTGTAATTCCACAGATTTATTTCACAAACACACGACCCGGGTTTCGACGTACAACGTCATCTTCAGATGTTGTACCAACCTGAAGATGACGTTGTACGTCGAAACCCGGGTCGTTTGTTTGTGAAATAAATCTGTTGAATTACAAAGTATTATTTTATCCGCTTAAGAATGAACCGATTCCATAAAATAACGCCTGAAACCATCGATTATATAGCGGTAATAATATTTAATTACAATAAAATCACGTTTCCCTAAATGAAAATATATATTTTAAACTACGACTGAAGAGGTTGGTTATTGTTTTAACCTTTTTGATTTTTTTTCTTCGTAGAAAGAACTCTTTTCTCTAGTTTGTATTTATATTTTTTCAATACCGCAATTAAAGTGATGTCTCTGCCTTAGTTTCTTTCCTTCTTTTTCCCAACTACTTTATAAATGACATCTGTTCTACTCTTGATTACCTGCGTTATGATTATGTCCAATTTTTCAATATAGACTTATCAATTATGAAAGAATTCTAGTTCAAAGAGCGAAGGAAATGTTAATGAATATGAGAAAAATTTTCTTCTAAAAGAAAACCTAATTTCCTACTTCACATAATAAATTTCACCAACGAAAATCAGAGGTTGAACTTTAATTTGTATTTTCAAATTATTGTATCATCGTGGCATTGTTATTTAAAATGAAGAGAGCATTTTAGTATCTCCAATCGGCTTTTATCTTTGGTTAGTAATTTGCGTTACCATTGGTTTATTGCGACAATAAAGAATTTATATTACTCTTTGAAACCCGCATACCACCTCACGTAAAAGGAATTCCACCCGAGGTTCTTGAATGTTTTCACGTATTATTACAGATTTTATTGGCCATCAAAGTATCCTGCATTTTGTGAAACCAAAGCAACTTTCTATATTAACATGAGAGGGGGTAACAGGATGAAAATGGAAATTTATTGCCCGAGCAAACTGAGTCAAGCCGCGTTAAATGAAAATGTTTATGTCTCATTATAAAGTTGACATTTTACTGCGCCAAATCTCAGGAACTCGATCATATCTGACTGACTCTTCTTCTTCTCTCCGGATTAAGGTGATTTGCTCCAAATTCAACCCCACCCCCCCTCCCCACACTTCGACTCCCCCACCTTTAAAGCTCACCATGGTCTTGAGAGGAAAAAAATGAAACAAAAAGAGTTTTCTTCCTCATTTGCAGACTTGTTCCCATTTTATTAGCGGAATAGACGATAAATTCGCCATCCCTTTTGCGCCATATCGATTCGCATCGAGAGCAACATGGAGGAGAGAATTTGGACGAGGCAAAAAGGTTTCACGGCGGAATTTAATGGGTTGTCGGCGCAGATCGCGGAGGGAGCGGCGTCGTTGCTTCCCTCACGAGGGAAGTGGAAACGGTCGCGGGGGCAGACACACACACACACACTCGACGTGCTTAAGTAAAACTGAAAAATAGGAGAGAGAAAGAGGAAGTAATAATAAAGAGGATGGAGGCGATAAAGGGGAAACAAAAAAAAAACAAGTATAAAAAGGAGTGATGCGTTCTTTCTTTATTTGACGCTCCATAAAGTGTAAAACTGAAGCCGTAAAAATATCTTGTAAAGATCCTCCGCGACGAGTATTTGAGCGATGCTTAAAAGTCCCCCACTATCGCCCGGCGGCGTTAAAAGTGGGCGGGAGGAGGGCCCGGGCAACGATGATGGCCCTTAAGAGGTGAGGGCCGGCGACGTTAAAATAGGATACCGGCCGCGGAAAGAATACCTTTCTCGCCGCATCAATGTTGATATAAAGTCATCCCGAAGAACTCTCCTCCTCGTGCTAGTGCACACGGAAACCGACGCAGACACATAAACCGAATCGTGCCACGGGCACATGCCAACGTACGGACCACCTTCGAGGGGACAAAACTACAGTTATGGTGCGAGAGGGAGAGGAGGGTGGGGGGGGTGGTCGAAGGGAGAAAGAGAGATCGAGGAGGGTCGGAGGGAAAGAATGTGCGAAGCAGTCGAGAGAGTGGGAAATAGAAGGAGAGAGAAAAAAGAAAACATAAATAAAAGATGTGTGCGTGCGGTTTTTCTTTTCTTATATTTCACCCCCCTCCCGTATCTCGTTTTTTCCCTCCGCTTCTCCCCTTTTTTCCGCGTCATCTCTCCTCTCCAACTGCTTTATCTTTCCCGAGGAGAGAGAGAGAACGCCATTCGCCTCCACACGCACTCCCTCTTTCCCACCTACCTCCCCAAAACTCCTCCCCCTCGAGAGATGTCTTCTATATCTTCTTCTACTTCATACCCCACCCCCAAACCCCCACCCCTACCCGCTCCCCTCCCCGTGGATACCAACCCTTATCCCTATCCACTCTCTCGAACTTCTCCTCCAACCCTCCCACCCCACCAAACCTTCCTCCTTTCCCGTGACGTCACTTTGGTTCCCCGTACCACTCCGTCATCCCCATAAAACCATTCTTCTTGCCCTCTCGCACCGCACGCACCAGCGCACGCACCAACACACACACGCACGCAATGCACACACACACACACACAGGGGAGGGGGCGCACACAAAAGACAAGCAGACTGACACAAAGCACTCGCACTGCTATATGTATCTTCGCCATTGACCCACCCACCCCCGAGCAACCCCATCCCTTTCCTAACCCCTCCCCCCGCCATTCTTTATCTCTCCTTTCCACCTCATCCCTCCCGTGGGGAAACCACCACCCTCTCCTTCTCCCCTCACTCCCTCCCTCTCCCTCACCCTCATCCCAGCACCGCCTGATTCACGGGACACCCTCCCATCTCCCTCCCCTGAAATGACCGAGTGTACACCCACGCCACCTCCCCCGCACGCACGCACACAATATCTCGCGCCGCCTCCCCCTCCTCTCTCGCCATTCGACGGATCACCACTGCCTCTCTTCCCCGCGGCCTCTCAACCCCCCTAAGCTGCTTCCCTTTATTCATTCAGCCATCGTGGCTCGCCTTCGCGCGATTTCTTAACCTCGCGTAAGAGTTGAAGTTGGAAAATAAGGCGCCATCCTCCAAGGGGTGGACATTACCTGATATGATTAGCAATCCGCCGTGTTGGCGAAGTACTACATAGATGGGAGATCTAAGCATTGTAAAAACGGCACAGCAGCGATATGAATCGTTTTTTTTTCAGTACTCCGATCGTCGAGGTCAATTCTTACTTATGTGCACGGTATGAAATCGCAACCTGGTAGTTTATCTTCGAGTGGGGATTCGAACACGCGATCTCGAAATTAGTCGTTGGGGCACGATCTACATGGCTGATACATAAAATGGTAGAGCCTATAAACATCAGAGATAAATTCGCTCTTTGCGCTTTCTTTGTTTCGACATTTATCGAAAGCATTTTTTCTCTCAATTACGACATGGAAGGATGATATGTTCCGGAAAAGATGGTTTTGAGTGCCATGAAGGGAGGACTGATATATCCGCTGGGGAATAGAGAACGTGGGAGCTCTTTATTTTTAAGGAATGAACGTTCGGTATATATTTTTTTTTCTTTTCTCGTTCAGTGGAGGTTTATTTTTCCTTCCTTTCAGAAAGAAGGTCGCTCAAATATTTTATTACAGATTCGCTAACGTCCCAAGGGATTATTGTCTTCCCCACTCGCTACTGTGAATTCTTCATTGTTTCCGTTGCTTCCTCAACGAGTATCGCAGCCCTCTTTGCGCGACATCGTACAATTGCTAGACTTCAAAACCCATTTTAGCATTGCTTAGTATTATGTTTTAGAAATTTTCAGAAAATAGGCAATTTTATCCATCGGAGTTATTTTACTATTGGCCTCTGTGAATACTGAATCATGTCATTTCAATAGCAATGGAATACTGTACCGACGACAATGTGTCTCCACTTTTCGAAATTGTTGTAATTAAAGAATTTCTCTAGGACCCTGGGCTTGCCTCATAGGAACGACGCCGCCTCTGTGTAACTGAGCTGGTGTTTTCAGGGTGTCTTGAGTAACCGCTGCCGATCTGACGAATTACTCCCAAATGTCTCTCTCCACGTACCCTTTCACCAAACCCTGAACTCGGCTCTCATCCTCCTCCCTGACCTAGGCACGGGCCCCTTCTTCCTCACATTTCTAATTCCATTCATATCATAAATTTTTCTTCTGAAATAGATTTCTCCTAACACAAATTATCATTGGCAACCTTAATCTACGTAATTCACTTCAAATCGGTACAAAAACATATGGATGTTTAATTTTGATGTGAATAGATTTATTCCATTTTTCTGTCTGTTACAATCTCCTCAGGTGAAGTGTCTTTCGTGTAACTCTTAGGATTGTGGTCTGCATATGTTCAGATTATAGTCCGTATTTATCAACATATACCTTGTATGCACTTTAATTTATTTGAAAAATAATTTGCAAGCCATTTCGTCTTTGTTTTATATTAAATAAACTACTTACACTATATAAATATTCACATTGTCTTACACTAACCGTATAAATTGTCGCAGGCGCACGTAGGTTATTATCAAAGTTAGTAACGTTTGATTTCAATTAAAATATTGTTCAAATATTAGCTGTGCTGTCATAGACTTAAATGCAATAAATTAATGATGCGACGAAAGAAAAAAATGGCCTTTATTAATCGAACTTAATCATCAATTCATTTAATAAAAACTAATTTTGAAAACGATAGTAGGCTAATTATAGTTTTGTGAGAAAAAGTGAAATCAAAAAGCTATGGACCAAATTCTGAATTGAATGGATGATTCAAACAATGTTAGGTTTGTGAGAAATTTAATATTGCCACTAGAATTACTTAGGCCGATAGAGTTCATGGGAATAGAGCAGAGAATCATGGTAAATCAACATGAGGATTGATAGTTTTAATGGCGGCGATGAAGCCGTGTGCGGTATATTTAGCAGGAGTGTTGTGCCCTCGGAGACGAGTTTCCCCGAATACCCTGGCGCGGCGCGAACCACGGAGCGGTATTTCCGGCTACTCGTGTGATTCCGCGGGACAACGGGTCACGTCCCCGCTCTCGGGGCGTGTGTTCGCGGAAGGGGGCCTCGAAAGAGGGGGCAGGCGCCCCCGTGTCGCACTAATATATGCACAGGCGTTGTCCGCTGGAGAACATGTCGTACAAACGACCTAAAACAGTCCCCGTGCCCATTGGAATCCTGCAGCACCCCCCCCACCTCCCTTTCACCCCGTTCCTCCCCTCCCTTCCCCCCCATCTCCCGTCACGCCGCGGGGCCCTTCATTCATGCCCCCATCCCCCTGGAGCCACTCGCCATCCCCCCCCCGGCGACAATCCTTTTTTTCCTCCTCGTCATCCATCTCCCCCTCTTCCTCCCCACTCTCCCCCTCCCATCTGCTCTCCCTCTCGACCATCCCCCCTCTCTCGGACGCTTTTTAAAGCGGCGGGTAGGCGACACGCCACCCACCGACCCACGCATTAGCCCCCCCATCCCCGCACCCAGCCCGCCTCGCCTTTGCCCCGTGGCTCCCTCCCCAAAGTGACTCTTATCTCGCCACCCAGAGTACCTAATGCATGTGAGGAGGTCTCTCTCTCTCTATATATATCTCGCCCTCTCTCTCTCTCTTTTTCGACTTCCATGTTGTTTTTAACGACGGCCGTTTCCCTCATCAATACCTTTCAGAAAGGCGTGGAAATATGGGGGTTCCTTTGTGTCGAATGTCACCTTGCTAACAGGATACTTCAGTAATCTTGGGATTCTATCTAAACCTAAGACCTATTTCATTATTAACCATTTTATTTTACTCACTTTTTTATTTTCACTTTCCTGAAGAAAAATAAATTGATTTCTGCATGATTTACGCTGATTTATGTCCGAATGTCCACTAATGTAATGACTAAAAGGAAGGCGAATGAGATGGCGAGATTTTAATACCCTGGTCAAGAGATGAGATATATTTAAACGCGGCTTCTAATGCTTTTGTTGTAAAGCTAACGTGTTAGGCTGGTGCTCCATTTGGAGTAATTCAAAATTAATAAAGAACGTAGAGGATACTCTTCACTAGTTTATTTAAGTGCAATGAATTTTTCAACGATGCCTAGGTGTCTTCCCCTGGTGTTGATGTCTAGGTGTTGAAACGTGCTTTCTGTTTGAATAAATAAGTGTACCGTAACCTATTCTGTACTTTTACATCATAGTTAACGAGGTAGAATTAATTTAAAACAGTTGTTTTGAGTTTTGATTTCGGACCCACTTTTATTTAGAATGTATTCATATGTTTTTGCTTGCTTCGAGAACTCAGGAAGAGAGTCTCTAACCCCTAAACATTCTTAAATATTTGCCGATAGAAATGTATTTTGCAAATATTTCGCAGCAAAAGTTACATATTAGCACATTTAAAACGTTATTCTCGGGCAAGCTTCTCTGGGCACCCTCAGCTTCCCCTGAGCTGTGATTTTTGGGTAGCAAGACTTCCTGGGAAACCATATAGTATCTAGCACTGGGAAAGGATCTCGCTTCCCTGCTCTGAAGTGTGAATTTCACACGCCGTTGTGCTTAGTAATGGGTGAACTCTAACATCACCTACTAAATCCACCTTCAGTTTGATTACTATGGTTATCGTCATGTATCTATATATATTATTATTATTATTATTAGGTAATTACCGGTTAAGGTAGGTTTTTGGATGGACACGGTTATCAAATAAATATTTTGTAACTCCAAACAAAATCCAATCCAGCAACCTACTCTATATCAGGTCCCTCTTCATCTCTGTGTGCTTCTTTGCTCCCTTCATCCCGTCCAACATCCCTATCCTGTTCCTTCCCTCTCCTCGTTTGCCTAACATTCTCCCCTCTATTACCTTCTTCAACATCCCACTGCCGCTCAATACGACTTTCATCCATTTTTTCTGTCTCCATAGGATATCTCCCAACAAACCCCTCTCCTCACCTACCACCTCTAGTACTTCCTCATTTGTTTTCCTTTCGGCCCTATCTATCTATACTCGTTGATATATTATATATATATATATAATTATATATATGATTTAGTCCATGGAAAAGTTATCATTTGGCACCAGTTTATAGAAATTAAACGTGATACACCAAGTTATTTTCTAAATCTTTTTTCCATATTTCTGAATACTTTTTAAATGATTGCGATACTTCTTAGTTCTAGAGGGTCGAAATACAAGACAATACTTGTGTTTATGGTTTAAAACATCTTTTTAAATTATGCCAGATCGTTTGGAGACAAAAAAATACGCAAGGTTGTTGAAACTGTAATCATAAGAGTGGATTGGATCTCTGCTCATTCTCTAGGTAGCTTCGATTGCTTTTCCTACGCTAGTCTAGTCCTTGCCGGAAACGTGGGAAGCTCCCCTATTTGAAAGGACCCCGCCCTTGGCACGCCGACAAGAAAAGTTCTGGGTGAAGTGAAAGTTTTCACTGAAAGAGGAATTCTTTTTTTCAAGGATATTTTCAACCTTTGAATACATGCGTAGGATTAATGTTAAACACATTAGAGCTGATTGAAGATGTGACCTTAAAAAACCACTACACCTCTTGACATTATTTTTGAAAGTAATTCGGCTTGTGAAATCGGAATTAATGAATATATAATGCCGAATAGAAAATCGCAAAGGTTCTGATCAATATATTGCCAAACTTGAAAAACCTTACTGGGTTTCCTTCCTGCTATGTCTTATATTTTAGCTCTTTTCCTGTCCTGAGCGAGGCGTACTCTGTGTGTATGTAACTCATGTCGCGTCTATCTTTTGTCAAAATACCTTTTAGAAACAATTGAATGAAATTATCAATTATTTATTAATTTTTAATTATAATTAACAGGTATGATATGTGATCAATAATAGAACATTATTTTACCCATTAGTGATGCTGAAGTAATTAGGGGTCCACTTCAATTCCTACCTAAAGAGATTGAGAAACCACAGGAAAAAGAACACCTTATTGACATTCAGTAGCAGCCAATTATGCATAAAAAAGGAAATAAATTAATGCATTTCATGGTTAAAATATATTCACCTGAAATGGAATAAAAATTAATCAACGGCTGAATAAGATAGGGAACGTTTTCACTGCATTAATGCCGCTTGAGAAAGATATTCTCTGTTCGCTAGGTATCGGTTTCCAAATGTGTTGCTTAGACAAAAATAAATTTGTTGTAAATATAAGTTCGGAGACCCGTACTAAAACTTGAAAAAAACGGAGGACGTGCCGCAGGGCAACGGTGATACATTAAGTTACCTACACACCCGAGTCGAGCAGAGTTATCGAATCGATTCACGTTTACGGCGAACTTTACTCTAGATGTTTCAGATCACGCATTTGGCGCGGGAAAAAATTCGTCGAAAGGCTTTAGGAGAGGCCTTCCTAGAAAAAATAAGGACAACCTTCGTGAGTTATTCGTTGGGGGAGCGGGGCTTTAATGCTTGACGCCGCCGATATTCTCGCTCTCCGCCTGCGTGAAACACTTTAGCGTCGTTGAGTGTTTGGACGACACTTTTTTCTAAATAAAACCTATAAAAAAATACATACATATATATGCATACACAAATGAGGACCAAACTTGTAAAGATGGAAGAAATAGCACTCCGGCCGCGTTTACTTTGCACACAATGTTTGGACGGCGGGGCGTTGTCGACGTTTTTTTGGGGACGGAAGTAAAATGATCGAGCGTTCTCTCCTCTCCTTCTGGTGCGCGTTCTCCTCCAGAGGACCCCGAAGATGACCCAGCACGGAGAAAGTGGGGTCGCTCCAGGTGGAAAAAAACGACGACGGAGTGGTCGAAAAAAGTACCCAAAGTTTCTTTCGCATTCTCCATTCTGTTGCTGTTTATTTTGTGGAGGGTGTGGGGCGGAGTGGAGACGTCGCGGGGGATGGGGTGGAGCGTTCCTGGAACAGGAACCGCGCACTTCCTGAGTTCCCACAGGGAGGAGGGAAAAAAATGCTCCCCTCGATCGATCCCTTATCCCGTCCTCCCTCGCCGTACCCTCCCCCCTCACTCCTCTCGCCCCTCTCCAACCCTCCAGCCCCCCACCCCTTCTGCATCTACCATTCACTCTTCCTCCACCTCTTCCCGCCGCTCCCGAGGGTAGGACCATAATCTCAATTTCGCTCAAATAAAGCCGTTTATCTTTTTGCAGGTCCGTCTCGCGCGCTTCCCTTCTCATCCCGTCCCCCTATCTCACCCCTCCCCCACCATCCCCTCCCCGAGACAGGAATGTGCACGTAATCCAACTTTCGTCTCTCCTTCTGTTTTCTCGAAGAGACACGACGCGAATTACGTGACGCTATTGCCTGCTTCGTTCCCTTTTCGTCGCGTCCTCTTAAGAGTCCATTCCGTTCCATCCTCTTCCCCAGTTGCCTCGGGGCTGCGTACGTTTAGTCTGGGGTGCAGCCTCCCTCCCTTCTTGGAATTAATCCCATCCTCCCGCACCATTGGGTAGCCGTGCTCATAATCCGGGAACCCCGATTGACTAATGATCGCCATCCGATTTTTTAAACTTTAATCTGGTGTAATTAATCGTTTCATTTGGGGGAAATGTCGACTGGAATCGGTCTAATTTGCTTCCAACATTGGTTTTGTTTAAACTTATTAGCCAACAACAGTTGTGGCTATAGGGGTGATTTATTTATCTATTATGTTCTTTAAAAAAAACATGTTTACACTCGACAGGTCATATCCAAGAACTGTGAGGATATTAAGTTAAGGTTAACAGGTTGGAAAAGTCATCTGTGAATGTTTGGAAACCATACATGCATATGAAACTGAAGAATAGATGTTTTATTCCATGTTTCATTAGAATTACTATTTTTTTACAAGATCACGTCAGTGATCACTAGTTATCTTTAACCTAAAATCCCTTTAATCTGCCGCTGTGAGTAATATTTCTGAATGGGAATTTTTTTTTGTAAATTATAAGCAAAGTAGTGATGCTCCCTAATTCTTCTGATTGATAGATTAAAATAACATACCTTCAGCTATTACTGCACACTTTGATAGCTGCAATTGGTCCATTTAGTAGTTAATGTCATTTCATACTGGTGAAGGTCGCATTCATATTAGTCAAACCGATTAAATCTGCATTTAATAGCTGAGAATTTTCTTGTGGCCTAAGACAAAATGTATGAAAAATGGCATTCTTTAAGAAAACAGGCTTAAATGGTCTTAAATATTGGTCTTAATGTTTTTTTAAGCTTAGAGATTTTTACTCAAAAATTAATATTATCTCCCCATTTTTTAAGATATCATTTCCTCGATTCCTTCCAATGAAATTTTACTTGCCATCTCCGTAGTCTCCGACCATGACGTCATGGAATTCCTCTCATCACAATTTCCTTAATGAAGAAACACTTACTCAAATTGAACACCCGTAGTTTTCTCCAGAAGGAATTTTATGGAAATCGCAAAATATTTTAAAGATCAGAAAAATATTAACTCGCCCTCTTTCAGCATGAGGAACTTTGGCGCTTAGTTTTATCGAAAAACATTAACTAGGAATGCTCTATCTCACATCTTTTCCCAGGAATCAATATCCTTAAACATTGCAAATTATCCTTGGGTAATTTACAGGAGTGCCAATAAAATGGAACTTTTCGGCAGCTCAGCTATAGATGAACAACTCAATGAAAGGTGTACTTTTCTAATATGTACCTAAACACTTTCTCGGAACTTTTCAAAAATCACTTCTCATCACGGCTAATGAAAATAACGCCCGTTTAGCAGAGAAGGGGAAATCACATTTCGAGTCCTTCACTGGAGCTTATTGGATGTTTTCAAGAGGATTCACGTTTTTTTTCAACTTTAAAACCGATCGTTCTGAATCCCAAGGAATGTAGCGCACTCCGCCTTTCCAATGCTCCCCTATCTCATCAGAGTATGAGCCTACATTCGCGTTCACTTTATCGAATGCAAGGAAATTCTCAGAGGAGAGAACATTTCTCGTAGATGGAGCAAAGGCTCTCAGATACACTCCAGGAAATAAAAGAAATGTTTCTACCTCTTCAACTATGCTCCGACGTCCTAAAGGAAAGCGCATCAAGTGCTTACTGTTGGAAAAAATATTCTAATGCAATGATGTAAATACCTACAGCCACTAAAGGTCAAATTTTCATTTCAATTCAATGTGAATGTTGTAAACAGTAACGAGAACAACAATAAGACTTTTAGTTTTTAATGTGCATCATTATAATAGTCATAGCAGTTTTTATAGCAGGATAGAATCACCCTGCAGTCTGTTCTTTTGCCTACTTATCCAATGATTTTTTTTTAATTTGCGTTTCTCGCGATTCACACTGTCATCTGATGTAGCAGAATTTCTTCGTACCAGGCATTATGTTCTTTAGTTCAAGTTTTATGTTTCTACATGGAATTAATTATCCCCTAAATTCCATGTTTCCTCCGTCTTCACTTTGGGCCTTTCGCTCAGGTCATATTTTTACATATTCTGTAAAAATTTTTCTTATCAGAAATATTGTCTACGTTTTTGATTTCGACCATTCTTTGATGGCGTGTAATATTTATTTTATCTTTTACTAAGCTATTTACTCCATAAGCGTTGTTGTTTTCAATTCGTAAATGTATCACGTTCATAGATTTTGGTCAAGTAACAGTTGCAATTGATGGAGGAAGGGAGATAATCAATTTCGCAAAACTTGTTGCTCAGGATAAACTATCCAGTTATCGTGCATAAGACATACTGATGAAGTTGGGGATGTGTTGGAAAATATAATGAAGTTGCTAACAAATAGAGGTTTTGTTTTACTTGGTTATGCTATTCTCGGAAAAGTTGCAAGTTATTTAGTAACCATGCATTAACACTTTCATCGGCTATCAGAAAAATTTGTTTTGTTTACTACGTATCTTCATGACTATATACGATACATGCGCAGCATTCGTAATCTTCTGATTCTGAAAATATTACCAGCACCCTTTTCTAAAATTTCCTAGAAGAGTTATTGATTATTATTAATAACGATCGGTGGATTTGATAACTTCCGAGATATGAAGAAGTTATTTTGCATGACTCTGTTACTTGAAATAATATTTGACCTACTTTTCTATCACGCTTATGGATATGGTAAAAATATTATTTAATTTTTATCATTTATGTATAATTATGATGTCTTTCGGCTATATAAGCAAGAATTTATTGTGATACAATTACGTCCTCACATGCAGGCAAGATGGAATAACGCAGAAAATTGCACAGCTAATGAAGGATCTTTGCACACAGGCAAATTTATTATTGATAATCTTTATTTTGAAGTTGGTTTTAGATGGACACAGACCGAATAACGCTATATTTCCTTACTTCTTCTTGCCAAACCCATCCAGGCATCCAACATTACAGTAAGTCCCTCTTCTAATTCCAAATATTCACTTCATTTATCCGTCCAACCTTGCTACCTTTTTCATACCCTTTCCTTACTTTTTCTTCATACCCTTTCATACCCTCGCCCAAGTTATTCCCTCTGTTAAAATGTTTAAATTACCATCATCAACAAAAGTCCTCTGAATCCACTTTTCCGGTCTCCTTTGGATTTCTCCCAATAATACTCTCCCCCCACAATGAGTTTCTAGCATTTTCTCGTTTGTATTCCTGTCTGTCCATTTCGACTTTTCCATCCTCTCCCGCACCAACATTTCAGAAGACTCTAATCCACGTCGATAGTCTTGCTTCAGCGGCCATGTTTCCGCGCCGTGCAAATTCACGTTCAGTATCCAAGTTCTAATGAGCCTTTTCTTAACATTCGCACCCAACGTCACTCTTAGCAATTCCGTCCTTCATGGGAGAATTTTCGTCTAAGGCAATTTTTTATGCCCCTACTACGTTGGTCCAAAAGACTTCCGAATTGGTTAACTTCGTTCCATGTGCTCTAGTTTTTTCCCTCATATTTTAACGTTTAATTTACTCCTTTAACTCTTTATCGAAAATGCCATGGATTTTGTTTTGTTTACGATAATCCCCATTCCGTATCTATCGCACTGACCTCTCAATACGCTCAGCAATTCTTTTTTAACCCCTTGGCTGACGGGCAAATTAAATCTAGATCATCCTCAAGCCTAACTAATTGTATGTATCTCTCACCGACTCTCATTCCTATGTCCAGTTCTTCCCGTGCCCTTTTGTTCATTTCCTACACATCTACGATAACAGGCATAATAAGCACACCTGTCTTACCTCTCTTCCTAACGTTACCCATCCGGACTCTTCACCCACCGATCTCACCTGAGCAGTCTGAGACGTGTACAGATCTTGGATGTGTCATATTCCCCCAGTGCACTCCAATTTTCAAAATTATAATGAATATCCCTATCTAATTTACTCTATTGAACAACTTATTGAAATCTATAAAACAAAACAAATACATATTGATTTTATCCTATGTTCCTCTCTTTAAGTGACCTCATTACTGCGATGGACTCAAGTAAGTCCTCTTTCTTTTTTGTACCCAAAATGATCATCCCCTAAGTAATTTTTTGTCCTCTTTTTCATTCTCTTGTTAACGATCCTAAGCACCGCTTTTGCTGCGCGTAAAATCAAACTTATTGTTTTATAATCCTCGCATATGGCTGCCTTTTCCTTCTTTGAGATGAAAACTAGCTCTGATCTGACAAAATCTTTCGTCTAGATTCCTCCCTCATAAATGCTACTACGAATTATCCCATTGAAGACTTCTTTCCACGTTTTCCCGAACCCTTTAGAAGTTTGGCGGAAATGTTCTCTATCCACTTGGCCTTATTTGATTTCAATTCCCTTAATGGCCTTTCTATCTTACAATCAAGTATGCCTGGATATAATCTATCCCAATCTACGTCATGTTCTCTTTCTATTTCAAGCTTTCCGACCTAATAATTTTGCCAAATAGATCCTCTGTCTACTTTTTAGCTCCCTATAATGTGGTAAAAAATAATAATTTTCCTGATGTATGTTTGAAAATGTGCACCAATGTTTCCTTCTTACTTCCTGACAGTATTTTCACCTTCATGTACATCGCACCAATTTTACCCTTCCTTGTTAAACTTTCCATATCCTCACACTTTATCTTCCACCACGTTTCTTTTTCCCTATTAGTTTCCCACCTCATTAGATTATTTATCTTTCTGCACTATCTTCTACCTAATTCCGTGTTAATATTTCCTATTTCCAAATCATATTTTTTTCTAATCAGCTCGCAAGTAGTCCATGTATTTCTTTTCCGTTTCCTATTTACTGTTTATATAGTTCATTTATGACTTTTGATATCCGTTTTTTAATACTCTTGTGTTACACTTTTCTTCTATCGTACCCGTCTCTCTATTCCCTCCCATAATATTCTCTACTGCCACCTACTAACGCTTTCTTTTTGTTCTGGCTAAAGCTTCAAAATTCTATTTCATCACCCATTTTCCCTGTTCTATTCTCTTGAATATTATGTCAAATATTTATGAGTAATAAATTATTATTTGAATCCTAATCCGCTCCCGGGAAAATGTATGAATTAATCTCATTGTTCCCAAATGTATGCCTAAGCGTAATATAGTATAACTGATTTCTCTTGGTATTTTTCATGCACACCTTAAAGTTTTCGTCACGGTTAAACACTGTCTCCAGCAGAACTATTGCTTTCTCCTTACGACTATTCCGCACCCTTAAACCGTACTCAGCTGCCGCCCTACCATCTGTCCCTTCCCTCATCATCGCTTTCTAGGTCGTCCATCTCTATCAAACATTTCCTTCCAGGAACAACCGCACTTATTTCATCTTATTAATCGTATACCCTGTCTATGAGTCCCCATTGAGTACAACCTTGACACGGAATGGCTTCTGTGTGTTCTCATAACTCCTTGATCCCAGTGAGGCGACCATTTGAATGTTGATGTCACATTTAAAATACTATTGAGGAAGACAACGGGAAACCATTTCAATTAACTAATAATATACGATTGTATAACTGCGTACGGGCATTAGAAAACTACGGGAATCGGCCCCATTAGGACGTGTGTCGTCCAGAGCAGCCCGGGTTTCGCGGTCGTCATCTCACGAAATTCTTACCATGCGAAAGAGACAGCAGCCGAACAGAAAACTCATAAGATGATCAAACCAGTCAGGAAAGAGACTTTAAAAGTTAGGAAAAATATAGATACACATATTGTAGTGTTTTGTGGGGTGAGATGGAAGAATAGCAGGGATTAGTGGAGTGATGGTTATAGGGTAATATACAACGGAGGAGAAGAGACCCAGCAAAAGTCTGTCAATACACATAGCAATGAACAAAAAGTTATTCATATACGCAGTAAACATAGATCAAGCGACTGATTGAATATTATTAGTAGAAATGAAAGCTAAGCAACAAATTTTGTGATACTCTAGGTCTATATTACAGCAAGTAATCATAGGATGGATGAAATAAACATTATTTGTTTTAAAACCTAAATACGATGGTTGAAATTTTCGTACGCGAGTGGCGAAACGACGTATGATTAGAGATGTCTGAATATAATTATTTTATGCATTTTTTGCTGACTATTACGAATTCAATATTTCGATTGAGTTGATTTTACTGTCAAAATCATCACGAGAGAAGGAAACTGAGCGACCTTCAGATATTCTGTATTCTGCCTTCCTACTTGGAAATAAACAATTTACACGCGATAAAAGTCCATTTATATCTTCCCTTGTATCTTTAATTGTCTTTCATAAACACATATGTTTGATATGGATATTAACTTTCAAGCAATAAAAAAAAGTGTTGCCGCGATCACAAGTGCGACCTTGTTCCTAGTTTGATGTTTACATGGGCGTTTCAGATGGCATCGGCACACTCGAGCACATTCATTTTATTGGCCAAGTACTTATTAATAATATTTTCATAGATTGAAGTAAAGTAAGTTTGAAAAGCGATTCAATTGTAATCTAGCTGAAGTATTTAACACTGTTGAAATGTTACAAACAGTAAGATTGATTTGGAAATACTTTTTTAGAAGAGGGAGGTTAATGTTAATCCGCTTTTCCTTATGCAAGACATAATTCTGCTAATACCAGATGTTAGATATATCTTGCTGCTTACCTTAGTAATATTTAATTTTGTATTATTTATTCACAATTTAAAAGAGTGATCTGATATTAGAGATTTTACTCGGAAATTGAGTCCTTTATTAAATATGCATTTACTTTTCCTTGAAAATAATTCCGATTTCATTCATTCACTCAGTATATTACTTTCTTCCCACTTTTTTGTGAGGCAACTTGAATAGGTTAGATACTGAAAACTCCATTCATTTGGTAAATGGGAAATGTGTTTCAATTTTGATTTATTTGGAGCAATTTTTAAAACGCTAGACGTGGGACCGAGTAATAATATTTTTCCATGATTATTTTCATTACAATTAACCTTTGATCTCTAATATTATTTCCAAAGTACTATTTAAACAGCATTTTGCTTTCATACGCAAGTATTCAGTGAGATATGTTTGGTAAAGCTGGTTCTATTATTTGTATTGAATGTATTCATAAAGCTTAAGAGATTTTAATGCCAAAAGTCGTTTGGTTGGTGTTTTGTCTGTTTACCTTGCCAGCATATACAGTGAATAAACAAATTGGCTTAATATGGATTACGCATTAAACGAGTATGACAATTTGCTGTAGAGCGTTCCTCTTCCTTATAATACCCATCAAACTATTAATACTGTGAGACGTACTATTGACAGAATAGAGTACCTGGGTGATGCTTCTTTGAAGCAAGTCATCTCATTAAACAATATTAACGGAAATGTGGAAATATGCATTAATACCAATAGTTGAATAATGCAATTGAAATTTTTATTTACATAATGAGATTGATACATTTATTTAATATTAAAAATCATTTTTAATATATATGTAAGAGGCATTCGACGTACTCCAATTATATGTATACTAATCCTCACAGTGAAAATCTCACAAAATCTATGAGTAGAATTCTTCTCTTGGATTAGAAACTTCTAAAGGCGAGAATTGGAATAAATTAGGAAGTTATTTCGTAAGGTAGACAGAGCATTAAAAGTTTTCAACTAAGGAGTTCAAGGTGGATTGGTTTTTTATAGACGAGCATGAATATTACTTATGTAGATCTCTCATATTTGACTGACCATCTTCCAGCAGCTGTTACCATTTTCCACTTAAGCAAATCCCAAACATCCTTCCCACATCCAGACGTATGCTTTTAACGGTACGGCATACTAATAGGGTAGGGTTAATTTATTCGTTAACTTACAATCACCAAACATTAAAATTAATCGTTCAAAATTTCATGATTTCTATTAAATGTATACATGAGAGCGTAAATGTTCCATAGCGACCGAAAGAAGGTGACGTCCATTGACCATGGCTTTCGTTTAATGCGCTCCACCTCGTCCTAAACTTTTGTCGATGTTTGTTTTTTCCTTAAATTTATGAAAGCACTCTTTTAAATCTCTACGTTTCCATATTAATCTTTAATTATGGAAAATTATTGGGTCAGATAAGAGTGCAAATGGGCATGGTGCGTCGTGCAGATTCATCAGTGAATCCGACTCGGAGCTTGTTGTCATTTGAGCAGAGCACCCAACCGTCGCCTGATCGATCTGGAGTTTGATATTCCGTTTAAGTTTGCTTAAGCATCCTCTAGAAAGTTCGAAATATTGAGAATCATAAACTGAGATATCAGTATCACTGTGGTAGAAGTTTTCTTTTCTTCCCTGAAGGGTCCTATCGTTCCCTCTGTGGAGTATAAAGGTTATACACGCTTCGGTAGATTTTCATTTCTGCCCTTGATCCCATATCCTACCAATGTAGACATTTGGAGCACTATTTCGATATATTTGGAGTACCCAGCATTTCTGATCATCCAATTTATTCCAGGGAAGTGAGGTTTGACTCGGCAGTATATTCTTTGGAGAGTTTGGGTCGGAGTCCATTCAGTCTTTCTACGAGTTTCCTATAGTTTTGGATCGAACTCTGCGTGCTTAAAGAGGCGAGTTCTCGTTGATTGCGTCGTTCCCGCCAATAAAACTCTCCGCCCTTCAGGTCTGCACTTTTATGATTTTCGAGAGGAGATAGGAGGAAGAAAGCGCTGGAGAACCGTTTGCGGCGTAGAGAAATCCACTCGACTCCGTGGGAAAAAACACTAAGCCACAGGAGTGGGCAGAGAGGAGCACTCAAGAGCATTTGTATCTCGCATGCCGTGTTTTTTCGCATTTTTTTGCTAAATGTCATCGTGGTGAGTGTGTGTCTGTGTGAGAATGAGAGTGACGGGAGGAAGGGAGGTAGGGAGGGAGGAAGAGGTGGGGTGGCGTCGGCTGAGGACTACTGGGGCGGGAAGCCCTTCCGTTGATCGTCATAAAATCAATCTCTTCAGCCCTCAGTCGCTTTCGAACGTCCCATCACTCATCTCCCTCTTCCCCGCCGCCCACCCCTCCCCCTCACGTCCCATCCTCCCCCCGTACATCCGCCCCTCCCTCCTTTCCACCACCCCTCCCTCCGTTTACCCTCCTCCGCACCAGACAACGAATCATCCGGTCCTCCCCGCTCACTCCGCCCAACATTTCATCCCCCGCGTCCCCTCCCCTAACGTTGCCTTCACCCCTACCGTTACAGCCACCCTCCCAGGGATCCCCTTTCCCCCATACCTCCCCGTTTTCCCCTCCGCTCCTTACATCTCACTCCGTGATATCACTCGGTCCCTTTTCTTTCCTCCACCCCCTTCATCCTCATCTACCATTCCCTACTCTTCTCCAGCCGTACGTCTGCTGGTTTCCATTACTTCGCGCGTCTTGTATCTTATCCACGAATGATATTTGCGGTTTCCTCCCGTTTTTCCTTGATTAGTGGTCACTTCAATGATGTCTCATCTCAATCAAACTCCTTCCACCTTTTGCCGAGGTTGTTGAACATTAATAACGCAACTGGTTTTGGACTACAAGAGAAACAAGTTGCTGGTAAAAATTTATTGTTTAACAATTCGAGGTGAGTTTTTTGTACTTTAATAATTATCAAATGAGTACACGTATAAACCATTAAATTTCTCGTAAATATTTATAGGTAATAATTCATGAATATAGTGTTATATTTCAAATGATCTTTAAAATAATAGCCATTAACAATTTAGTACGGCTTTATTTCTTTGTTCGTGCAAAATAAAGGGGAAAACGTTCTATGAACTAGTCAGTTAATAAGTTGTGTATTTTCTTGTTGGCTTCTTTTAAAGCAGCGTTACTGAGAACGGACACAGCTTTAAAATAGTTCCGCATGCCACAGCTGACTGTGAGTAGTTTCCACTCGTGCAACAGAGACAACTTCATTCGAACAAGGTGAACTTAATTCGAATTCGCGGAACAGCTCTAGAAATATTATTCTAGGGTAATTTAATGTATGCATGATTTTTTTAAGATCTGACTTTACTTCCTTGTTATCCGGAGAGCCTTGATTTACCAAGTGATACCAAATATCATAAAAAAGGTCTCAAATGGTCATAAAAAAGACCAAAGCATTGAAAAATCAAAAATTATTAATGTACTTCTTCGGGCATCATTATAAGAATTTATGTTTGTGTACACATAAATCTATATGGTATTATTTAAGTTCAAGGAATAATTAAATATTTTACTACAATTTCGACGCTCATTGCACTTGAAGTAAACGAGAATTTTTTGCTTAATGGATGTCTATTAAGCGAGATTTTTCTTTTTATGTAGCAACAATAGTGTTAATTAATTCTGCATTTTAATTAGATTATGCATAGGATGAATAAACATGAAACATATTTTAATAGAACACGCATACAAATTTATGTAGGCAATAAATACCCCTTTTAATGCTTAGCAATCCAGATTAGTCTTTTTCCATTCGTGTATTTAATTAATTTAAATTATTGTTATTGATACTATGT
Source organism: Hetaerina titia (assembly GCA_037158775.1). NCBI lineage: Eukaryota > Metazoa > Arthropoda > Insecta > Odonata > Calopterygidae > Hetaerina > Hetaerina titia. Next base: position 135,713,747 of record CM073768.1, read on the forward strand.
TATTCGTTTTCGTAAGATTTAAGATTTAATAAATATACATTTAACAAAATAAACTAATATTATGCTCAATTATAACATGTAACCAAATATAATAAATAATACGTGAGAAATAAAATGTGAATTCAGTTTTAATAATGTGCGTAATTAATCATTATTGATTTATATTCTCCTCCGAAGAATTACATTTTACATGCACACATTAATAATAGAAAATAACGTAGAAGGCTCTTCCCTCCTATTTAATTCACCTTCCATATTAGTGATAGCAGATTTTCAACTAGTGGAGTGTTTTGGAATTTTGCACTCACCCTAAAATCAATTTTCCTATTAAAAAATGCACTATGCCCAATATTTAACGGAATTCCTTAGTTCATTTCGTTTCTTTTGTCAGCATGAGTCATTCTGCCTATATTTTCAGATACCACAATGCCATTTTCCACACCTGCAACCTGGGAAATTTGGCACACATTGCCTTATGTCATATTGAATCGCACCACAGCTCGACCCAAAATTCAGAGAAAAAAAGGAGCAGAGATGTGGTGGCGTTTCTCCGCATCCCACGGAGAAACTTACCCTGATAACTACCACATAATTTCTACCTTAATTTAATCCAAATATTTCTATCTATTATTATTTCCATATAAACCCTATCATAACTACCTTCAGTTACTTTACAAGGATAAATAATATTTGTTAAAAATCCACGAATGCTCCAGTATCTCTTCGGTATCAACAGTTACGCAGGCGAAAGTTTGTTTTATGCGGCTCTAAAACTATTCTCATTATAGTTTATCCACGTATTTAATATTTTATAATAATCCGTATTTTCTCCTGCTCTACGAATAATATTTGTGCTCTTTTTCAGAGTTCTTCCACTCCTCTTGTGTAATTCAGGAAGTGTGGTGTCTTAAAATGTGCGAAATATATTTTTTCCTCGTTCTCATATACTTTTATGTCCTACTCTTTGCTTCAACTATGTTTCATCAAAATATTCCCTTACGATAATCTCATAAAAAAAATCGTTTGGCAAAATGCCTTTTCCCTTAGTTATTGATTCACTCAGCACATCCCCACATCTCATTTCACAATAGGCAGCAGGCGAGTCCTAAATATTCAAATTATTCCTATTCCTCCTTCAGTTCACTCTTATTTCAAATTCAAAGGAACCAAGACAAGTCCCACAACAGGAAACTCAGCGAAATCACCCAATGAGTACATAAAAAGAGAATTTCACAGTGGAGAAATCATTTTCCTACCACAAATCATTCAACCGGTATCCTCGTCTAGGTGAATAATTTTTCCGCAGTAAAATTCGCGTATTTTTTATTTCATATTATCATTTGTTAATCTTTTCTAATTTCAATTTTTTTTGTTTTAATGAACACTTATGGTAAATTTTTAACTATTTTCTATGGAGATAAACATCCTAGTGAACCCATTTTTTCTCTGAAAATGGTATTTCTCGTTTACGTTATTTTTCAATTTAAATCTTGAATACCATGCAAAAAGCATGACCTTGTTTCACGTCTTTTCTTATCTCTCCTATAGTAATGAATCCGAATTTCATCCAGTAAAATGTTCTTCATATTGGCTGCTAATCAATCTTATGGAATCGTAGGTCCTCGGATATTGTATGGAACAATCAGCAGATCAAAAGAGTTGATTTTTTCTAATATTCTCTGCAAATCATTGAATGAAATATTAAGGGTGAGTGGTTTCTATTATTCTATTATTTATGAGAACTATTAGAGGCAAATGGACTTCCCTCTTCCCTATGATTCTCCGAAGACAAACTTGCCATCTTCTGCTTCATTTTTAAATCTAGTCAAAAATTTAAAGCGTGCGCAGGAAGCCTTTTCTAAGATTTTTGCATCTCCTTACTCCCTCTCTTGCTAGTAAGTAGTACAGTTTTTCCATAAGTCGTTATTTTTTCACCCTCACAACTGTCAAATGTATGTTTCATATACTTTAGCATACTTATGATCTTGTTTTCAGTGTATTTTTAATTTAGCAATAGCACGTGTGGAACGTTTTTGTCTGTTCATGAGTCGATATATTCCAGTAATTCTTTCAACGCAACACCAAATTCTTTTCTCTTGTAGTCTCAATTTTGACAACTTCACCCACTTAACCAATGAAACAGTATGTATTTCTATTATCTAGCACAAAAAATAATGATTGTCTCTTTATATTATCTGTGCTACATATCTTCACTTTTTATTATTTTTATATGAGTAATGAATAGTATAGTATATTTATATGTCAAATGGTATAAGCAGTTCTTGGACGATCTTTATAGTTTTATGGGCCAACTCTACTCTTGATAAGTTGCCTTGGAATATTTACTTAAGTATTTTTCTATTCTACTCATAAACGTTATTGATTTATGGTTCATAATTATTCTGATAATTTCGTATGTTTGCCATTCACCGTCGGATCAAGCGTTTTCCTGCCTTCCCTTTTCCTTTGTTAATCCCAATATCCCTCGTGTGATCATTATTTTCTCAATGTCTCCGTTTCTTCTCACTAACACCCTTCGATTTTAATACCTCGATATTTACTCCTTTTTTATCTTTCTTTGAATGATCTTTCAATGCTTAACTTCCATACAACTACGTCTAAAAATTTGAATGAGACCTGTACTGAACCAAAAAATATCCAGTCAAACATTTATTTATTGGATGAAGGCAATAGTTTTGGTGTCAGTTGGACTCTTTAATATGTTGCTGATATAATTGTATATTTTCCATTATTAAATTAGAAGTAAACGCTTTAAAATTCGCCATTTGTGATCAATATCTGTATTTCCATTTTCTCTACTTACGGTACTATCCGTCCTTACTGTACTCTACACATTTGGAATATTCTTCTATGTCATGGCAGCCTTTGGGAGTATTTTTTCCTCCATTTCTTTCAAAAGGTATGCGTGCTTCCGTGACGCCGGTCCGGGTGCAATGTTTTAGTAGTCTTACCCAAATTTATTGTCGCTGGTAAAATTTATATTTGTGTACACCCTTAATTTATTGGTCCTGGACGTTCGTCGTATTCTATGTCGTAGAATTATGGATGTTTTCCTATTTGGAGAATATTCATCAACCCAGTTATTTTTTAGGCATATTTCACCACTTTTCCGCACACCACGACATAGGCATATTTTAGCACTCCGCTGTCTTGGCCAACGTTTTAGTGTCCATTCACATTTTGCAATCTTTTTTCTGTAAATAAAATTTTTAACTTCCTTCTTCACGTACTTAGAAGTGTATTTTGTATACCTGTGTAACCTCTAATATATCTCGTTTCTAGAATCTGGATACATTAGTGGTATCTTTCTTTTGGACTATCCTATTTCAATAAGCTGAAAAGGTATCGAGGCTCTTTCTCTCATTTCAATATTTATAATATTTCGTCCAGCAGGATGTAACAAAAGAAAGTGATCAGATATTCTCTTTATTATTCAAATAAATGTTCAGCGCGAACGAAGTATGCACTCACTTTAGAAGTTCCCGTCTAGAATCCAAATGAGGGACTATTTTTATTCCGCACTCATCTCTGTAATGTATTAGTGGTGAGGTTGATAGTTTCTGTTCGTTAAAGTCAAAAAGATCTTCAAAATATTCCTCATTTTCTCGACTCTAATCCAAGAATAAATCGTCGTCTAGAGCCTCTAAGAAGAGCCGCTTATCGCTAACTAATTCTTATTCACCAAGAAAAGTCACTTATTTTGCAGCTAATCTCTATGATTAAAGGTCTACCAACTATCCGCAAACTACTAGGCGCGCAGCATATAAATTTATAGCCAGCGATAAAACCTCGAGAAAGGGTAAGTATGAATTAAAATGGCAATAAAAGGATAAAGGGGCCTTCCGCTCTCTGATTCTACTGCGCATTTTAAGGAAAACCATAACTACATAAAAACAATGACAGAAATAACAGGATAGCTTTAATTTTTTTTAATAAATCACCAATATGCGTTCAAAATAAGTATGCATACAAAAAGTGGAAAATTTTGCTATTTGTACCGATCAATTACATTATGTAACCTAGCATCTTATACAATAATTAGTTTAGTTCAATGATCCATAGGAATGAAGGTTTTCCATTATATACATTTGTTCATATCCTTTCGAATACCAGAAAATGATATTGGATAGTGCAATAAAATGAAAATGTAATATATTATGAGATTTTGTTGATTTTTCTCTTCTGCTATTTAATGATAATTATTTTCTTTCCCCGAATCAAACGGCAGTTGATGCACTGCTTATTATAGTAAAATTTTACCCTGAAACATAAATGGATATTTTTAAATCGGGTTTGGAATAACATTTATATTATATCATCTCATCATTGTAAATGTACGTATACCTCTCTCCTTATGTGATATTTGGAATTTATAAATTTAGTGGCTTATTGAGAATATATATGGGACGTTATTGGAATAATAGATTAACCCACATGTGACATGTTCTGAATATCACCGAAAACTACACTAATTTTCAGAAGTTGAAGTGAATAAGGAAGATTACAGCGGTAATTTAGGATAATCACCTCAGTAGTCTTCCCACTGAACCATTTGTAATTACACGCGCCGCTGAATGAGACCTTAAACCGTAGTACACACCAAGCAGTAAGTCAAAGGGATTCAGGGCTCATCACCACAATCCGTCATCTCTCTAATGATTTTACCCAAATTGCTCTTATCTATGAAGGACGCTAATGTCTTCGGCAATTGCATGCACTTCCACAAGCACTCACTCAAGTAACTAAACCTACTCCGTACTTTACACATCCAACTTTGCACGGATTGTCTTCATTGAATATACCATTAGAAAATAATCTTGCGACCATACGCAGTTTTAACCATTTTTGTTTTTAATACGCTTCTTCCTCTTTTAACCCTTACTACTTACTTACTACCCTTCTTCCTTTTTTAACATTTTTCTCGCCTTTTAATTATGATGGTATTCCAATCAACTTTACCTCACACAAAATGTCCGTATTTTCCCTTCTGGTGCCGGGGTTCCCTCTGGCTGTTTCCGAAAATGAAATTTAAACACGTTTTATTTTGCAAAATATATCAAGCACACGGTTCTCAAACGATTTACGATGCTATTGCATTTACGCTCTCCATTTAAAAATATAACATTAACAGTTATATTATATTTTCTTCGTTTATGAACAGTATTTCATTTCATTACATAAATGGTATTATAAGCATGCTGCCGACACGAGGGTTGTGAATTTAAATAAGACATCTTGTATTAATAGTTCGAAAATTTTTGCCTTTTTAAAGAGCTTATTCCTTTTTTTTCACTATAGTGCGATTTTATTTATTGAGTCTATGACCTGGGTTTTTTTTATTCTATAGACTATGAAAGGAATAGTAGATATCTACTGAGGCACCTCTCTCCAAGGCATTACTAGTGTCTGAAAAATGTCATTATCGTGACTATAGCAAAACTAAAGAATGAGTTAAAGATAAAGTGACGAATAAATGTTTTGTAAGGTTCCAGTAACGTTTCAAAAATAAATATGGAGACACTAGAGAGACTTGTAAATTGTTTGGTAACTGAGAAACAGTCCTCTACTGGCCTCAATTTCGCCCAAAATGCAATCTCCCCTATCACCTCCTTTTTCCTCCTACTCGGAGCACTCTCTCCTCATCCCTTCCCACTCGCCCCGCCTCGCCCTTTCTCCTCCTCTTTCTTCCCACTATTAATTTCCTCTATGCCTGCCTCCGCCATCCCACCCCCCTCTCCCCCTCGCTTTTCCTGCCCCGGTGCTAAATTTCCTCCCTCTTTCCCTCCACGCCACTCTTGCCCTTAACTATTTCCTCTCCCGCTCCTTCACTGTCACCTCTCCCTCCCTCCACCTCCCTCTCTCCGCATCTATTTCCCCCTCCTTTTAACCCACCCCCTCCTCCCCCCACACCCTCCCGTCCTCCACTTAATCCCCGCACATCCAACCCTCCCCTCCCCCCACGAGTCCCCACCCACCCCTTTCCCTGCCCCATCTCCCTCGCCCTTTCATCTCCCCCGCTCCCTCTCTCGCCCCCATCTTTTAAATGAAGCCGTCCCTCTCTGTTCGCGCGCCCGGATCCCCTGCCCGTCTGTCTGTCTCTCTCGCTCTCCTCCTCCCTCCCCCCCCTTTCCTCCCTCCCTCAACTTCCCCCCTCCCCAACCCTCCCTAAACGACAGAGCTTCCTCAGGGCGTTCATTCTGTGCTCTGCTCTTTAGGAGTTCGAAGTGATTGCATTGTTTACGTGTGGACAGCGTGTTTGTTTGTGGGTAGAGAACAATGAAAATGTTCGGATATGAGCGTAAGATAAATAAGCCCTCAGATAATACCGAATATTTGAATATCAAAGGCAGAACTCAGGACGAAATACCTTCGTTTTATGCCAAATAATTGCTCCAGTGGACGTAAATACGTGGTTAGGAAAACTTTAAATCGACACTGAACATTATTCGCGTATGATAACGAAATATCGAGGACCTAGTCACGGAAGTTGGTTCTATGCCTGTGGTGGGACATCACTTTGTACTGCCCAAGGGTATCAGGGTTCACTAGTTCAAGTTGTGGGACCAGAATTCATGGGTCTGGGACCAGAATTCATGGGTATTCTGTAATGTAATTACCTTCGACGCAACTTAAATTTGTCAAGAATGAATTCTGGTGGATTCATAATGAGCTATCAGGCTTGGCACGTGTCCGTCTTATTTTTAGGCGGAAAAAACCTCTAAAACGTATTCTGACTTTATTTTTATTATAATTTGGGTGCGCATATTCCCTTAAGTACGTTACAAGTAATACAAGTTCCGGACACTTTGTTTAATAATACAAGCAAACGCGCGTATTTGGACGAATGGTATAAATTTGCATTCATTTATATAAATCATGTTTTGCAGATCCATTTAAAATGATGAAGTATTGAGAAAATTGTGTAAATAATCTTGATGGATATCCAGTAACGCGTTTTACAGAGACACACATACTAAAATATCCGTTAGCAAAATAAGAGCTTAGGGATTTTCGTCGAGAGCAGTAGTTTTCAGAAGGTATCTCGATCAAAATTGATTCATGTTAACATTTTTTTGAACTGTAAAACAAAGTTTTGAGCGATCGGCTCGGAAGATGAGAGGGATTCGTCGATGCTTTGCTCAACTCTGCATGAGTAAAGAAACTATCAAATATCCCATAGCCCTCCCTTTATATATATCTTCCTTTTTCCATGCCCCCCCCCTCCAACGCATTCCCCGACACTCATTCTCCCCTGGCAGTTTACTCTGTACCCTCGCATTTCGGTTGTCATTTGTTTTGTGTCATCTTTGATTATTGACTTTGAAAGTGATGGTTTCATTTTAGGAGAGGGTTGAGAGGGTGGGGGTGGGGGCGGGGGTGGCAAGCGGCGTGGGAAGCTGATGCCCTCGAAATCCCTGAATCCGAATGCAAAGCCCTCTGTTTTCGTTCCCTTTTTCTCTTCTCCGCATCCCTCTCCCTTCTCCTCCCTCTCTCCGCCCTCGACGCGTTCCCCGATATCCCTTCACGTAGGTCCCCCGCGTCTCCGCTTTCTCCAGACCCTCCCCTCCTCCTACCTCCCTTACAAAATCCCAAACTCCTCCCCCAATTCGTGCAAATTCCCAGCTCACCTGACTCCTCCTTGACGAGTGGGAAGGGAGGAGAAGAAAAAAAAGCGCACTGTATCCTGAGCAAGTTGAATACAATTATTTACCCCGTCAGAAAGTTGACTACGAGAGGGAACGTGCCGCCACGTGGAACTTTAACTACTTTAAGTAAAGGTAAAGAAATAAAGTAAAAAAAGGGAGCTTTAGGGGATAGAATAGTGGAAGGGCAGTGCGGGATTAAACTTGATAAATTCCTCGGCGTGATTGCTCGGTACGAGAGCGTTGAGGTTTCTAGCGAAAGAGGAGATTTTTGTCATTGAGTTAATACCTGCCCCTTGAGGGGGACGTGGGTGGGGATTTTTGTTAGCCTGTAGCGTTGACTCGAGTGTGAGGGAATAGTGCGCGGTAAGCAGCGTGCTCTCCCTACGCTCCAAGTGGCCTTACAAAGGTGTCTCGCCCCCTCCCGTCCCCCGACCCCTGCCTTCTCCGGCCCACCTCCGCCCCCGCATCTCCCCCCCACCCTCCTGCTCCCATCCCCCTCTCCAACCCACCTCCCTTCCGACCTCCCTTTTGCCTCTCTCTTTTGTGATCCCGACGTTTCTGTTTCTCTCTCTGTTCTAACCCTTTTAAAGTAGATTCTTTCAGCTTTTAATTACGCAGTTTTCTCTACTGCTCAACTTAATTTCCTTAACTTTTTTAGCATGAATTTATTTCGGTTTAAATCTCGTGTGAATTTTTTTCTTAATGGCATCGTTATGCATCTATTGCCTTTAGCTAGCTTTCTCTATCCGTGGGATTTTCGCGTTTTTTCCCCCCTACGCCGCTCTCCATCTGCGCTTTATGGTGGATTTGCGTGGATTGTATTAGAGAGAGATTTTTACGTCCGAACTTCCCTTGTTTACTCATATCTTCACATTCTTTAAAGCGGAATTGCAAACAATAGGAGTCTAGTATGAAACTAGCATACCAAAGTTTAAGGATTTTCTTTCCTCAAATTAAACAGAAAGACAGCAATTTGCCCTCTGATTTTCTCTCCTTATAATACGTTCGAATACCACCTTTAATTATGACGGTAAACCGCCCGAGGTTACCGCACTCAAAATAGTCAAATTATTATTGATAAGACGAGCAATATTATGCTTTTATGTACTATTTATAAGTTCTAGTTATTTTTATTAATGCTCGAAAATACTATATGTCACTTTTTCTTGTTAAAACTTTCCAGAAATCTAACACTTCTGGGTGGTTCGAGAAGAGACAACGTTATTTAAGTTTGAGGGCACCCGAGGTTAGAGACTCCACATACGAATAAAACCGTACAATAACTCACAGTTTTTACCAAGATGTTTCAATACCACTGACACATCTACGCCATAAATAACATGGTATAACAAAATCGCCTTTCCGCACGAGTCAAAATAAATGATCCTAACTTTTGAATTTCAATAGAGATTTGGTTATTTGCGTACTTCAACGAAAATACTTCTTGTTTTTTTAGAGATTCCTCGATAATCAGTGAAATAAAAATCGAAAGAGCAATAAGACGTCATAGGTTATATAAGATGTACGTCAGATATTTAACGATTAATTTCCGTCAGTTTCTTTCTCCTTTCCAATTTTTCGCTCTTCATTATTGTAACAAGTTGTTTTGAAAGTGAGAACGTTCCGAGAAGTTCTTAGGTTCGGCATTCTTACAGGCTCACAAATATGATTATCCTTAATGAAAACTTCGTTGCACTGTATCATCTTCAGGTGTATCATCTCACCTGAAGATGATACAGTGTATCGAAACCATAGTCGGCAATAAAGTTTTAACTGTGGAAAATTGCAACGAAGTTTTCATTATGTCTCGATTCCACAATATCACGCCTGATTCTTCGCTTTTCGTATGATTATCCTTATTAAATAAGGAATATATTGTGGATATGAGTTATTCAGCCAAAATTTGGTCATATAAAAAATAAACGTATTTAATCTATGCATTGAAATAACCAAAATTAATTCGTAATATAAATTTAACAATGATCATATCATTTATATTACAGCCAAGGCTTGAGTGATTTATGAATTAGGCTCAGTTAGGGGCTGTTAGTCGTTGTTGTACTTAAAAAATATCAATTCAATGACATTTTTGCAGCGATTAATTGAGTCACATTGCGTGGAGTTAATTACATTTTTCGTGGCGTTTGGATAAGTTTATTGTAATTGGGAAAATTTTTCGATGTCATCAGTATCACCCGAGAGAATATATTATTCTTTCTAGCGTATTAGTATCCACCCTTCATTTAGCCGTTAACAACAATTTTGGTCTCTCTACCCCATTTGAACATTTCGGCAGTTCTGAGGCAGTTCTGAGACCCATTTTTATGCAAGATTAAGGAATGTACATGTATGCGTGATTTTAATAATTAATTGTTAACATAAATATGCTCTAAAGTAAAACTGTTCTTCGTCATACTTTTTTCATTCTGAAGTATCGGTTTATCAATACATCCCAAGTTGCATATGGAATAATATGCTGACTTTAAGGAAAGCTCTGTTTAAGGTAAAACAAAATCGAAAGTGATATAATAAAACTTCTAGTGAAAACATTTTTGGATATTCTATGGTTAAATTTTATTTGTATGTATGAAAATATTTTATTAAATTTTCAAAATGTACCTGACTCCCCGTAGTTATATTACGTATTTACCAGCTTATTAAAACGCATTCTAATGCACTGGACGTTAACTTGTTCTATTGATGGAAATAAATTTATCGTTAAATACTTCGTTACAATAAACAAAAAAGAAACATAAAAGAAAACGAAATGAAATTCGCGTGAAAAAATTCATCCTCCTGCTGTCAGACACCATTTGGAAAACGGCTTCCAGTATATGGGATTCGTCCGAGAAAGATTTCATACACGATACCGAGAAGGCTCGGCGAAGAACAGCTTGATTCGTGGAAATTTTTTATGCAGTGGAAGTGTTACGGCACTCTTTCAAACCAGGATTCAGGGTCATTGGAGGGAAGAGGATTTAACGCTGGACTGATTTTATTTATTTAGAGCGATTTGGTTCGTGCCCATCCAAAGTGCAATCAATTATTCGTAAACCAACGTATATTTGACAATCGGACAACGAATATAAAATTAAAGAAATAAACGCCAAAGTCAATAGTTTTAGGGTTTCCTTTTTGTTCCACGAACTCTACCTACTTGGTGGCAATAAATTAAAGGTCCCCACTTCTCATACAATCCCTCGAATTCCATTCGCAAGTCCTCACCGTTAATTCTTCAACCTCCATGCCGGACATCGATGGGTGACATGTAGAGGAAAATCATTTAGAGACATTTGCATGCAAATATTGACAAAATAAGTACTCACTGACTATATTTGCAGGAAAAATTACCCTTCCATAGTAAACGTTTAAAATCTTGGGAAATTGAATCAATTCAATAAAAATACAAGCATGTGCCAAATATTAGCTCGGTAATCATTTTCAATTCAGATGGTGAGATTTTAAGAGTAGTAGGAAAGTTTGTGGACACAGCAGCTCACAAAATGTTTTTATTAAGAGATTACAAATTTGGCGCTGGCAAATATTAATGTCGTAATCAGTACTATCTTCATTTCCTAGAATAGTATTTTCAAGAGGGAGTGAAAAATGTAACGGTTGAGTTTCATATTTTATTATTATAAGGAATTTAAATTCGCTCCTTTGGATTATACCACAAGTTATTGCATCGCATTAAAAGCTTGGACTACTTTTAATAACAACAAATATTTAAAGCCCTCAAGTCCATAAAATCTGGTAGTTCCTACGTTAATTACAGTTTGATGAGTTCAGCCTAACATACAAGTTTTTATGAAAAGTATCAGCAACAAGTTTTTTCTGACGTGTGCGTGAAGAGTTCAGACCGTCAATTAAGTCTGAGCATTATCACTGCTCGTATCGGCATTGATAAAATGACAGTGCGCACAATTATTACTGAAAATTTAATGATGCGAAAGATTAACACCATTCTCGGCTGGAAGGTTTTGAGCGCTTTATGCTCCAAGGTAACCGACTACCTGACAAAAACCGCATCGTGACAATTACCCAACCCTTTTACAGTCCCGAATTGGCACCAGCAGACTATTTTCTATTCCCAAAAGTTATAGCCTCCCTCTAAGGACATCATAATGGGGCCCTAAGTGCCCATTTAAGAAGCTTGCTTCCGTACCCATAAGGACCTTCCGGAATCCGCCTACCAGGGAGATTTCGAGTAATGAAATAGCCACTGGCTAAAGTGTGTCGGCGCTCAAGGGATGTATTTTGAATAATTTAAAGTTATTTTAGCAGTTCCTGAAATAAATCCATGTTAACAATATTTTTCCGATACCTTTTATACAAACCATGTACGCATACATGTACACAGGCACACACTTCCTTTTCATGGCATAGATAAGTAAAAGGCAATGATGGAAGACATTTGTATTCTAAAGTTATCATTAAGACCACATATTCGAGCTTCCCACCTTACCTTCTCAAAGCCAAAGTCTTCCTATTCAAATGACAGCATCTAAATCATTAATCCGCTCAATACTTTAAAGAATGATCAATGAATCGATTGTTTACTTGGAAATCAGCGAAATATATGCAGTATGTGCCATTTTTTGTGAATCAATATCAACGAAAAAATTATCCTTTCTGATTTTTAATTTTTGTTAATTCCATTGGCATTCAAGTTGAAGAAAATTTAATTAAAATCACATTAGGTAAATTAACTGAATACTGGAATATGTATTCAGTTAAAGGAAATACTGAATGCAGATAAAGGAGAAGGAATCAATCCAGCCACTATAAGCTCATTCATTTAGTTACATCCGTCCTGTGGAGCCACTAAGAACAACCGTTATCGTTGCCCTAGATTTCGCTAATATTCTATTTTTGTCAATATCGCATCGTTATTTACAATTAAACATGGTTTTCCGAAAACATATGTTTAATATTAAGATTTTTATGGAAATGGTGTTAGTGGTTTCTGTCTCTCTTACTTCATCTTTGTGATACCATGAAAAATCTGCATATCTTCCTTTATTTAATATGTCATGGCATGTCATATTACCAAAATCCTAAATAAAAGTTTCTTGATACCCTAATTGTTTAATATTAAAAGATTTCCAATGTTTCTCTTTGCTTCAAATCCAAAAACATTGGATCACAAATCACTGACAGATCGACACACAGGAGATACTATTTTGATCTTTTAATAAAACCAATAGGCGGAACGTAAACAATGAAATTATTAATACTTGCATGAAGTACATCTATGCAGCACTCAATATCAAGTACAGCACATATCAAGCACAGCACATCAATAAAGCACTAAACTGTCAGTTACTTCAGGTAATGACGTCACTTAGGGGCCAATACAGAGTAACCTAAAATAAGAAGATAGACTCATAGATAGGACTTAAAATATGCAATAAAATGTTTTCTTGCGGTAATATTAAAATACCATCAACAATATCCATCGCATAAGCACAATCCATTAAATTTAAATTGTAGCCGAAACCAATATGCCATAAAATAATGTAAAGTAAAAAAATATATTTGTGGATGAATAGTTAGAGAGTTAATTTCCCTTCAGCTATCAACAATTATTATTTCTGTCGAGCGAAATTAGGAGAACATTTATTTGGGAATTTCTATGAGTACAATGACTCTGTTTTGCCTGGTTGGAGGAGAGTAGCTTCGCAGCTTTTCTCATCAAAAGTGATCAAACACGTCAAGAGAAGAATGTAGAAGCCTTCTGATGGATTGGAAAAACCATCCACCAAATAAATTTCTAAGATATCAAATACTTTGACTCAAAATTTATAGCAGGAGACGTTTAGAGTTTATGCGGTGTTCATAGACTGCAACCACACCTGGAAGCCGGGTATGCTCTTACCGAGAGTTTGTGTGTGTAAGTGTATTGTGGGAGAGGGGTTGGCATGATATTCTTGTGGTATTCTGTTCCCCACTTGTGCCGAGGGCACTTCAAGTACGGCACCCCTCCCACTTGGGGAGGTACTAAATAGTGTTCCCCCGGACACCTTTTGTCAAAGGAGTAGGCTCAACGCCCGCGCTGCCTTCTCTCTCCATCGCTGGTTTTCTCCCTCACCCCCTTGCCCTACTTCACTTAAACACCCGAGTGGTGCAGGTGACCTTAGATGCTGAGGACCTTCCCTCAAACTAGCACTACTGACACATAATTTCAGCCAGAGCAGATCGGTGCCTGAGAACCAGTTGCGACTACGAAGTAGTGTATCAGCAGAGTTGCTCGACAATTTATTTTGCTTTATTATCATGAAATATATTAAGAGTTTACAGTCGAATTAAAACTGAGTGATTCCAGTTTAATCAAATCCTTTGGAAATAAACCTGATATAAGCATTACTAATCAGGTTCTATCATGACCTCAGTGCCATCACAATTTCATTTTTTTAGATTTTTATCTTGATCTTACGATCTCCTGCGGGGAGAAAAGTTCAACTATCCCCTCAATGGGTGCCTTTGCTGTTCTTAATCAAGCGCCGGCACAAAATTGAATTCTTTTCGCGCCGGCACATTTTATCCTATGCTACTCCGTAAAGAATCTTAATTAGACTTCATATCAAGGGAGGCCAGTAGTAAAGCCTTTTATTATCCAATTGCCTGAACTTTCTCAAGGCTTTCATTCGCTTCCTTGCCACCCTTCGCCATCTCTCCGCTGTACCATTTTCGTGTTCATTTTCATTTTCGCGACGGTAGTTCCCTAAATTAAATAACCACTTGGTCCGAAAAGTCGTTGGTTAGAACCATAATGTGTTTCACTTAGATGCTAAATGAACTCTAAGGTACCAAATGTCCTGTTCGGGTCGGATAGCGTTAAAACATGAACTAATACGTCTCCAACAGAATTTTTCCGGAAACCATTACTTAGGCGCGAGCGTCCTTGTAGTATTCTGCGCCGCCCCTCTTTCTCCCCTTCCCCAACCTCGCCACTTCATTCCGTTGGCTCCCACTCGCCCCTCCCCTACGCCCCTGCTCCCCTGCTGAATCCGCGGACTTCTTCAATTCTCTCCTGAAAGATCCCACAGTGTACGTATGTGCTCGTGCCGCCACATTTCCTCTGGGGAAGACATGAAATTGTAACATACAGCATTACGATTATCTGTATATTTTCTTATAGACATTTGAAAAATGAGTATGTTTGCATATGTAGTATTCCTCGATGTTATTTTGTGTGATCCCACAAGTATTTGGTTACTAAACATAAAGAATAGATTTTCAGCAAAGTGTGATCTGCAGCATTTGAATCGAATGCCACGAAAGTAGTAATATGTTGTATGTTTTTGTTATCCCGAAGTAATCAACCACAAAGGAATGAAGGGACTTCCTTTTATCCCTCTCTCCCTCCCCCCTGATCCCTCCTTTGTCGCCACGCCATCCCCCCGGTTGGTTCAGAGATTTCTATCGTGTTTCTTCTGTTCCTATCATCGCTCCAAGCGGATTCGTTCCAAATTAAAATTGAAGTTAAAATGATGAATTTGTCTAGGTATCCTCTTCTCCATCTCCCGGAATCCGTTCCTTCTTTCGATCCATTTATTCATGTCATTCTAATTTGGCAAAATTTTTCCAACCGTAATCCAAATATCCCTTTAGCTTTTGCACGACTGATTTTTTCATTGTCCCAGGTCTCGTAGTAACGCTATTAACTATGACCTTAATGTGTTATTTTTCATACGACATCATTAGAACACCGCTGTTATCAGTGGCAATAAAAGTTAAAGCAATGACACGAAGATGGTACCATTCAGATCATCATTCATATGTCATCTCAGGAACACTCAATTGATGCATTATGAGATGTAAATAGTATTGAACATACCTCCTTTCTGTTTTTCTCGTTTTATTTCTCTTTTTTCCCACCCTCCCAGTTCCTGATTTCGTCCCAACTCCATTTTACTCCATTTCACGTCGACTCATCCATTCCCTTTTCCCCTAGTTTCTGCTCACGTCCCTTCGAGGTTATATTCCTGTGGGTCATCGGAGGTAGAGCACGACGAAAGAAAATTTTAGGACAGATATTCACTGATGTCCCATGAAGATGGACATATAATAAGGATACAAGTGTCAAATTTACGATACACTAATTTTCACACTAAGTGCACATAATCTCCATTCATAGCGAGGTACAGAATTTCATAATTTAGCGAGGCATATTTTATTCTCTATTTTTCCTTCCTTTATAACTAACCCACGTATCGTACGCTCTTTAAGATTTTATAATAACGACAGTGTGGGCTTGATGGGCGAAGGACACTTAAGATCCGCGCCGGTCATTCATTGGCTATTAATTCAAATCCATTCCCGTGGGTGTGGGTTCTGCGTGGTGAGATGGGTGTTTTGAGTGCGGTATTATATGTAGCAGCCAACGGAGCATCCGAACGTAATATATAAGCAGCAAGTCCCGTTCAACTTCCATGATCTTTAGAGTTGATTCTCCCGAATTGCAACTCTAATGAATAGTTGCAATTTGGAAGATTTTTCAACGGGGTCTCCCAAAAACATCCCCAGCATTCCTCGCACCTCTTCGTAGTATCGCACTACGTCGTTAGGGCACCAATTTCAGCCCAAATCCGTTCCCTCTCCCTCCCATCGCCTCCCCGCCGTCATCTTTCCCCCCCTCCTCCTCCTACCAAACCCTTCCCCTCCCTCCCCTTCCCACCCTCCACTCCCCTGCCACTCACTCCCAAACAGTTCCCTTTTCACTCTTTCACTGCGATCTCTTTCCTGAATCGCTCCCCCCGGCATTCCAACCCCTTTTTCAACCCCTTTCTCTCTCTCTCTCTCTCCTTTTCCCTTCACTCTCTCCCTTGCCTCCCTTTCCTACTCTCCGCCGACGTGCGCCAACCCCCGCCTCCCCCTTCCCCTTATCGCAACCCTCCCGAGCCTCTCTCTCTCCGGCCTACCCCACTTTCCCACCCCTACCCCACCACCACCGCCCCTCTTCTCCCCTCACCCCACGCTTCCTTCTCCTCCTTTTCCTTTTACAACCTTTTTTTCGCTGCTGGAGCGTTTCCAAGTGCCACGGGCGGAGTGGCGCTGGCGACAGCGGGATGAAAGGGAACCAGGGAAGCGGTCTGAGACTGCTCGCATCCTACGCAATCTTTAAATTGCTTCCATTGTGGATGTCGGCGTTGAAGCTGGGGCTTTTTTTCCATCCACGCGAAGACGAGCATGCATTCTCTCTCTCTCCCTATCCCTCTATTCCTTCGTCTCCCGCCCTTCACTCCCTTTCTGTCCTTCCAGTCCTTCATCTTTCTCTTATGATCCGTGTATTTATCTCATTCACTTCTTTCCGCTCACTCCCGTGCCCAGGGCTCTTTATGTTCACGAGTACACTATATATACATAGTCCTCTCCATCTGGATTGCTGTATTATTTCACAGATACTGGCTTCGGTGACGACTGAGTTAACAAATTTGCCAAAGCTTGGACTTGCCGGTACATGGAAGTGCGAGCTTGACAAGAGCATTATGCACCATGGGTAGTTTTAATGCTGAGTAACTGCGTCACACTTGTGATCCTAGTAATATTCCCTCATTATATCAACTGTGTACGTATGTATGTCCCTGCATGTTTTGTTAGGAGTCGCAAAATATTTATTTGGTAGTTGTGTCCATCCAAAACCTACCTTAACCGGTAGATTACCTTATAATATATAATTACAGATATGAAAAAAAGGATTCTCCACCAAACGTTTGGCTACGAGGAAAGGGCAGGAACAGGATAGGGATTTTGGACGGGATGAAATGAGGAAGGAAGTACATAGAAATGAAGAGGGACTTGATGTTGAGTAGGTTGCTGAATTCTGCATTGGCAGGAGTCACAGAATATTTACTTGGTAGTTGTGTTCATTCAAAACCTATCTTAATCGGTGGATTATCTTATGATAATAATGTCCCTGCAGACATCTGTAGATTTTGGGGATGCACAAGTTTTGTCTAACAATCGGTTCGAATCATGGTAGACTCTTGCCCATAAAATATGATTTTGTCGTATAGCATTAATGAAATTCAAGGCATATCAACGTCCGACTCCGGAGACTAGGATTTGATTTTTGTTGTGGATAGCTTTTCATTTATCCCAGGTTTATGGTCCCAGAAAAACAAAGCAAAAGAAAGAATTTAAAGCCCGGTAGATCTTCTGACAGATGATAAGTCCCTTGGTCCATTTCCCCCGTAAGGCGAGCTTGTGCTGACGCCCTGTATAGGTATCTCCGAGGTTATTCTTATACAGTAGAATCTCTTTCAACTCTTTAGGCATGAGAATGAGATTATGAGTTTTAACGTCTGAGAGGAATTCAGTTGTGTACAATAGAGAAGCACGTTCAAAACCAGTGGTTTTCAAAATGTCATATTTATCTTGTTTTTGTAAATGAAGAGATTTTCTACCTCGTCGATAAAAACATTCATGTGTATCCAGCATTTTAAATTAATTCACTTGATTACATTGAGGAAAATGATACATCCCCTTGCTCCTTTCCGTGATTTTTGTTGTGGTAACTAACACGAATCTGCCTTATATTTTGGTTAAACTAATTAACTTTTCCTTCCTCTTTTCGACACCTCGGACTGTAGAACCTCATTACCTTCTTTCTATTTTACTTTCAAATGCCCGATATGGGCTCACAGTACAGCGTCCATGACAGTCTCACCGTAGGATCTCCCGGGAACATAATTTTTTTGCAGATTTTCCGCCACCAGTGAATTCCTCCTTTAATCTTTCTGTGTGTTGCTCTGCCTTTTCCTTCTTTCTGGGAAAGGAGTTAAAACTAATATGGGACGAGATTCATCTCAATCCCACCCTATTTAGATAAGTCCTCATTCTTTCTGTCCGCCTCTCTTCATTTCTTCTCCCCCTCCTCCCTCTCTCGTCCCCAACGCCCACTCCCGCAGTACATGACACACACTTAAGGGGGCGCCTTCCCCATTACTTACGAATGAGAGGTCTCTTCTGCCCGAAATTTCCGCGCACAGCGGGGGGGAGGGAAGGGGGTGACGACGAGGAGGAGGAGAGAGAGAAAGAGAGAGGAAATGTTCTGAAAAGAAATCGCGGCCGCGTCGGGCACGTGTGTGCGCGGTAGCTGGATGGCAGTGCTCCGAGTTCAATCCCCGCCCTCCCTCCTCGCCCCAAAGCAATGCGGCCCCCTCTACTTCCTCCCCTAATCCCCTCCCACCCACCCCCAACCCCCTTGCCGGCGTCCCGCGCGTCGCATTCCCGGCCACCACATTCCCCGTGGCGCCTGCGGGAAATCGGTCGAAAAGATGATCGAAGCCTCCTTCGAGAAATATTTCCTTGCTCCCCTTTTTTCCCTTGCTCCCCCGATTCCTTACCCTTTTGTCCCCACCCACGCCACTCCTTACCTCTCCGCCCCCATCTCCCCCGTATTTCATTTTATTTCATTTTTTTATTTCTTTCATTTTTATTCTCCAAGAATATCGCTCCCCTCCTCCTTCTTCCCATCCAGTGGCGGCTCCGCGAAGCGTCGCCTATTCTTCGTTGCCTTTTGAAGGAGAAGGATTTCGGGGGGGGGGGAGCGAGAGAGTTGGAGTTGGGGGGTTGGACGGGAGTTGTTACGGGGGAAGGAGGGAGTCGGGAGGGTTGGGGGATGCCGTTCTTCTCCCGAGAGCCGTGCGCGCCCGCTGCTTTTTTCCCCATTCCGTCCGTCATTTGCCATTTGCCCCTCGTCGAATTTTCACGGGCGCGAGAAAATATCGCGAGGAAGGCGGATTGTTCGCCGCATCTACTGCCGCAGCTGCCGTCATTCGAGGAAAGGTGAAGGAGTCGTGTGTGCTGTAAAGCTTACGCGACTCCAAAATATCTATTTTTTTCAAATGTCAGAAGGAGACAGATTCTCCTCGCTCGAAGCCCTCTTATGGCAGCGACTACGTCTGTAAAGCGAGCCAATGGGATTGCCGACACGTACGCACGAGCAAGCAGGTACGCGGACGTCAATTTTGAGGAGGCCTATCGTGAGAAATGACGGCCGGAACTAGGGAAGTAGAACACTTACGTAGTCACATTTTTACGTCAGTGGAATTGTGGAGGATGCATGTACCTGTAGACTGGGCGCCAGTTATTTTCCTCTCAGGGACAGTGAATAAGAACCTCTCCCGGAACATCTGCGATAAATATTATTGAATGGCCAACTTTTGGCGTTATTCACTGCATTGTTCATAGCACCGTTTGAGTGGAGTGTTATGTGACGTGGAGTCTCCGTATGCCTCAGGGAAACGTAATTCTTTGCTATAATGAAGGAAAGTTTGAGAAGGACTGACTTACAAATATTTGAGAACGTGTTCCAATCTGATTCAATGTGGTGGATATGAATTGTGCTCGGATAATTAAACAATTTTTTTTCATTAGATAAAGATTTTTTCCAGATAACTTTCACTGTTACATGGTTTTGATGTATTAAGAGTCAGTAGAACGAATCATTATAAATTACAAGACGTTTGAAATAGAGAATGCCCAGAGGGATGTATGCAACGATTGTTCTGTAAGATATCTGCTAAAAAATAACTTTAACTCAATTTGTGACATAAAAAATTTTAAAATTCTCCCGAAAAATTTTCCGAACCCGTCAAGTTCAAGGGAACATGATGGAAACGTCATCGTCTAGCATCTTTGAAAGAAACTGCACGCGTGGAAAGCGATCCCTGCTTGCAAGTAAAGTCAAACGATGCAAGCGATTTTCGATTTCGAGTAAAAAAGGATTCTTTACTCTTCCCTACCCTAAAATGTGTGTGCGTGCATGGGCGTGTGAATATTTCGCTCCGCTCACACGTGTAAATCATCGAGTAGTTGAGAATGGAGGTGTGCAGGGGAGAGAAGAAGAGACAGGGGAGGGGGGAGAACCTCCCCCTCCCTCCCCGCCCTACCCTTCACCCCCTCGGCTCACTGGTGCATCACGTGATTCGACGCATGTGGACTGTGAATGGATGGGGCTTTCCGGGCTCCTCCCCTCGGACCCCGGAGCCTTTTCCCGTGAGCAAAAATGGAATTTCTCTCCGCAAGAATTCGGACTTGAGCGACCGCGTTCCCGTGGAATCCTCGCTTTTTTTCGACCCTCAACCCGAGGTGTCACACGTTGAATAATAGACGGGGGACTAGGATTCGGGTCACTTAAAGGAGACGAGCATTCGTCACAACTGGTCGCGAGTACAGTCCAAATGCGAGAAAATGGAGGCCACTGTATTTCACGCAAGGAGACTTTTCTTCATTCGAGCACCTCACGGCGTGATTAATTCCAGCTCACCCAGTTAAAGGGCAACTGTAGTAGGATACGTACGTATTATGGAACGTCAGCTGAAGTAGTCAGCGCTGCAGTATGGCCGAAATGGGACACAAATAACTCTGGCACATTTTCAAAATGATTTCTTTCTTTTTTTAAAACACAGAGAGAAACACCATCGTAACTTTACCTTGTTGCTTACTTCCCAGTCGATATGGTTTTGCGTTAATTCTTCTAAAATGTGATCTTGTGTTTTTTTCGTCATAATTGTTTTTAAGGTGTATATTCCTCGATATTATATGAAACTTTGGCTCATAAATCTTTGCCAATAATATGTCTAAGCATTTTCTCATCCCGTGTACTAGAGAATAAGCAGTGTGGGAAAAAGTAGGTTTCCTAAAGTATTTCGATTCGCAAGACGAAAATTATGCCGTTCCGACATCGCTAAAAGGTGTGTATTCGAATATTTAAAGAGAGTTTGAAAGCGTACTTCATCCCTCCGGTCTCCTCGAAAAACATTTCAATATTTTGACGGAATGGAACGAACATGTGGAGATTTCTTGTCTCCTACATTGGATCGGATATTGCCGCAATGAGACCATATATTTTCTAAAGCAGAATTTGCTCATACTCATTTATCTGAGATCATTTATTGTCGAACTTTATCAGTCTCTTTGAGGACAAGTTTGAAAGTGTAAAGGGATGAAAATTAATCGTTTAACTCATTTTTTTAGAGAATGTCCGCGTCTACTACCTTTCTCTTTGCAATGTCTACTTTTTTAAATGTTATTCCTTGGTTTTTTAAATAAGGTAACACAATGGCGTGGACGAGGTTGTACAGCCAAGGGTCTCTCTACGTGTTGAACTCAATAATATCTCTACAGTCTCCAAATACTTGTGTAAACGTGAGGTTTTCATAGTGGTATATGGATCTCCTAAGATGGAAAGTATTCTTTTGCCTTAGTGGTGGTTCATTCTACCCACCGATAAATTAATTCATCCAGAATTTTACCCTTTAATTCAACAAATGCACTAATTTAAGGCATAAAAAACTAACCTTAGAATTATATCTAGAAAAATAATCCAATTTTTTCCTTCATCTACGCACATTTCATGAGCTTTTTCGAGTCTAAAATCAAGTTAATTTCTGATTTGGGTGCTAGGACTTAGACAAACGTTGCAAATTAGTTGACTACATATTAAAATATGCAATCGTATGCACAGATTTTAAATACATATAAAGAAGTAATATTACGTGTTGTTGAATAATTGTCTCATCCATATATGGTTTTTCATGGTGTTCGAATAGCTAAAAGGGCTGAAATAAAAAAAGACGCTAAAGAAAATAAAAAAACTCATGCCCATAAAAAATTAGTTTAATGAAATGTATAATTCGATTTAATTAGAAGGTTGTGCATCAATGTATCTACGGCCTCGCTTTTAATTTCAACCACAAACTTCTTGTCATGCTTTTGTTAGTATAACTCAAAATTTGGATTTAGATAAAATATCAGGCAACTTTATACAATTTTCAAGCATCGAAAGAATAATATAGTCCCAAAAAAATTACAGATTGATATGATTTATTATTGCTCACTGCTATTTTGGCATTTGAATTGCACAGTTTTCAGTATATAAATAAATAAATAAAAACATGCATGCATATTTCTCACGCCATTCCCCCTCTTGATAAGTAAACATGGGGAATGGGCTGAAAAAGAAACGCTACTTGAAAATGCATGCCTATCTGTAAGGCAATATCTTTTCTGGAATGAATCGATAGAGCTACTTTAAATCCTACAGATTTAAATAAACCAAATATTTTAGTAATGAAGTCAATAACGTAATCCCAAAACTAATAATAAATCCACCTCTATAAGAGTAACCAACAGTAAGTGTTACCTTTTGAACACTGAGATAGTTCTCTCCATACACAATCAACTTTGAGTATCCACCCATTCAAGTTAAAGAAATTCAGTCATCAGATCCACCCATGTTTTCTATAAAATTTCTTGAGCCGAAAAAATCACGTCGCTCAGATTTCAACTGGGGTTTTACTGAATCATCTCTCGAAGTCGCTATCCTTTGCGCATTAATTTTTCGCTAAGCTTAAAAGTCTACTGAAGTGAATCATCAATAAAACTAATCCAATAAAAATCTTGCAACACATTATTCAAAACGTTAACGCACCAAAGTAAAAAGTTCAAAAAGTAAATTCCTACGTTTTGAACTTTAATCCAAACTACCGAGGAATTTATGAGAGCTAATTAGTGTATTTCCGTGTTTTTAGGAATAAGCAAAGTAGTTTTCTAATGAATGTTAAAAAGTTGTTACTTGCAACCTAAAAATTGGCCATTTACCTATTGATAAATTCGTATATACTCATTTTAGCCACTCTCATATTCTCTTCGCTTTCATATGGATTTGCCTTTCATTTAACTTTCGAAATCTTAAAAAGGTGTGAACCTTATGTTTTGTAACCGCCCGAAAATCTCTATAAAATTATTCACCATTATACGCATTCTTTCATTTGTTAAAAAAACGCAAAAATGTGAAAAAATATACAAAAGCTCAACATTAATTTTTTCCTAAGCCGAATTAGGCATCGATCTGGTTCTTACGGTCATTTGTATTCCTATGCAAATAATTAATCAACTACATTGAATTTTTGGATATCCTCAGAAACTTTTCCCATATATTCTTTTACTATAATTTAATTTGATCCCTTTTCGCTTACAAGAAACCTTATACAACTATCTGAAAATTCACACTCCGATTTCACTTTCATCAGCAGTGTCAATCATGAAATCTTTCAAGTTGATAGCTTCAATGTTGTAAAAACATTTAAATCACATACCTGCAACATCTTAAGTGTGAAGGAAATTTTAATATTTTTTCCTGACCTTATTAGACTCATGCCAAATCTTACAAGGCGTCGGGAGAAATATCTAACAGTGTTTGCTACTTGAACTCATCCTTACACTGTTCAGCATATATTATAAGTAGTATTCTTACTTGTGGTATTTCTGGGTATTCCATGCTCTTTAACGGTTTTCCTCTCTAACTACCAACTGCTCGAAAAACCCATTACGCCCAACGTGACCTTCGTATTTGAATGGCTTTTTGAGCTTCAGACGCTGAAATATCTGCAGCGGGCTTTAATTTGCATGAAAAGGAGTCAGCTGTCCGCCGACAGCGGCCTCGTTTTATTAATTCAAGAGTCAATTTTTTTCAAGAGCGCGCGCGCAGTGGAAGCACCAGATCTCGGAACGCGTTTCCATTGCGATTTGGATTAGGAGAGGATAAAAATAGACAGCCGCCCGCGAGGGGGAAACGTCACAAACAAAAGGTATCGCTTTGAGCGAGACGGGTGGAGTGGAGGAAAAGGAGGAGGTGGGGGATATTGCAGGACAATGGCCACAAGTACTACAACTAGTACTGCTCCCGAGGAATGGAGAGGCGAGGGAGGAGAGAGAGAAAAAGAGAGAGATTCCTCGGCTGAAAACCCATTTGCGTAGAGCGAAGGAATCCTCCGTTCCAACCCCTCGTCGCTCCTTCATTTCGCCCAACTCCTGAAACCCTTCAAACCCACCCCTCTCCATTTCCCTCCCCCACCAACCGAACCCTCCCCCCCCACCCACCCACCCTCCCTCGGGCACACAGACACTTCCACACACACAAATGATCCCGAAACACTCACGCGAGGTGTTTTTCAACTTTCCTCCCTCCCTCTCTCCTCTTACGTCCCCTCCCCTCTATCTCCTGGAATCTCTCCCCAACCGCCTCCCCCTCCCTGCCCACACGCCACCCGAACTCTATCCGTGAACAAAAGACGCGCGTTTTTATCTGTTAAAACTTGGAAACTTGAGCGGGCGAGAGAGAGAGAGACTGGGATGGAGAGGATGGTGGATGGTGGTGGAACTCAATTACGCAGCGGCAAAACAGCAAGGATGAAGAAGGAGTTTTAATCGTTTTACTCGGACCGGGTCGTCCTCGCGGCTTGCGCGGGGCACCAAGGGGGAAGGGGGGGTTGCGAGGAAGAGATGGGAAGGGGAAGGAGAGGGATGTTTGTGGGTGGGGCAGGGGGGCGTGGGCTAGGGTGCAGGGGATAGGATGAGGGATTTTCATGAGGGAGGAGGAAGCGACGGTTCGGGTGCGGGGGGTGGACTGAGATGGGTGGTTGGGCGCCTGGGGGAGGAGAAGGTGGGGAAGGGTACGCCAGGGGGTGACTGGGTGGGTCCGACCCCGTGTGGGTCTTACGGGGGCGAGGGGAGAGAAGGAGGCTTGGTGGCTGGAGGGAATGATGATACGTGAAGGTTGTGGGCGGGTGAAGTTGGAGGGTTGTTGGAGAGGGAGCGGGCGGTGGTTTGAGTCGGTGAAGTGGAGGAAATTCCGGAAAATGAAGACTTTGGGAGGAGTGGGAGGTGGGAAAGAAGGGATGAGGCGGTGTGGGATGAACATGGGGAGTGTCTGGGATAGTTTGAGGAGGAGATGGGACATTTGGTAAATGTGAGTTCTGTGTAAGGATTGAAAGAAGTATACATACATATTTGTACGGTGTGGGAGAGGAGGGAGTGGTGGAGAAACTGTGAATGGTTTTTAATTCAAGAAGGTGCAGGGTGATGCGGTTGTACTTAAGACTGGGAGTGGGAATGGAGTGGGATTGGAGGAGGAGTTGTATTGTGGATGTGGTGGGGTGGGATTTCAGGGAAAGCGGCGGAGGGAGCAGTATTGGATGAAATGTATGGGCACAGGGGGAGAGCCGAGGGACAGCTGAGGGCGGTGGATGTGCAAAACAGTGAGATAAGGAACATTTATTCCCCAAAAACACGGTTTTAGCACTCTCCCCAGCACACCTCGTCTCTCCTGCTCCCTCTCTCTTCCTCTCCCGCCCACTCGCGCCTATTTTTTTCATTCCCACACACACTTTCCCTCCCTCAACTTCCCGCCGCTCCTTTTCCCTCTTCCCCGGACGCAATCCCGCGTGGCAATTAGCGAGGACCCTTGACCAACGAGTGCGTGAGAGAGAGAAGGATCGAAGGCGAACGAAGCTGGGATGAGGAGAAAGAGAGAGAGGTGTGGGTGGGGGAGGGATTGGGGGGGGGAGGCTAGGAAGTTATTTTGGGACGAGTGATCCCTCCCTCGATCGACGGAAGAGGAAGAGGAGCGTCCGAATAAAAGGACGAACGAAAGAATGGCGTCGGTTGGATGACCGTGTGGATTGATGAACGGATAAATGTCATCGTTTGAGTTCGAAGGAGACGGAGAGTAGCATTAATTAAACCTTTCGTTCCACCCTCTCCCTCTTGATTTCCGTACACCGTTTCAATGATAAAAAGAGTCGAGGGAAAACGCACCAGATTATTCTTCTAGTTTGTCTGGCGGATAGGATACACGGCCAACCCATAAGTCTGGTTAAGGGTCTCTGATCACATCGTGGGAACGGATATTATGTTCGAGTACTCTCATTACGGCTGTACGATAGAATGGTGGGCTTACGCTTTGAAGTACTTTGAAATCAAATGCCGAAACTAGTCGGGAAACCAGACCTAGTCATTCTCGTGGTCAGGTCATCTACTGACTGCAGTAAATAACAATATATTTTTATTATAAAGTGGGATCTCTGAAAGTTAGGCATCACGTGGAAAGGGCAAATAATTATATACAGTGAGAATATGCATACACAAATAAAGTTTTGTACACCAGTGCGTGAAAGCCGGATAATTAATTGCATACAGAGAAAGAGCAAGTCACATTTTTCTCAAAACCAGTGTTGAAGAGTTTCATGTCATGCATGCAATCGGGATTTGCATGCCAATCTCTGAAAGAAATATAAAATAATTGATTTGTAACTCTATGCAGGGAGATAAAAAAGGAAATTCCTCTAAGTACCTACGCTCGGTTGTAATGAAAAAAAGGACTAACACTGTAGTAAACACGTTCTGGGAGATATTTTGAGAAGATAATGTTTTGAAAATGCCAACATAGCTGCAGCTTTGTCATAAAAATACTTCACAATCGTATGAAAATATTGTAACAAATGTGTATAGACTGGAGTGCAAAGTGAAGAAGGGGAAAGAATTGATGGTTGGAAGTTGAACTAAAAATTTGGAAAAGTGCAAAGAGCAAAGATTGGGGTGTTTTGACGCCGCTCAGAAAGTAAAGGAGAAAGAAGGAAAACAGGAGGGTGAGAAATAAAGAGAGAATAAATTGGAACAACAGGAACGGAAGGAGAGGTAATGAGAAATTAAGCGCATTGTTTAGAAAAGAGGAAGAGGGAAAATAAAAAGGAAACTTTCGCCATCCGCTGGCAAATTCAGAATGTCTATTCTCTTCCAGAATCACACGTTTACTTCGCCTTTTTGAAAGGAAAATTGAATTCAACTCATTTCATCGATTCGTGGTGAAATAAGTCGAATCGCTGGGTGATGGAACTCACTGAACGTGTCAAATTACCTTGTAAAAATTGTGAAAATGTTCAAAAGAAGAGGTGAAAATGTATATTTCCTTATTTTAATTTTCCTAGAATGACACGACGTAAAAGAGATACTCATTTTTGTACGAAAATTTCATTTAACAACGATTCTATCTCCATTCATTTCATGTATTATCTCCATTCATTTCAGAAGCAGAATTTTGAAGTTAATCATGGTCAGGTCTTTGGTTTTGTGTCACTTGCAGAATTTATTAACCCTCCAATACAACGATCCTTAACCTCTAAGTAATTGTAAATGCAAATGATACTTTATGTTCGAAAATTGAAGAAATCTTCAAATATAATAAATAGATTTCATAAAAACAATGAAAGCTGTATGCAAATACTCGTGTCATTTACAAAATGCGGCAACTTTTTTGATACACTTAAAAACTTGTCAAAATGCCTTTACTAATAGTACTAAATACCCTTTATTTTATTAAATAACCGCAAAGTTATAAAATGTATGAAAGAACTTTCCTTTAGTACTTCAGTCATTTAAAATATATTTTTCCTCCTACGCTGGAAGCAAACAGGTAAATTTTAGTTTTTTTTTTAATTTCGAGGGTAATAATAAAATTCTTTGTTAGCATTTCTGCTCCACTTTTGATAGTGAAACTCATGAGCAAGGTTGAAGGATAAAATAGAAAAAATATAGCTATTGCTTTGCTAAAATAGAGTCTATGCTATTTTACGTTGCAATTGTTTCTTCACGAAAAAATTAGATGCTCAATGGTATTAAAACTGTAGTTTTATTCAGCCATTAGCCGATGAATTAGCTTTAGCATTAGACGATAGAGGAATTTTATAAGAAATATTTCATTTTTCGTTCAACAATTGCATTTTCCAAGCAGTTTGATTCGAATATTTACTAATTTAATAAGCTATAAATTAAAGGGCATAAAGATATCGAGTTAGAGTTGATCAATTGAATTCAAGTATCAAGTATTTTTGTCATAGAGTTCACTCGTGCTAAACGTTTAGAATTAAGTTCCGATGGCAACATTGTACTTGTATATTTTACAGTACTTCCGAGTACGCAGTATCAATTGAAATGCAGTCCTAGCGAATAAAGTTTTTAATGAGTACAAACTGTCCCCTATGAGTCATTTACAACAACATTATTTCATTTATTTGAGAATATCTTTGAATAATTTAAGAATAAAGACCATATAGACGACGAAAATGGAGACTACTAATTCTCCTGCAGAAATATTTGGAATAAGTTCAGTACAATTTTCGAGTCAAATAAAAATCAACATATTTCTTGGCAATAAATTTAACTCACTCAATATACCTGTAATTATTAGTGGGAATCGGGATGGTGCGGTGGCTAACGTACAGGCTTCCCATCCAGAGGGTCCGGGTTCAAATACTGGAGGCAACAGATATTTTTCAGCGGTATCCCGATCCCTACATGAGATGATTTGTGGAGGAGCCCTCTTTTCCCATCCATTCCTAATGGCAAAAATGACCTTATCTGTCGGTGGCTTCCCACACAAAACTAACTATAATTTTTAGTTTGAAATAAGATATTCACAAATGTTCTGAATTTCCTGGTGGCGATTAATGACACAAGGGTTTGATAAGCCTTAGGCTTGTTGGTCCATAAATGCTACTATTTTAAGCCGCTTAGTTTAATGAGAACAGGTTACTTGTACGAAATATAAAATACGTATATTTGTGAGCTAAGCAACACTATACGTTTTGGTGTATTTTCGTCAAATTTCTCGTGAATAATCATTAAAACTTTAAAAGATAGTCATATCCATGCCTCTTACAACACACCTAAAGCCCATCCAGTCTCTGATACTGGAAACCAATACTGAACATCTATTTCTATCGCTATTAGTCGTTGTCATGGATGAAGGCAGTGATTTCAGTGTGCTGGTGGTGTATGCAATAGATTCGAATATTGAAATTGACAAAACACACA
This sequence comes from Hetaerina titia, assembly GCA_037158775.1. NCBI lineage: Eukaryota > Metazoa > Arthropoda > Insecta > Odonata > Calopterygidae > Hetaerina > Hetaerina titia. The sequence goes on from CM073768.1 coordinate 135,743,077, forward strand.
ACGAGAGAAACCATTTATAGATGGAGGTTTTTATGAAATGGAAGAAAAGATGATTGAAAAATAATGAACGATGATTAAAATCCATACATGAAAAGAGATATTTTAGAAGGGAGACGAGATAGTGATAACGAAGACGAGTTATATCAGATAAATAATGAAGATAAGATGTTAAGAAACCAACTGGAAACCTCTAAACGAAAATACGTAGATGGCGAGAAATTTCATTTGCAGAGAATTACAAAACCTGGTATCCAGAATAGGGCAACAGCTTATCAAAAAACTATCAATTGGACCTAAAAAAAATAAAAGGAGAATCAGGAAAACGTATGAACTTCATATTGAAAGCTCCTATGTCAATAAATATTTGTTGAGTTGGAACTGAATTTAATATTATTTTCGGACTCCATTATCACCGGATATATAGCGGGATAATTTGTAAAAAATAACTTCCACTAAATTACCATAATTTGTTCTCAAAGAAGTATATCCTAAATTATAAATATTATTGATTGGTTTATTGCTTCCAACTGTTACAGACTACAGTTTAAATGACACTTTACCCGAGTATGAATGGATTACTATCATATAGAGTTGGAGACAGCAACTCTCTTATACACTCTGCAGAAAGGGAATGAAAAAAGGGGAAGTGATGGATGGAAGAGGGAGAAAATCTCTCTCCCCTGCATATACCGCATGTAAAGGTTTCAAGCAATAGGCCAATGTAAATGTATTCACATATTTCTAAGGAGCAAGTTGTTACAAATATTTCTGATTATGACCCCTAACTATATTCATTATAATAATTTCCCGTTGAAATTTGACGTGACTTTATTTTGTACGTTAATAGAAAATAGTATTTAGAATTACGGGCTCACATTGTGCTGTTTTTAAATATATCGTACATCAAACATGCACGTTAGTGTATCTCTTATTTGTTGGTGTACTTCACATGGATGCTGAAGTAAAACAGCGTTTTTGCTCGCCAGTAATGGAATAAACGAAAATTCACGTCTAACTTAGGGTAACATAGTCTAATAATGGCATTAGAAAAGTGAATAACAACATTCAGTTTCATATTTTCTCCTTGCACAACATGAACAAAATTTGAGACCAAATGGGTAAATTGAGATATATATATATATATATATATATATATATATATATATATATATATATATATATATACTTATCTAATTGATATCTTTGGTATTGAAAATAAATAATAATACTCTTCTAAAATGAATTTATAAATGTTAATACCCTGCACACTCTCAAAGTATATTTACGTTTTCAAAAGGGATTTCAAGTAAGACGGCATAGTTATGCTTATCTTTGTTGAGCGATAAAAAATGTGTCCAAGATATGCGATCTTTGTGAAAAACATGCTGTATCGATCATAAAACCTTATTGCATTTGATTGACGAATGAACCCTAAAGCTCCTCTTTTGGTACCTTTTTTCAACCGTGCTTAAATTACTTTGTCGTCCGTTGGACATACTTAAGCTGAGATGGTGGTAAATATGGTCAGTAGTTAATCATTCTCTTTGTAAGCTAATAATCCAGTATTCATAGGGGATCCGGTTGGGGGTCAGAGTAAATGAAAATGTAGATGGGATATGAAGCAGGGGGCAAAGATTCTCTCTCCAACCAATTTGCCAAATCCTCACAAGGTCTATGAATTCCTTTCGAAAGGACACGGTACCAGGGAATTACATTGTTTAGTAAGTCGTCCTCGATATGTAAATGAGAAGCTGTAACGGATGTAAAGATAGAAATGTTACCAATGCGGGCATTCTGGCCCAGTCACTAGGTTAATTCTCTTCCGGTCCACTCTTTATTTTTGAAGTAATATTTATTCGCCGTATGGCGGGATTTCGTGTTTGAGTGTATATATATCTAAATACTATATTAGTACTACTGTTTCTTCCGAGGAAGACGGAGCTAAATTCCGTCGAAATTATTAAAAAATTACGTTTGAGCACACACACACACAAAAAAAAATATATATATACACACACGTAAGTGTACACACACACAAACATATATATATATATATATATATATATATATATATATATATATATATATATATGTACACTAATATTGAGTTAATTTGAAAATTTCCAGGACGATTTTTCACCGAAGTAATCAAAGTATTCGTAAAGAATATGGATTTAGCCAACTCCATCAATTCCCATTAATGTTCATTAATCATCATGCATATGAAAAGGCGAAAAATTATTAGTGTTTTCTTTTTGAATTGGTTTTATCTGTGAATATAACTTTGAGGGACTTTCGAAAGCGTTGCTGCCTATTCATAAGTCTTTCTTGGAACATGATCGAGTAATTGCGTTCCGTAGCGAGGCCAAGTAAATGAGACTAAGGAGGAACCAAATTGCCAGAGAAGGTAAGACTCCATTAATGTAATTGAGTCCTCCACGAAGCGGTAGTCTTGCAGGCGTAAGATGAACGGCATAAAATAAAAAGCGATCCTCATAGTTAGGCACCCATTTTATGCTGGTATTTTTACGGCGTCACATTTCCTTTCAGACTTAAGTGACAAGGTAGCGTGGGAGGAGCACATATCGGAGAGTCAGTGCGATTAATATTTAAAGAGTTCGGAGGGACATGATGGTTCTCTCGGTCTTCCGGATTCGCTGCCAGGGAGACTCAAAAAAAAAAAAAGAATTGACATCCCTCCGTTTACTCTTGAGGTCGTTCTATGAAAGATTTAAACCTGTAATTTGACGGGGTCTTTAATATTCAAAACTCCATTCTCCCCCTAATTAAGGATTTCAACGACCGATTCTTGTTTAAGTTCATCGTATGTTCATCATCATATTATTCAAAGCGCCCAATGTTAATCCACCATTGATTGTTGATGCCGTAAGGAAAAAATAAATTTAGGGAATCAAATATTACTCTTCTTTATCAATACCAGTGAAAAAATGAAAAATATGTTCCGCCTTTACCTTAAATTGACGCATAAGCGCGCCATGGCACTATGAATTATGATTATTATTTTAGATTATTTTATGAATTCTGTAATTTTATCCATCAAACATAAGAAGCTAAATCCCCAGCATATTTCTTTAATATAGTTTTTCATGAATATCCAATCCGTTCTACTTCCACTTGCCTCTTTATTACTCCGGTAGTCTCTTCCTTACCTACAATGTTATTATATTTTTATTGCTCCATTATTAATGTCTTTTTACGATAGCGATAGAAGAAATTAATGCTTAGAAATAAAAAGAAAGCAATTCATTTTAGTTTGCATGACTAACAATTTTTTTCGTTGAAGTGTTTCCTTGTTCTCATTCATCGCGTAAATAAAGGAGTAAATACATGTACACGTATGTATATTTATACAAGAACATGTGCATGCACATATAGTTACTTCTTAATTATATATTATTTACTTCTTATTATATTTATTTGCATTATAAATGGAGAAGCGAGATAGCGCCAGCGAACAAAAACGCATAAAAATGAAATTCACTGGTATCCCGAATGTACGGTGGCCAAATAACCTCCCCTGAGGAAAGAAAGAACTGAACCGTCATGTGAGTTTCATTTTTATGTGTTTCTTTGTGTTTTTGTTGTGCTATCTTGCTTCTCCATTTAAATTATTATTCACATCTGCGAAACTTTTCTTCAAGATATATATACACACACATAGATATATATATATACACACATACATACATATACATATTGTATATATGTAATATGCATATGTATCTATATATTTATATATATACATACAGAATTTCCCTCACTTTTAACTTGAATGTCTTTAATATTTCTATTATGACGTTCATTTCTTACTATTACTATTCTCGGCTGTCCGAGGGAAATACCATTTCAGTAAAAATTAAGTCATTTGGAATGGAATTAGATTCATCCTTACAAAGTCCAAAACTACTGATTTTTTACCCATTGGAAAAAATTGAAACATTCCCTTGCTTCTTCAAATTTTATTTAAAATTTCATTCTCAGTGCCAAGTTGACGGAAATTATTTTATTGGAAAGCCGTGTAGTGATGAAGTTTTACTTTATCACTATATGATACTGGAATCTCTTGAAAGGAAACGAAAACTTGCACTTGAATTTTTTATAATTGGTGTACGAGGTATTTTCAAATTGAAACTACGTTTCTATGGAAAACAAGCAGTTGGAATCGAAACAAGCGCTGAGGACAAAAAAGAGAAATTAGATCAACATCACCGAGGGAAAAGTTATTTCAATTTTTTGAAACCTCACAAAAGTGTTCTGAAATTGGAAATCACGTCTTTCACAAATTTATTGTCGATGTTGAAAACAGGTTCATTAGACGTAGTTCTTCGACCATGACCTTCGTCGTACTCGTCATCGAGGTAACCCCTAAATGTGTCTACACCACACTTTCATATATCCCTCAGTCATAAACTTAGGACCTTAAAGACATCATTCTCAGCTGAAATCCAATACCTCTTAACTCTCCAGCGTAAACACAACGGTTGATTGAGTGATTTTTATTACTTGATATAGCATTAACTGCAGCCAGTACGATATTTAATCGTTTCAAAGCCATTTGTTCTGAAAGAAGATGGTCGTTCGCTTGGTCTGTCAGAAATTAAACCACATATCTGCGAACTCATCTTTACACATACATATACATGTATTCAAATGGAAGATGAAATGCGAAAAATTCATCTTATTCAGGCAAGTGGCACGACCAGCGTCCAAAAAATGTCGACCTAGTTAATCGATTGCTCGTATCAGTGAATATCTAGTGTTAAATATGAACGTACTACAATATTTTATTAAAAAACATGAACTCTTTCTCAAAAACTTTACTCCGATTACAAGTCTGGTATAAACTGCCTAAACGAAATGTAATCCTAAATTACATCCCTGGAGATGTCGTCAGGACTTTATTGTAATTGGGTGTCTTGGTGTGTTGGAGAAATGAAAGGAATTGTAAATTGACTTGGAGCGTTGGCAGACGGGCCCCACGTCCAAATGATTTTTATTTTTTAATGTTTGCATTAAGCTTGGTAGCCATGCATGACCGTTAGCGTCGCCTCTTGTCAATTTTACTTCCATCGTGAAGAGTAGTCAAGCACGTAATGGCGCCAAATGAGCGCTCACCTCCGCACATCCCCCGGGAAGCCATCCCGCGGAAAGTCGTGTATTGGTCGGCCGGGACATTTTATTCGTCCGTCATATCAACGTATTTCTTCCGCGCGGATTGACATTTGCGCCAATTATTCGGTTGAATAATTTCCGACGACCGACGAGTTTTTTTTCATTTAATTTTTTTATTCTAGAAAAAAAGGACTTCGCCGCCACAGTCGCCGCATCAAAAAATTCACCCGTGGATGTGGGGGGAGGGGAATATTCGCGACCGAAGTGGCTCCTGAGCGCGGGCGGGTGTGAAGGGGTGTCTTTCTGTCCCCTCCTACGCCATAGCCTCAACCTGCTCCCCACCCCCGACACCCATGCACCCCTCCCACCGCTCCGCGCCGTCGGAGAGCGAGGTTTCGGAGGAGGTGGGGAGGGTTGGGGAGATGAAAAAATAAAGGCGAGGGAAGAGCAGGCTGGGGAGAGTATTTAATTGCGGGAGGGTTCGGGTGCTGTTGCCCTTGGCCCCTCTTCGCCTCCTCTCCACTTCCTCCGCCCCCTCCTCATCCCCCGTACGAACCCTTTGCCAACCCCCGTCCCTCCTTTCCTTCCTAATGAAAAAAAAAGGCGAGGTGTTTTCCGCTTCCGGGCTGGCGTGTGTTGAATGGATTGCCACACGCTCGAAAAATAATTATGCGTGTCTCATCCTAACTCCGCCCATTTGGGGCTAAAAACCAGAGAGATGAGAGCCATACGTCCTCGCCGGCCGATTAGGGACCCCTTCCCCCAAGTCCTCCCACCCTTCTCCTCCTCCCACCTCCCGCCAGAAGTGATGGAGGAGGTTGGAGAGTGATCCGGGGGCCGATGGACGCGGCGAGGGGCGCTCTCGCGGCTCCACGGAGACGGATCATCCGCCGCCCCTGGTTCTCACCGTCCGCCTCCGACGGAAGCCAGGATCGAAATAGGAGCAGGGGTCAGAGGCGTCATTTATCACCGTCGTCGACGGTATATTTGCGTGTTTTTTATCGCTGATTTCCGTAGTATCCCCCATTCGTTTAAAAATGCTTCTCTGCAGATAAAGAGTCTAAGTAAGCCACCATTCAGTGATTGCAGATATTAACTAGGAGGAAAAATTGTGTTGGGAAAGGTACGTGTACGAATGCCATTCCTATTTTCGTCGTGGTATAAACTACCTGTATTTTATCATCATGAAGGGTTCAGTTTATTAAATGAATTTCACGTCCTCAAGTTAGTTCATCAGCATCCGCTGCTGTTAAAATGACCAAAATTTGATTCTTATCCGGAAGATTCATGGAATTTTTTTTTCCATTCTTTTTTTTTAAAGAACGCATGGGGAGACGTAAGGTGAGGGTATAATGCCATCCGAATGCTGCCGACATACAGGGTTCGTCCGGAAAATAAGTGTACTGAGCTCAGGAAAAAAAATTTATTGCACTTTTACATATCTTAAGTTAATATTCCTCAAAATAGGACCCTTGTGAGTCGATAAACTTGTTCCAGCGGCGTTCCCATTCCTGGAACGCTCCCGCGAAGGCATCATCGGGAACCTCTCGAAGACACGTCGTCACGGCCTCTTTGACGGCGTCCAAAGTCCCGTATCGCGTTCCTTTCAAACTCCTCTCTATCTTCGGGAACAGAAAGAAGTCCGGTGGTGCCAAGTCCGGGCTGTAGGGCGGGTGCGGCAGCGTTGCCACGCCGTGCTTGGCCAAGAAGTCCGACACGACAAGCGCGGTGTGAGACGGCGCATTGTCGTGATGCAGCCGCCAGATGTTTTTGATCGCTGGCCGGACGCGGGCGACTCGTTTTCGAAGCCTGTCGAGCACTTGGACGTAAAATGCAGCATTAACAGTTTGTCGTTCAGCTACAAATTCGTAGTGGACGACTCCCCTTTTGTCAAAAAAGACTTATTTGTCAAGACACTTAGTATTTTCCGGACGAACCCTGTATAACCTTGAATCCATTTTATTCGCATAGAGAATTTTAATTCGCTGCGAAATATAAAAGAATTGTGCTGTAACATCCCCCACGGGGGATGTTACAGCGCAAATTGGGAGACGGGAAAGGCAGTCAAAATAATGCCTTTTCGCATAGGAGCCATCAATCTAGTTAACTTTGATGCTTTTAATCAATATATTCGGTGCAGTAAAAATCATTAGAATACCTATTTCATTAATTATTTATTGGTTATGTATGCATATATACATATATATAAATATATATACGTGGCTTGTTCATAAAGTAAGACCCGTTTGGTCACAGGAAAAAATATACTCATATGAAACACATTTTATTGGCACTTTTAGTTAGCTACAAACCTACTTCACTTATCTACATAATCGCCGTTCACTTCTAAGCATTTTTCGTACCGATGCACCAGCTTCTTTAACCCCTTTGCATAGAAACTCGCCGCCTGAGGGTTGAACCAATCGACAACGCCATTCTTGAGTTCCTCTTCGGTTTCGAAACGTTGTCCACCGAACCACTGTTTCAAGTGCAAGAAGAGGAAGTAGTCGCTGGGTGTAAGGTCAGGACTGTACGGTGGGTGGTTTAAAGAGTTCCCAACGACCCAAAAACTCTCGTCCACTGGACATTCTTTGCTCTTTGTGGTGGTCGGTGAGCATTTTCGGTACCCACCTTGCACGCAATGTGTGGTATCCGAGGTTTTCCATAACAATATTGTAGACAGTAGTGCGTCCAAGTTGAGGAAATTGTTCAGCCAGGCCATTAATTGTCAATCGACGATCACATCGCAGTTTTTGTTCCACTTGCGAAACAATTTCATCGGTGAGAATACTGGGCCTACCACTTCGCTCTTCGTCATGGACATTTGTTCGTCCATTTTTAAAATTACAGCACCATTGTCTAACCTTTCCTTCACTCATAACTGTAGGTTTATAAACTAGGCATAATTCCCGATGAATTTCAGCAGCCGACAATCCTTTTGCATACAAGAATCGTATGACAGAACGCACTTCACAGCTGGCGGGATCAACGATTGTCGCGGACATTGTTATTTGTATGCACGGACAAGCAAACGGCATCTGAAACAAAACAAATGCTGCTATAGCTTCTCAATGAATCAGTAGATGGCGCTGCAGGAGCAAAACTGTGTTCTGAAGCGCCAATATTTAAATATAAGCAAACGGTACTTACTTTAAGAATACGCCTCGTGTATATATATATATATATATATATATATATATATATATATATATATATATATATATATATATATATATATATATATATATATATATATATATATATATATATATATAGCCAATTAATAGTTATTCCAACGTAAACATAATAATTTGAATACTTCAACGTTACTTGATTGTGTATACATAAATAAAATGTATGTATACATATAGATATGTCCCATACATATACATTGCTATATACCATATATATATACATGTATATATATATACATATACACATACATGTATACATATATATACAAAAGTGATGTCCTTTAATGTTATTTTCCAAACTGATTCATTTGCGGATTGCCAAAAAATGTTTGCCTATTAATCCAGAATTTGATGAAGTTTCCTCGGGTCTTCAGGACTAGACTAGACTATTGGTAGAAAAGGAAATCTAAAATTGATTACCCAGACTGTATCCCGCCTTCCTAATCTGCTGATAAAATGTAAGCATTGAGGAAGACCCTGCATATCAGGATTAAATTAGTAAGAGTGATGTTGCCCTTATGTACTTAGACCACACTCTCAGTTTTAGTATTCGTTAAATGGTTTCTAATAATCGCTAACGCTTTAGGTTTTATAGCTTTTCTCATTTTTTGTGATTAATTTTCTCTGGGTTCTAAGTTCCTCGTTGGAATTTTGAGTATTTTCTCAGAATTTATTGAAATTCTCTCTTATCTTCCCCATTTATTAAGGTCAAATAATTTTTATCTCTAAATCTTATTTTTTTCTTATTCCTTGTTCTCTAAGTATTTAATTAATAAAAATGGTACAGGTTGAATACTGGGAATAATTTTTATCCAATTAGTGGTGCAATGGAAAAGATCCTACAAAAAATAAGGAATACAATTTTGCTCAAAAAAGTCGTCACTGTATTTATGAAAACAGGAGGCGTATCAAATCCACGATTCAGAAATAAAGTATAACCATTACAAGCTGACCACCTTCAAAACTTGGCTGAAGGATCACTAATCTCTGTCAACGGTTGATGACCCAGTAGCTCTTGTCACCTATTTGAAAATCTGCAAACTAAAAGAAAGATCTTAATGTGTTAGCAACACAATTTAGTAGAGCTGCACTGCGTAGTTTTAAAATTAATGTTGCACTTTAATTTTCCATGGATTGAATGCCCAATCATTCTCTGCAGCATGATATTTTTACTTGGTCGATTTTAATTAAATAAAAAATCCTAAAATAGTATATTTCTAGACCTAAATAAAAAGTATAATGGCATTTAAAACTTTGAAGGTGGTAAATATTTTTTAGTTCTCAGCAAGTTTTCCCTTCAAGATGCGCCACACTGTGCTCGTATCCGTTAAATCTACCAGTATGAGTTCCCATTTGCTACAGACAGAATGTAACAACAGTGGCAACAGTTTAGAAAAATAACTAAGTGCAAACTTTAGCTTACGAAATTCTATATTCTTTTTTGCTCCCACTGAACTGATCGTCGAGATGCAGAAGCGTAATTTAAATAAAGCTCTGCGAGAAGGAAATGATGGAAGAAAGGCAAAATGAACTGACCGTTAAGCACTTTAAAAATCCCTCTTTGAGTTTGACTCTGCCCGCATGGATTTTCTTGAAATTCCAGGATATATTTCTAACAGAACGAAAATTTCTAAATGAATGAATTTGTATCCGAGGTTGTATTAAAATTATGTAACCTTATTAATATCCTGTGCAAGCGTGAGTCTTCGTCCAAGAATATCCGGTACTACGTGGAAGCCAATGGAAAGCCAATATTTGCCTAGTCTTATTGAACTTTTTTTAAGTTATAATGCGCAATAATACCATGAATATCTTCCTCCACCTTTACTGAGTAAAAGAAATATATTTATTTTTAGTTCAAAATTGGTGTTATGATTTAGGAGATGGAAAAGTTTATTTTCAAAAAGAAACCAAATTTAGCAAATAGCTTCCTGTTTCTGCCAGAATGGAACTGGTCTAGCGAGTAACATCCGAGAAGTGACAGCTGGAGGCCTTCCAGATGCAACTGGGAAATTCCTTCGCAATTCCTAGCAAAGGAGGCGTGGAGGAGGAGAGGAAAAAATATTTCACTAAATGTACAATGGAGAGATCTCGTTACATACACAAGCACAGGAAAGTACGTGAACAGAGGCGGTTATGGCCTCATTCTTTTTTGGTCCTCGCAACACTATCCCGAGGTATCTCCGGAATATGCCCCTCGGCCAAAAATTTCTACCGGGGTCTACGCAAAGATCTTTTAAAACAAGAGGAACCGACACAATTTAATTTTTTATCGAAGATAAAACTGTTTAACGTAGAGAAAAACCCCTTATGGTGCATACATTTCATCCAAAACCTCGTCCATATGTCTCTTTTGCCCTTCCAATGATTCCCTATTTAGTCCTATTGCTATTATGAACCCTTGATTTTGCATCTCGGTGATGACGCGGCAACGCCCTCACCTGCTAACCGTAGAGTCACGCCCCCGTTTCCCCAATCGGCAAGTTTCCTCCAAAAAGGGCTTGGGTGTTTGGAATCATAACTAGTCATTTCTTGTTCAAAAGTCTAGTGTAAAGGGCAACTTGACCTTTACGTTAGACTTTCTAACGAGAAATAATAGCAAGAATGATCTGAAACCTTCAAACCCATTTTGAAGGAAATTTACGGATTGCAATGTCGATCAAATTATCTTGTTCTATGCTTCGAAAACGATTTTTTTCTGGCTTCTCCGTTGACTACTTGTGCAAATGAGAGAGGAAATAATGGTATTATCCAGCTTACTTAACTTTTGAGTGTGCCTGAAAAATATTCAATAATTTCAACGATGCATCCATCTTCAAGTTCACGAATCTGTTTTTAAAATAATAATTTTTTACTGCCTACCCACCTGCCTCATTTGCCGTCTTCCACCTTTCTCCACCCGAACTAATGACAGAAGTAGTTAGTAGTAGTAGTAGTAGTTAGGTGTTACTATTTCATCTCATTCACATGAAGTTTTATGTTTTAAATGGTAATGTTGCCTACGCCCCTTTCTCCTAGCTCAATCCAAAGTAATTAACGCGCTTTTATTCCAAGAAGATATCGAAGGATCGTTTCAATTCGCCCTCGTCCTTTTTCTTCCTACTACCAACTCCGCCCGATGACCGCGACTTCTCAGTAGCACTTGTTTTTTGTAGTGCTTTTTCGTGCGCCTTGTATGATTCAAGCGGTAACGTTTAAGGAGGAGTCCCAAGGAGGCAAGATAATAACGAATAGCGCGATGCACTTTCCCCTTCATTGATGTTTTCACTTGTTTAGGCGAGCTCGTAAAACCGGGGCCATATATTTCTGTTTCTTCGAGCCCCCGCTCTAATGCCTTTGAAAGAGGGGAGGAAGGGAAGGATAAGGTGAGGGAGGAAGGTTTTTCTTTGGGAGTAAGACGTGGAAAGCGGGGTGGGAGATTATCGGGAAGGCAGCAGAAGGATGAAGGAGAGGAGCTACGGGAAAAGAATAAGAATGAAAGAGAGAGAGAGAGAAGGAAGGAAGCGTGTATGTGTGTGTGGGCGTGTGCGGGGATGGCGGTGGCGGCTGGAGGCTCGGTTGGTGGAGGAGGTTGGAGAGGCGAATGAGAAGGAAGGTAGAGAGAGAGGCAGCGATAACGGCGCTCCCTTGCTCGCATTAGCGCCGGTCGCCGCCATTTTCTTCCCATTCCTTGGCACTTCTTCCCGTGCACCATTTTTTTTCCCCGCCGACGAAACGTCTTAACGTAGTTCGTTTGGGCGAGCTTAACGCCTCGGCGGTAATCACGAAAATTACGCTTTTTGCCCCCGACGCGACGGCGAATCTCCGTGCCAGTTTTAGCGCTCCTAGATAGTAGGATCACCCCTCGTAACCTCCCGAGATCCCCTGATATATGAGCGCAAATTTCTGGACTTGGGTGAAATATGTGTAAAAACAATTTTGCCTCCCCGTGCTCTTGTCTTTTAGGGGAGAGGAATGGCCCGGTTGTAGCATCATTTAATTTTGTCAGAAAAAATTTACAGCATGTAATGTCGTTCGTAAGACAATTTGATAGAGCACAATTATTACTTTCGACAGGCCTGGTGACGTCATTCAATGATGATTAAGTTGCAAAATTTTTTATTGAATTAAGTAGGTAGCTTTTCTTCATGCTTGACTTGAACGCACTTTATAAAATACCCTAGACCAATTTTACTATATAGGGAACGTGGTTTATTCACCCTGAAATACACTTTTAAATATTAACAAGGTTAACCATTGTAATTAACGCCATGCTCTCAAGTTTTGTCCTCAGTGCTAATAAGGTCCTTTAATTTAAAAAAAAAATTATGTTACCCATAAATAATAAATATGAAATTAATGAAAATTCTGTGAAAAATCATATCTTCTACCTTCTCCCTTAATTGCTTAATCATTTATGTCCCTGCCATGATTAATGCCATTCCATAGACCGAATAATTCAATTTGTGGGTCACATTCTTGATATTACAACAGCTACTACTGATTGGTAAAATAAGGATACCTGTACGTATAATTTTATTTTAACCAAATTTTCCAATATTTTCTTAGGCATTTCCTCTTTCTTAAAACCTAAAATATTCACATAATCTAAACAATTTTCCTTTGCCATAGGCCGATTTATGGAACATTCAATACGAGGAACATAGATGAAAATTATATTCGTTGTACCAGTAATGTGAACTTGTGTGATTTTAACATGAACTTATTTTGACATTCATTGCCTGGTTGTAGTCATCCTTTTTCCCCCCATTAGTGTCAATGTATTTCGTCGCAGCTCACCAACTGTTTTACACTCTTACAGTTCATCAGGTTGAACTCAAATTATCTTCCGTGTAAGTTTGCCCGAGATACTAGAAATGTTTGTATTCCCAAAGTAGCGTTAGAGGTTTAATGCAGGCAGGCATACGAGAGGCAGTTAATGGTTTTTGCAGTGACGCCTCACTTCGCCTCTTACCACAATGCGACTTGGGTCGGTTCATGATTGCCCCTAGTCAAATGCACGCGTTCGCAGTCTAAACACATCCCGCTCGGTCGTGATCGCGGTCCGTCGACCCTTGACTGGATTACCGAGTGGAACGCTCACAGTACCCCTCCTCTCTCTTCTCCCCATAAAAGAAGTTCACCAGGGGAGCTGTTATCGCGTGAACACAAGGGTGTTCACGTGGTAACGGCTCTCCTCGGAAAAGAAGCCAAATAACGCCATTACTACGTCTTAGTAGGTAATATTATTTTTTTAATGGTGAATTAGTAGGGTTAAAGCGAATCAATTTATTGCCAATTCTAAGTTTTCAAGGGTGTATACTAGAATAATTCACGGCATGTAAACGCCCGTCATTATTACTCTCATTCATTCACCTGGTTGAATCGGATGTAATTAATTCAGTATAGATTTCAAACACATATAAAAATTGGCAATGCTCCATGAACAACGTGAAACACTTGGGTCGTTTCGTCCGACTAGATGTTCTAGATCGTCGCGACACTCTTGCACTTAGATCTCCATCTCTGCAAACGTGTAAGGTCCTTCCTCAAAAACAACAGTTAATGAGAGGGAGAGGAATGCGAATGAGTCAGAGACAGATTTGGCACACTCCCTCTCACCTTACCTACCCCAATCCCCTCCACAAACACCATTCCATCTCCAGGGCACAGGGCGTCACTATCCGTGTTTGCCGCGGCCGTTTCGTGCTGGAGAAATTGGTGCAAACAAACTGTTTGCAATAATATTTCCCCACTTGAAGTATTTATGGCCATATCCATGCATCGTAAGCCTTTTAAAGGGCACTCTCATTCTGCGCACGTCTGTGAGTCGCGCGTGGCAGTAAGTTGATTGCGACAAGAATGCGAGATCTCGTAACAAAACGCAGCGATTGATTCTCCCTAAGGATTTCGGGTCCTGTGAAATTTTAGTGAGGCCGTTAATCTTCAATGCCTATGAACACTGAATTTGTTTACATACAGTGGCCAATAAATTGAGGCATTCGGTTGCATAACAACTCGCGAATTTTAGTAGTTCTCATGTGTTCGTTAGTAGCGTAGCGGCCTGTGAATCGAATCGGCAAGTTGAAGGTCCATTGTTCAAATTATGGGAAATGTTTTCGCAAGTTTGTTTCCGAATTGGAACTATTCCAGGGAGAACGTCAATCACGCTTAATATTTAGGAGAGGATTATATTATCACGCAGAATTTAATTCCATATGGTAAAAATTCTGTTAGTAGAAAGAATAGATCTTAGATACATGTTAAAAATAATTTCAATGGGATTGTCTACAAAAAGTCTCTAGAAGCGACAACTACAAGTATGTTGTAATAATCTATTTAGGAGAGATATTCAAAATTTAAGGGTCGCTTGGTCAAATCTAAAAAATTATATTCGTTAAAAAAAATGCATATTGATGGTTTGAGTTTTATACAAACCTAATTCACCTTTCTACATATTCGCCGTTCTCTTTAAATAACTTTTCGTAACGCTGCACCAGCTTCTTCAATCCCTTAGCATAGAAGTTTGCCGCCTAGGAATTGAACCAGTTGACAACCGTGGTCTTGACTTCCTCGTCGTTGTCAAATCGTTGTCCACCGAGCCACTGTTTCAAGCGCAAGAAGAGCAAATAGTTTCTAGGTGAAAGGTCGGGACTGAAGGGTGGATGATCAATCTACTGGGCTTGCCATTCCGCTCTTCATCATACACACTTGTGCGCCCATTTGTGAACTTTCGGCACCATTTTGTATCCTTTTCATCACTCGTTACTGTAGGTTCATTCCATTTTGGGTTGAGTGGGTGTACTTGATCACTTGCGAGGAAGCAACTTCCCCGCAAACCACTACAGAAGGTGTTTTGGTTGAGAGGTCGTCGTTGGTCACTGTGATTTCTTCTCCCACCAACCATCACGGCAAATTTTAGTATTTCTTTTGGACGAGTAATGGTTATTTATTATGACAAAAGAAGTGTTTTACTTTTTATTGTAGAGTTATAGACTAGATACAACTTCCGATAAATTATGGCAGCTGATGATTTGTTTTCGCCCAAAACACGAATCTCAGCTCGCTCTTCGCAACTGGCGGGAGCAACGATTTTCACTGAAATTGTTATCTCCATTCATCGGCAGCCGTTTAGGGCTGCTAAATGAAAACAACAACATCAATAGTTTTGAAAAAAAAATCAATTGATGGCGCTGCATGCGTAAAACTTTATCCTGAACCACTAATATTTATAAATAGGAAAACTCCCTTTTCGACTGCCTCGTAAATAAGAGTGCACGAACCGTATTGTAAAGAGTGTGGGAACGATGGTAAATGGCTCCAGTTCAGAGGATCACTAAATTATGGAATAAGCAAAACTGAATATATAAATGTGGTATATAGAGTTATTCTCGAGCCAAACTATGATGAAGAAGAGGAAAAAAATCAGTTGAAAATAATTAAAATATAGGTGGAAAAGGAAGGGAGAATAAATTCTACAAAACCATCGGAAATTATTTGGGTGAAAAAATGATGCAAGAATGTAGTTTTCGCAGATAGCCACGGAGGAGGGAGGGAGTTAGTTATATATGAATATAATTCTTCCGAAGATACATAAAAAAATCAAGTAGAAAGCTAGGATGCAAAAGAAGATTTTATTTAATTACTTTACATTAATGCAGACAAGTTCAATTAGATTTAAGACAGGGATAGAGTATCAGAAAGTGCAGGTAATGACAATTTTTAAATTTTAAGCTTTAGTTTCCCATCATGTCACAACTAAACACATGATCTGTTCCAGGGGATTCAAATGAAGAATAGTAATAGCAAAAGAGGAATCTAATTAGAAGGAGAAACAACTGTGCGGGCCTTTGAAAAAGGAAATGAGAAAGTAATTGGCAAGATATTACATCTGGAGTGTAATGCTGTATGGAGGAGAGACATGGGCTTTGGGGAAAGATCAAGTAAAAAGAGTAGAGGTCTTCGAAATATGGATCTGGAAGAGGATGGGAGGAATTAGTTGGGAGGATAAAGTAAAGGATGGGAAGGTTCTACGGAGGATTGGAGAGAGAGTTGGCAAAGATAATCAAGGAGAGAAAGGCAAATAGATTAGGATATTGCATGAGGAAGGAGTATCTGTTGAGGACTCTGTTGAAGGGAATGATAGAGGGGAAGAAATAAGGAGGAAGGAAGAGGTATGTGAACTTGGACATTGTTAATACTGGAGGAAGATACCAAGAAACGAACTAATAATCGCTCACAACGGGAAGACATGGAGGTCCACCGTAAGTAAAAAGAATGGTGATGATTTAATTTCAACATTCATTAAAAGTGAATTTCAATGGCTACTAGAAAATCTTTATAAAATATTTAGCATTTTGGTCTTTAAAAGGATTTTGTAGAAGATTAATTATATGAGAACCGTATGGGATCGGTCAAAGCACGATGAAAAGATAAAAACGAGTTATCCAAAACAACGGGAGGTAAAGCGGGAGGAAAAAAAGTAGTTCAGAGGAAGCCATTGATCACAGAGGAACTATTGCGTCTTGTCTTACGGGGGAAAGAAGAAAATGTGTTTTGAAGGACCTAAGGAAATCAGCGGAGATGTAAAACGTTCATAATATAATTAGCCAGAAGTCAGAAGAAGCCATAAAAAAACTTATTCAAAGAAGAACAAGACGACTTATCAGAGAGAGAAAGAGAGGTTAAATCTGTCTATGGAACTGTAAGAAGCCACTTCAAAGAACGCCCAACAAAAGATAACGTAAAGGGACAAATTCCCATTTAAACAAAGACAAAGTTAGGAAGTGGAAGGAATATTCGGAGAGAATTCACAATTGGAAATAATGGAATAAAATGATTTTGTATAATGAAGACACTGCGGATTAAATGGGAGCCTATAATGAGATCAGAATTTAATGCTGCAGCTGAGGAATTACTTGAAAGAATAATTTCATAATAGCTTTCAGAAACCCCTCAGTTTTATAAAAACACGCTGAAAAAAACATAGAAAATTGGTATTCAATGCAAAAATGACATTTATTACAAATAACGATATACATACAAATAATTATAACGCAACATTCATCCTGGCAGTTATTAAATTAAAGGTCGATGAGCATCCAATATGACTGGAGCAATACCGTCGAATTCCTTACAGTCTAGTCTAGTCAAAAAGAAGACGGAAAAATTATGAAGTTTTAAAAGTCTTACCATGAACAAAAAACTAGGGAAAATGTTGACAATAACTGTTCCTTGAAGAATAGAGAAAAGAGTGAATATTTTTCAAGACGGAGACAGTGGAATTAGAAAAAAGGCGTGAGATAAATCATTCAAGACCAGAAATTATTCCTAACCGAAGAATAAGATATTATTGAGTAATCACGAAGAATTTTAGGCAAAACGTAGGTAAAACAACTATTGAAAATAGTCTAGAAACTTACTTCAATAGGTCGAATGGATGATACCAAATAACTAGATTGTGGAAGTACGTCAGTGATGGGTACTTCAGTCGGTGCACCAAACCTCATGTCATTGAGACAAACGTCTCTCTTTACTTTATGCGAGTTAAAGAAATTTGAGGCAAGGGATGAGTGTAGAAATTGTAAGATAATCGGAGCAGTCATCCAACCCATAGCCCTATGCACATAATCACGATCGCTCATTTCTAACTTGATTCTCATCGCGAGGCCATTCCGAGTAATTACCGACTACTATTACTCCCCGTAAGACCATGAAATTCCCTGAGATTCCACAGCGTTCCGCAACTTCACTTGTTCAATGAGATTGAGTCGAGATTCTAGGGATGTCACTCGAATTGCCAAAGAGGCATTATCGCTGCATAGACTTAGTGGTTTCTCACTAAGATTGGCGATAGAGGAATTAAGCTTATCGAATGAGGTTGCATGCTCGGCAATTACTACCTGGAGGGAAGTCAGTGTGATCTCCAGCTCTTATCGGCTCTCCTGGATGTTCTTAACTCGTGTTAAGTAGCTCTTCCAGGGGTTTTGACTCCGGCTCTAATCCCTCAGTTGATTTTTCTGGAGGGGCCCTTAAAGGGGTAGAATATCTGTGACCAGACCGGCACTTCAAAGGGCAGGTACCACAAATCCTCGGCTCATTGGAGTATCTTGAGAGTCAGCGTCCGTTATGGAGAAGCAGGAAGGATGCTCTACGAGACCCCAAATAGGTCGAAGCTGAGACTGCGTTTTTCCCGTTTGACCGAAAGCTTACAAAGCGGGCATTCAAGAAGCAGTGGCTAGCTGAACGCCAACAAACAAGCAACAGAGACGCAAGTTATCGTCGGGAGGGCTGGGAAGAGACTGATAAAAAATAATGCACTGGACAGGATTTCCAAGACAACGAAAAAATTCCAGCAAAAGAACATGTAACTATGTATGTGCGATTCAAAGATTAACTGGGCGGTGCGATTTACCGAAAAATTTATAAGGCAGAGTAATAATAAAATTTGATAAAAGCTCTGGCAAGAAGAATAACTCATATGAGAATCAGCAGCAAATAAAGGTCTTCATTGGCGTTGAAAGAACGGGTGAGAAAAATGCAGGTTAAATATTCTAGGAACAAGAGACAATATCTTAATAGGGAGGAGATCAGAGAGCGGAGGAAACCCAAACTTTAGAGATCAAATCTCTGCTACTGAGCAGTTCTCCTCTTTCATACTATCTCTCGATGATATACATGCATGGTAATATGCCAGGAAAATGGTGAGACGCTTAGCAAATAACAAAAATCGTTTTTCTTGAGCCGTCAAAAGTAAATATTGGTGTCCTTATGCATCTTAGTATTTTTCAGTGATCCTTTAATTAATCCGGTTCACACATTTTAAATCTCAGTAGAGAGCTATATCTCCGACTTGGAACCGATGATACTGCAAATTTGAATGCGGACCACGGAGAGTCTCATGAGTGTGTGTGATTTTTCTCGACCGAGCGTATTTTAATCCTTGAGTTTCGTCTTTGAGTCTCTCCTAAAGCTCGCACCTCATTTATTTTCTGTTCCCCGTCGCCGTGACAACATTTAATCTGGCCGGGGCACGAAGATGAACTTCACGGGAGCGAGGAGGAATGCATCCGAGGAGGAGGCCCCGGTTAGCGCGTCGTACCCTCATGAGGCGGCGGAGGGGAGAGGGGGTGTGGAGGCAGGGGGTGTTTGAGGGGGAGGGGGTAGCGCGGGGGGTGGAGCAGGTCCAACGGCCGGATGGCACCCCCATTGGTGCTCGCATCCACTCCGACACACTCGTCAACCGCGGTTGTTAAACCGCGAGCGTTAGCACGCGCGGTTTACGAGGGACGACCGCGGTTAACAGCCGAGAGGAAAAAGAACGCAGTGGGTATGATAGGACCAAAAGATTCGGGAGGGGGTGAATGCATGCCCCGAAAGTGAAAAACTTTTGTGAAATAAAAAAGGAAAAAAAATGAAAAGAATAAAGCCAGGTAGGCGTGAAAAGTTCGAGGTTCTCTGACGTGACCGTCCTAGTAAAAAGCCACCGTAGGAGTGAAGGCGAGAGAGAGTTTGGGTAGCGGGAGCTGAAAAATGTTGCGGGGGAGGTTAGGGGGTTGAAAAGAATAAGACGGAGAAAGAGGAAATGGGCCAAAGCACGTTCTTATTGGCCCAGGAGTTCTTTCTATGAAAAAACAATGCCATTATGGATAAATTCAAGAGGTGTTCCTTAAAACAATTAGATCATAAGGAATATTGAAATTTTGAAAACCTACGTAATATTTTCAAAGTTATTCAATATTTATCGATATATTTAATAGTAAAATCTTTCATGTGTATTATTTTTTCAGCAAATTTAATTATTTTCAAGTTCAAATAATGGAATGCGATGCAAATTTCAGTTATATTTCCTTTTATATACATATTGCATTAGAATTATTGCATTAAAAGTGAATAGGGTCCACGTCGGAATTATACGTTATTAGTAGGTGAATAATTTTCCAATATATTTTCTCATTCTACATACGTATATCCGCCATTCGAATATCATATCCTTTCCTTATGAAAATTTTTTCCAAAATTTGCACCATAAATATAGTAAATTTGAATTCTGTCTTTAGTGAAGCTAAATAGTTTATTTACAAAAGCATCATGGAACTGTGAAATTCCAAATTGATGAGATAAATGCTACAATATCGTATTAGGGCTGCAAGTCGATATTCACGATTACTAATTCTTTAAACATCATACTTCAACTTTCGAGTCTCCTTGCTTTAAGCCGCAAACATCTTTTGCGTATTTCTCTACATTCGCAGAAGCTTACAATCTTTCATTCTACTTGATTTCATTCTTCCGAAACATAATTTTTGCATATCGCGTACTTTCAGGGCATCCATCAACCATTCATTTCGAGCCCTCCGAATCATCACTCACGCTTCCCTTTCGATTTATTTGTCCCTTTCTATTTGATTTGATCACAGCTTATCATTTAGCATTTATAGTACAGTTTAGCATGTGAAATTTTTAAATGTTTTCTTATGCCTTTTTGACTTCGAATCCCAAATACATTCGCACCAAAATCCTGCTTTCTCCCTATTTTCTCTTTATATTCTATGTTGTAATCGCCAAATATAGGCCTCTCCCACATTAAGCGCCTTATTGCCCTCGCGATCTTCAATAACGTACTTAACCTAATCTTCGACAGTAATCAGTAAAATATTTACGTAATTAAATGTCACATTAACCAAAGAATTTCATAAAAAATTATTATTCCTTATAAATTTTAAATTAATAGACTTGAAAAAGTTATTTTGGAAATCATTAAAAATAGGGTTAACATTGATAGTATTAACATACTGTTGCCTTTCCCTTTATGGGGTTGATATGAAAGCTCATCTTCCGGCGAAATTCCTCCTGCCATAGATCACCAAAATGCATACTGATTTTCTTTGGAAGCACTGCACATGGAAGTAGTTTCCTTTGAAATTAATGGGTATAGCCATTCTTTGGCGTTAATGACTGTTACAATTTTTAGCACTTTAGCCGAATAACTCTGTCCAAATGCCATCAGGAGGTAGTTCATCAACTTCTACGCGGAAAGTCACGAATAAATTGATCTAGGATAAATCACGTCTCACAGTTCCTTGTGCTTTGGTCATCACTAACTCTCATTTCTTAGCTTCGGGTGGGTGTAGATCGCATTTTTAAACCGCTCTGTGGGCAGCTCTTTTGCAATACAGACGATGCGAACATGTGCGGCGGGGTGGGGAGTGGCCAGAGTCGCCAGAGGGCAGACCTCGAACCTGAAGAACTCTGCACTCCACACTCGGCCGTAGAAATGAACCTTTCAGAGGACTCCTCCGCCTCCCGAGGGCTCTCGCCCAGGAAGTCGTGGACCCGCCATAGACACCGACGCCCGAATGAAATTGCAGAGAGGATTCGTGACAGTGAGGATCAGCTGCAGCGATCGGATGCGGGATGAGTCGGTGAAATCGCACCTTAAAACGGATATTACTGAGACTGACGCAGACATCTGGCTTTGCATCAATAGATCTGGTAGGGGAACAACGTGTCGCATCACTGGGCGCGCCCCCCACCCCCCTTCTCGCCGGCGTGGCCCCATGACGCCGATGATATCCTCCGAAGACAAGGGACGGAGGCGCGAGGCATTAGGGAGGTGTAGTGAGAGCGCACTCAGTGACGGAAACATGCCAGGAGGGAGCATTGATGAGAGAGACGGAGTGAGAGGGGGAGATGGAGAGGGGGTTATGGGGGGACTGGAGGGGAATAGAGAGAAGAAGGCGGGAGGAAGGGGGAGATGGGAGAAGGGAGAGAGATGGGAGTCGGAATGGAATAGAGGACGTGGTGGAGTAGGAGGAGAAGGGGAGTCGCAGGGAACTTCTGTGGAGGAAGAAGAAAGGTGGGTAGGCACAGGAGGGGCGTGGTGGGGCCGGGTGGTGGGGTGGGTTGAAGTGGGGAGGGGTAAGATGCTGGGGTTGGGCGGCGGGCACGGAGTCTGGAATGGATGGAGCTGTATCTGGAGGAGTGCGTGGCGCGAGAGGTGCTTTACGGATGAGTGCGCAATTGAGTTGCGTGCGTGGGTTTCGTGCTAATTGCGTTTGGTCGGGAAGGAGAGAGAGAGAGAGAGGGAGCGATGGGGGAAGTAGGAGAGGGCGGACGATGGAGCCCCCGGGGGCAGGAGGCCGGTGGGGGGGGGGGAGAAAAGCTACTTCCACCACTATCCTACCTCCCTCTCCGCATATCCTCTCAACGGTGCCGAGAAGAGGGGAGGAAGCTGTAGAGGCTGAGCTAGGAAAGTCTGCGATACTCTGTTTCAAAGTATCGCACGCCGATACTATCCAAGTATCAGAAAGGTACCGGAGGATCAACACCGACACTTTTACGCAATAAACAATGGAATGTCATCAGTTTTGTTTTTCGCGATTGCTTGTATTCCAAGCAAGTTTTATTTCTTAAAAATATTTTATTCTTTTGTTATCCTTCTATAAACTACTTAATTTTCTTTTCCCTAATTTAAAAATTAGTAAAAACACACGAAATTCCCCTCATTGCGTTTATATTTTTACTTGATTACTTGATTTGATTGATTGACTAAGTGAGTCTTTTAGTGTCGCTGTCGTACTAAGGTCCTTGTTTCAAAATTTTTTTTCTCGTTTTTTTCAGAATAATTTATAGTTTAGGGAAAATTTTTAATATATTTGCAAAAAATTTTGGTTTTTAGTGCATTTGGTTAGCGACTGCCATATGCGTGTACTTCAGTTGTCATATTATTTTAGTCAAATCCAAAAAAGACTCAAATGATTGAATTCACTTGAAGATGACACGAAGTGTTGAAACCCGGGTCGTTTGAATAAAAACAGTAAAGTGGGAATTACAACTGTTAATTATCATTTCTCTCCAATATGCAAAGTTTTCGAAAAGTTAATCCTGAAACTATACGGTTCATTTAATTTATGTTTTCAAAGAAAAGAATTCCATCGAATTAGAAATTAACCTCTAATGCAAGAATAACAGTTGAAAAAAATGCATTAGCGATTCAGTCTAATTAAACCAATTGCGCAAATAAATCATCGAAGGTCTCTGTCTAAGTGGGTTCGTTCACCCCCTTGACGAGAATTATTCCATCCGCAAACATTGATTAAAAAAGTTGATTGCATTTGACGCAGAATAAATTTGTCTATTGTTGATGATCACGTCGACCGTATTTACTTGTCATTCACTCATTACAGTCATTCACTTGTTGTTAAGCGTGCTTCCAGATGCTGTCATGTTAAGGAAAATATGAGTGGTAATTTAATCCCGATTATTTCCTATTTAAATAAGTGGATTGTTTAGACATTAAATTAAGGGTAGTCAGTTTAGTAGTTTCAGGACGTTTACGTTGATGGTAACTTGGCGACTAAATTAGGAGACTTGGGCTGAAAAAAATGTGAAACTGATGAATGTGACAGCGCCTTGTATGGCGCCGAATACTCGATTCAGCTCCCGGCTAAGGTTGCTCGCGTGCAGGTCGGAGGGATCTCGCCCGGAAGTTCACGCATCGCGGAATCGCGCAGCCTGCCAGGTGGAGGGAGCTCTGTGGAAGAAAGGAAGGGACCCAACCGACCCCATCCCACTCTCCCCCCACCCCCACCGCGCCCTGCCCCGAAGTAGAGCGGAGGGGGTGGGAAGGGATGGGTGGGAAGGGGTAGGTGGGTAAGCGAGGGGGGGGGAGGGAGAGCCGAGAGTGAGTAGGTGAGTGAGTGAGTGAGTTCGGAGGAGCGAGAGTGAGGTGGCGGCTTTGGTTGCGGTGGAGATGATGACCTCTCTGCTTTCCACGCTCCCCTCCGTGTGCACAAGCTACGCACAAAGTGTTCCCTCCGCCCCTCACTTTCTCCTCTCGTCTCCATTTCCAAAGCCCCCATCTCCCTCTTCTCCCCCTCCCCACCCTCTCTCACTTTCTCCTAACCCCCCTCCCCCCTGACACCGCACTCAAAACCTCCCCTTCCCCCACTTCGTATGGATATGAGTTTGTGCACAATTGAGGGCGTGGCTAAATCTTTGCTCCGTCTTCCCTTTGGCGCTTGGGAACCATGCTTCGGTTTCTCAGTGCCTCGGAAGGGCCTTACAGTTTTCTAATTTCTCTGATGTTATGAACAGAATGAGAGCTTTCAAGAGCCTTTGGGATCCACGGTCATTACCACATCTCGGCATAATTCTGACCCCTTTCATTAGGGGAACCACCAAAAAAGTTTTTGTGGAACTCCAGTGAGTTTCATTTTGCATAAAATTGAGGCGAATTAAGTTGTGGCTAACTGCCTTGTTCACTGATTTCTTCAATGTGATGCGGGAATTATGCGAATTAAGTCTCACGAGGAAGCACGTATTTACCGAGATGTGGATATTATTATTTCTCTCTTCTAGTTTACAAACAAGTTCTTAAAACGATAAAGAAGTAATGACATTGATCCTAAATTTGGACAGATTTGTCGATGCTCTGTTGCTCAGATTACTTATTCAACAGTTTTCCGATATTCTTCTCTTAATTTTTTTTTAGTTCCAAAAGTAATTTACACATATCTCTTTAGGTTAAAAACTAAACAAGAAGAAGTAACTAACTGTTTTTGAATAAATATTACCACTCCTCATGAAAACAGAGGAATTTTTTCTTGCGTCGGTATGATTACGAATTCCTTCAATTAAAGCATTCAAAAAATGTTCCTTAAAAGCTTTCATTTATCTTTCTCTTTTTCTGACGTAGAGTTAATTGAAATGGTTCCCTCATAAAAGTTCACAACGAATTTCAAAGAGTAAAATCGTTTGATGAATAAAGAAGAACATGTTTTTTTATTAATGGCAGCAACGGGCGTTTTCATGGGCAATCCGGGAATTAAATTCGAGCCTAGATGCAGCGAAAGTTGGCAGTGTTACTCATCCCAGCGCTCCTTCTTAGGAATTCTCCAAACGTCTTACCCCCTCGGATGGCCACGCCAGTTTCATCCTCCCAGACAATTCTCCATCTGGGTGAAGAGGGGCCGAGACTTGGCGAATGGGAGCTGCGGAAATTAAACCCCGCGCAGATGATAGCCGTTTGTTACTTAATGACTGAGTATACCTCACCCGCTCTCTCGCCTCTCCTGTCTTCAACCCTGCCCCTCCTCAGACTCTCTCATCCCCCGGCTAACCTCCTCCTAATTACTCACCTCGCCTCCGAGGCTCCACTCTTCGAACCCTCCACCAAACTCCCGCTCCCCAACCCCCTCTCCACCCCCCGGGTTCATCAACACCAGCTCAGTGCAGAGAATCAGGGCTCCACTCTTCCCGACCCACCCCTCCCACCAAGTCCCCCGCGCCATTTGACCAGTGCCCCGCATTATCCCGCCTGGATCAACCCAACTAATAATAAATACTATGCCTGTACTCAAAGAAGGCAGCTGCTTAACCAACACCCAGGGCTCTTTCTTACCCTTGGAGATGAACATCGTAAATCCCTCATTGCCGACCCCATTCCGCCACACCTCCTTCCAAGTCAATTTCCTAACCAGGAATGTCTTCCACTCCCTGCTCTCCGCACACTTAATCCAAATCGCGCTCACTTCGGGTTCCCTGGTGCGTTGAAACATCTCACCCTCTCATTAAATATCCGTATTCGTGGAAACATCTCTAAAAGACATTTATTAAATAAGTTCTCATTTAGTTATCATATCGTCGTATTCATTGTAACATATACACACAAGAAGGAAAAGGGTTATTTTAATTGCATTAAATGAACTTGGTACAACTATTTCGCTCGCCAGTAGTGAAGTGAAATGCAGACACCAGGTGTATCTTATAGTGTCATTACCGACTATCGATTGGTCCAATCCGAAATTTGTTGACTTCGACCCTTCAATTTTCTCTGCTTCATACTGGTTCAAACACGTGATGTTAACTTTTACGCATTCCATCTCTCATAATTTCACCTGTTTATTCTCCCTTAGAGCCTTCCTCTTTGGATCATTTCTTTTTTATCATGCTCCCAATACATACGTTGAGTTTCAAAGTTTTCCCATTTCATCTGCTGCTTCCATTCTATAGAGTAGTCCATATTGACTTTTCCTCCTCTATTCTTCTGTAACCATCTTCATTTCTCTCTCTATTTAATCATTTAATCTTCATCGTCTATCTCAATCGATTTCTATTCTTTCCTATCCGAATTTTTTTATTACAGAGGTCCATCCCAATCAACACGCATTCTATTAATGGTATACTATATTCTGCGGTCGATCGTTATACGATTTCAAAACTGGACTTGTCAATATACATTTCATCCTCTCCCTAATATTTATCCAGGATTAATATGTATTAGACCTTTGTTTGATATTCAAATCCCATGCAGAATTATATATGTATATTTAATAACCCATCCGGCCCCAGATTACGTTATTAGATCCTGCCTTTCCCGCCCCCCCCCTTCTTCCCTGAGCCGCGTGGTTGGCGGTTCGCTGTCCTCCACCAAAGGGCATTGCGACATTTGTTTCCTCAGCGGTCTCCTGTATGGACTTCGCAGCCATATTCACATATTATTTAGCTGCGTTATCGATAATTGCCCAATTTTTCTGAGAAAATAATATTTTTTCGAACTTTTTGAGCTAGCGAACTCATTGATCAAATTATTCTTCTATAAAAACCGTTTATTCTCAGCTCCTTATATTTTTCGTAAACCATGTCGAGTTTTTTGTGCCTTTCCCATCCCATAAATTATTTTTTTACTAAGCATTCAACATGATATTCATCAAACCGCCCAGGTGAAAAACCAGTGTTTACTATAAATAAGAAAGAATTAAAAATATATGTATGACCAAAACTACCAAAGTTGGGGTCCTTGCCTCATTTACTTCCACTGAGGTCAACTAATTAAGCTAATCGAAATCGATTCATTTTATCCAATAATTCAGCAATTTATTTCCCATTTTATTTCAAATTGGTCTTCAATTAAAACCACCAACTTACTCCCCAGTAGAAAAATTACACAAAAATTTACCAGCTTTCGTTTCCATAACTTAAATAAGACTACATTTTCCTTGAGTTAGATCTTAATTTAGACATCTCTCTGCATATTCTTATCATCGAAATATTATATAACCTATGTAATCATATAAAATGTGCTTCCCGTACATAATCTTCATCATACAAAAGAATGTGTGCATGAAATATTTTCAATATGACATGTCCTGCGTTTATATTCTTTTAAAAATATATTATTAAATTTTATTTATCAAGAAATCCATATTGTGAAAATTATTTGCCTTAACCGGGAATCGAACCGGGATCATTAATCGAGGGAATCTAGATTTTACTCCCTGTCAAGTCGAATGTTTTTTTACAATCTACGTAAGTTCTCCATTTCGCTCTGTATTAGCGTATGGCTCCGTTAGGGTAATTGCCGCGGCATCTCCCGGTTTATGAACCGGGTATGGTGATGTGAACCGGTTATGGACCCGGTTTATGGTGGGTAATGAAAGTTATAGAAAACTATTGAGTACACCAAATAATTCATCCGAAGTTTGGATGCAACCTTCAATATTGACATTCTCAAACACTTTTCAGACTGATTCGTGAAATAAATGAAAAATGTGAGAGGAGGTCACAACAAACAAATACCTGTTGACGTAGCGAAAAAAGTAACTTCCGCCATTGTAAGCACAAACACATACGCCTAGGAATTTTTTTTCACTTTTACATTTGAGTTCATTCCTTCTTCCCAAATTGATAGTGCGGATCAAAAAACGGGAAATATTAAGAGAGGGATGAGTGTTGGTTCATTGGACCGAAAACTGCATTCGATGAAAAATAGTACGTGTATCGCCAGGGTAAGAAACTCATTAAAACTTGAATCGTTCCCTCTGCTGCGGATTGATCGTAATCCCTCGATGTAAATTTAACAAGGGGTTCCTCGGTAAGTGGTCTTTTGCGCTCATCTCGTTTATTCCACGCCCGGTCATTACTGCACCACCCCATCCACCCTCGTTTCCCACCCCCCCTCCTCCACCCTCGGCACCTCATCTGCCGCCCCACCACCCTCCCCAGCGTATCGCAATATCTCTCCTCCATTCTTCCCCTGGAAAAGAAAGAGGTTCGCCGTTGGAGACGGTGGGCGTTGAGAGGGATGTGTCTGCGAGTGTGTCTGTGTGAGGTGGAGAAAGGTGGAGAGTGGGTGAAAGGGCTATGGGGGCGAAGGCCCACCCTCTGCCCCCCATGGGGGAGAAGGAAGTGCCACATGAGTTAGCACCTCGCCTCTCCCTCCATCCCACGCCTCTCTCCCTTCCCCCCTCTCCCCCATCTCCCCTCGCCCACCCCCAAGCAACACACACACACACACACATATATATATATATATGTATATATATATATATATATATATATATATATACAATGCAGCCGATCCTCGCTCATCGTCCGCCCCCCTGCCCACCCCCACGACCCCCATAACCCTCCCACACCCACTCTGTCACCATTCGTTGCGTCGCACGCCTCCCCACCACCAATTCCTCCACCGCACCCTCAGACCGGGGTCTTAACGCGCGCAGCCCAGGGGTCTCTCTCTCTCTCTCTTCCCGTCGGACCCCCGCCCCTTCCGCGACCCCCTCGCGCGGGCGCCCCTCATCTCTTCCCCTCCAAACTCTCACCCTCCGCCCTCCTCCCTCCACCCCGCACAAACCCGCCCAAACACCTCCCTAAAGCGACACCATCCCCCCATTCACCTTCTCCCCCAGGCGCCCCATGTCTCACCACTCACTCCCCCCCCGGGGTTCCCCACCCCAGAGACGAGGAGGGGGGCTTCGGAATGACGCCTAGGCTGGAGTCTTCCTTTCCCACGCCACGCCGTCTCGATCGCCAGTTTTCCCATGCCTCTCCCCCCTACGGTGAGGGGTTTGGCGAATACAGTACCTCAACTCAGCCCACCGTCCGTCGGGTGGGACTATCAATTATGTTAATCTCATCTTTGCTTAGTATACTTTCCACTCGGTGTAACGTAGGCAAATAAAGTTTAGAGGCATAGAGGCTGTTCTATTTTCAGTCTTCGTTATCGAAGCCCACCTTTTAAAATTCGTAAATTCTTGCATCGAATGAATTGCATGTAGGTTAGACAGGCATCGGGACACTAAGGATGTTTATACTTTAAATATCTTTTGATATTGGTTTCTCTGGCGCTCCATTGATTGGTAAATCTGTTCTTTATAGTCTCATTTTCTGAAAATGGGCCAAAGGAAGTCATGAAATCAGAATTTTAATTCCAAATAGGTTTTGTAAAAGTTAATTGATTCAAATTGTACCCTAGTCTCGGGAATGTTTGTCCTAGGCTTTTAAAATGACCGTGCAGTCAATTTTACTCTTATCCATAATATTGTGCATTCATGATACTTGGATATGTTCTGATTAGCGTTATTGTTAAAGATATCCATTGGGCATTGAGGGTCTAGGAAGTGTATGCGATTAAATGAAAGAGAGAGAGGAGGCCGAGGAATAAGTGAGTCATGCTAGAATTTGGAATAAATGAGTAAATGATAAACAAGTATGAATAGCTGTGTACCATCGGTTGGGTCGGGATGAGAAAATGGATGAGCCAAATCATTAGACAGATAAATGAGAGAAGAGTAAATGGTCCGAGAGGGAGCGAGAAAATGGATTCCATGTTGAATGTGAAAGAGGTTATTCGCAGTAAATAGTAACAGTTGAGTAACAGTTACTTATAAAGTTACTTGAAAGTTGGCCAATAAAAGTTTGTCGAAGAGTAAACCGCCAGGGAAAGGATTGATGTCATGATTTCCGCACAATTAATTGCACATTTCAGTGTCATGTCTTTATCATTTGATTTCCACTCAAGTACTCCCAGAAATACATCATTTGAAGTCCAAACATTGAAAAGAATGTAAGTTTATGAAATACCATGGCACCCGTGCAAAATGCTCAAATTCAATATTCGCATGCAAAAATAATTTTTATACTAGGAAATATTTGTCTTTTTTTTGAGGGTGTCAAATTTTTTGTATCTAATTCAGCTAAACATCATAAGACGTTAATCAGAGTCAACTGAAGATTGGTATCCACGAGACGAATGATGACCCACAGTAAAATATTTGAAATTGATTGAAAATAAATTTGCTTCCTTTTTAGTGTAAACTATTATGTCTTTCGAGAAAAAAGGCGAATAAAAAATAAAATTACTTATAAATCTTAGAGCAATCATTCAGAAAACCTGTTCCTTAACAAGGGACGTGACCATTTTCAAAACGCGTGGCAGATACCTGGCAATGTCTCGTGTTGGTTTCTATGACAGGGGAAATGAAGGTTATACATCTTTTCCCTGAAATCCATCCCTTCCGCCAGATGGTGTAAATGATCTTGGTTGGGAAAGGCTTTGGAACTGTAACATAACAACCTCTCATACGCTTGGGATCCAAGTTGCTAGATTATAGGGAAGCGCTTTTTCTTCTTCCTTACGACTTTGATCTCCAGTAACTCTGGGCTTGAGGAGTCCCACAGCTTGTACAACTCTTCATATAAATATTAATGTTCGTGGTTTAGTGCTAGATAATGGAAGATACAGACAGAATTCTATCTGTAGGTGTTCTTATGCCCCCTGCGGCAAAGATTCCAATCTCGAACATTTCCAATCTCCCTCCCCCTTTCACCTCTCGTTTCTCTCAATTGAAACACCGCGTAATTAATCCTTGGGTTGCTCTGAGGTATCTTTCATTCCCTGTCTTCATTTGTTTTCACCGCTTCGAGATAATTCTTTGGATCCGGCTTCATCCTCAATCTGTTCCATTAATTCTCATCCGTCTTCTTCCTCAATTTTTCCTTCCAACACTCCTTTACACGAGCCTCTCCTTGTAAACCCGCTTGAGAATTGCTCCGTTGTTTTTACAGATGAATCAAGTCGTTCTGTATCTTTCCTTTTGGTTATCCTTGTCTCAGTTCTCCATTTGTTTTTGCTACTCTATCGTCTTCCCAGCTCCCGTTCCTTTTGTCTCGCTGAGAATATGAGTTTCCTTTATTCGAGGGCATGTTTCATCCCGACTAGTGACACTATCCCTAAAAATAACAATTTTATAATTATCTTTTTGCCGTGGTATGTCTCTATCTTTTCACTTAATGGCTGCTTTCTATCTTATTTTTTCTTCATGAATTTTCCGTCTAATGCTCTTACTTCGGTTTTCCTTCTTAATTTTCGTGAATATAACAAGGTAATGGTTTCATTTGGTTTTTCTAATTTAAAACTCCGCTGACATCCACTGGTAAGAGAAGCGGTACGGATCTGGTATTTGAAATAAAGCGAGTAATGTTTATTTGATGTTGCTTGGACTTTCTGCTGATATCACTCCATGCCTGTTGCTGCTGTGTGTACTGCTGCTGCTGCTGCATGTACTGCTGCGAGTACTCTGCGAGTGCCACATTTCAGAATTGAATTCATCCTTACGTGAGAGGAAAATGATAAATTCGTTGTGTATGTTTTGCTTTCTTTTGATAACTGAAGCAGTTACTGATAAATTTCATCGAGGTCTGAGTTCCTATTAAGCTATGTCTCTCCTTACGCAATGAACAGGCTCAATTCACATTCGTACCAATTGCTCAGGTTACCTGCATCACAAGTTATTCTATTCTATTTTTCAATTCATTATATACACTAAAACCTCGCGAAGTACGTTCACCAAACCCCGGTAAACTTATTTGATGTTAATTAGGATTTTATGACAGATATATTTCGCCATTTATTTGTATTTTACATTCCGCCTCGTGATTCTCTGTTTCAAACCGACGGACTCCTCTAATTAACCATTTTCCAGCGTTAATTATCGTTTCCTGGGCCTCCACCATCAGTCACATTCTCTTCACCTAATTGCTTTCCCCTTCCCAAGATGTCTTCAGGGGATCCCAAAATGGACCTTACGCCAATCACATGAATTTTTCAAGTTAAACGACTCCCTGTCTGCGCCGAGGGCCGTACGCCAGCACCCGCCCCCACCGACGCCCGCAAAATGGATTCGACCTTACCCCAAAAACAAATACCTGACTAGGTTGCCGCTCCTCCTCCCCCTCCCCTTTCCTCCCAACTAACGCCCCCCTCGGCCCCCTCTGCTGCTCCTCACCGCTCTCCCAAATGCATCACTCCCCTCAAAGTCCACCCCCCCTGCTACTGTGCTCCCCGGCACTCTTCACGACACGACCCTCGCTACTCGTAATTCAAGATACTTGACATATCCGCAAGATGCTTGCTGTCTTATGAGGTTTTTTTCCGACTTTTTACGACCTGTAGCATTCTATGAATCTCTCTCACGTAAGGGTTTTTGGCCACCCGTCCATATCCGACATATTTCCATTAATATTGACGTGTTGTCTCCCACTCGTTTTGTTTCAGCTTATTGCAGCCTAGTAGTACTCAGCACACTAACGATAGGAAAAATTCATCATGATCATGATAAAAATGTGACATTTTCCATTATCTGATCACGACGGGATCACGGCATAAGAATGCGAGAAATATTGATCCTATCAAGGAAGTTTGCATTGAGAATTGTGCAACTCTAAAAAGTGAAGGATCCATGTAAAAATCGTATGCACAAAGAATGACTTCAATGCATTCAAAATGCGTATGAAATTATGTTCAAAAATTGTTATAGAACCTTATATCCTTGAGTTTTTTATTTTATTTTTCTTCCGTCCATGAATAAATACTATGTCTGATATTCTGGTTTCCTGACAGTCAATCATTTTTTACTAGCTGCATCTTTAAATTTAATTTCATTAGCCAGATGACCATAATTATTTACTGTCAAAATTCATGTTACAATGCATGGTCTATTTGATAAATCATCTCAACTTTTACACTCAATGTGTTGCAATTTTTTACACATAAACCTTGAACTCTTCGTTTTGCTCCTATCGAACCTTATTTATTATTTTTGAAAGTGAAAATAGAACAAATACGTTACCGGAGGAGATGGTCTGATTGAGGCCATTTACTAATGTTCAGGTCAAAAAATTGGTGTGTTATCATGGTAAGACGACAGTTCATTGTGCCTAGGTGCCTAGGTGACTTCGCGTGACTAGCGCCACCCTGTCTGTTCCATAGAAGTTCAATCCTCAATTAGGGCTAAATTGATACTCATTTTTTTAAAGTTGTAGTGAATTATAAATTACCAGTGATAATTTTCCATTATTACAAATAGTTTTACTCCTTTCCATCCGAAGATTTTCCTAAAGAAGACAACTTCGAAATTTGAGGCTTTAAAAGCAGTCTGCCACATTCAGCAAACGGCCGCAGTGATAGTAATACGCTTCGCCGTTGTGAAGGTGTCTTCATTCGCTCCCCTCTTCGGATTCTCTTCGTGACGGCCGGCGACGCCACCCCTGGCACTCTCACTCCGTGTCACCCTCGCGCCTCCCCCCCCCCAACTCGCCCTTTCTTCTCGCCCTCTCCCTCCCACTCCCCTCCCACGACCCTCCGTCGCTCTTATCTGTCGCAGTAGCATTCGTTATTTTTTATGGCCTGTTACCGTTATGCGTTCCAAGGGACCAGTTTTCATAAAGCCTAATCCAATCTCTCTTACCGCCACCTTTCCACTTCCTCCCCTCGACCTTTCTCCAAACATTTCACTTCCTCCCTCTGCCTCCTCCCTCTTCATCTTCCCTCTGCCTTCTTCCTCTTCCCTCTTTCTCCTTCCTCTTCCTCCTCCCTCTTCCTCACATCCTGAGCCTCCTCGCCATCCATTTAATCGCCCTACGCTCGCCTCATTCCCGATTCCCTTTTCCGTCTTTGCGTGCGAGGGCGCGCGCGTCACGAGTCGTTCCGTCCGGCTCTTTGGACGCGTCCGCCAGTCCGTGTCATCGACTCGACCCGCGCTCGAACGCCTTCCTGATGAATTACGTCCCTCGTTCATAATTCACGTCGCCGCCCGCCTCTCCCCCATTCGTCACACTACCTTCCCTTGCCTCTCCCCCTTCCCACACACACACACACTCACCCTCGACACCCGCGCACCCCACCGAATCCCTCCACCCTCTCGAGGACTCCTTCCCGTCGCTCGTGTGTCTGTGCCAAGATGGTCAAGGTAGTGGTGACATAATGTGGAAATTGCGTTAGGCGATGAAGATTTCACGAGGAGGAGGGAATTGATGAAGAGGACCTTGAGTAAGATTGTTAAGAAAGGATTATTGAAAACTTGATAAGGCGCTTAATTTTGTATGGTGCGGAAACTTGGTCGTTGAGTTAAAATGATAGGCGTAGTTCGGAGGCTTTTGTGAACGGATGTGGAGAATGATGAAGTAAAATGAGCGGAAAAGAAACCAAAGAAGTCCCTAGTGGGCATAGCGGCAGAGAAGCAGGGATTTGCATGGTAAAAATCAATTACGGCTAGAAATGTGGATTTGGAACATTTTCATTGGTGAAAGGAAGTGGAAGACGGCGATGGGGGTGAAGAACGTCAGGCAAGCGAGGTGAGGGAACAAAAAGGATAGACATGTTGAACGCAGTGAAAGCAGATAGAAACTATGAGGGGTTGAAGAAGGGTTTATTGTGGTGTGAGGTGTTCGGTGAGTCTTAGAAATGTAGTGGCGTTGAGCCTGTGTCTACCCAAAACTCACCTTCAATGATACACTATCAGAATTAGTAACAGCAAATAACTATCCGCTAATATATATAATGATCAGTTTCTTTGTCATTTGTCCTTTTAAAATAACTGTGTATCTAGTAGATCTAGAAAGTTGTAATTTTGCACTCGGGCATTCTTTAATATTAATATTTGGACGAGATAGAATTACTTAAACTGTCTAGAAAAGAGTTTTTTGATCATTTTGGAGAATAGCTGTGACGACTGTATTATTTTTATGTCTAAGTAGCCAATTAAAAATTATTTCATGAATTTTAACCACACCACCTGCAGGTCTTAAAATAACATTAAAGATATTGTTTCATTATTTGCGTAACAGTTTTGAATAACCACATTTAAATACGTGTCATTATAAATTTAGTGTAATACCCACAAATTTGAAGAAATTTGAATCATCCAACTAATCGAAAAAGTTCTCAACAAATATTTTCTGCACAAGTCAAATTGAAATATTTGCCTAATTTTAACCGAATATAAAATTGTTGCAAATAATGAGAAAGGTTTCACTGAAACAAGTTAGTTGACTTAAAAATATAAAAAATAGGTATTCTTCAGGTTATTTTAATGTTTGCAGTCTTCATTTTTTGAATGGCCTTCCAGTAAAGCTTTGAAAGTTATAATTTGAAGTTATTATAGAAAATACTTGTTCAAATGCCATTAATTTCAATTTGTTTGAGTACGGAATTCCAATCTTCTTTATTGTACATTATTTAATCCATTTTTCAAAGTGTATATTCTAGTCATCATTACGGTGAACAATAAATGCCAAAATTCCTCTGTAGCAGATCTCCATTCTGCTCCATCCTCCTCCAATTGGCTTCATAATTGCCTGCATGATCGCATTATTGCCTTCCTTCCAATCTTTCCATTAATGAGCCCTTTTCTTTCCTACCATGACCTTCGGTTTTCAGCGAATATCGATGCCTCAGAGCACGTCCAATTTGTTCCATTCCCCTTATTATCGTTGACTATAATAGAGTTCTTTAGTATCCAATTCTCTTCTTTACCACTTGATTTGACGTTCAATTAATCTACAGAATAACAATAATAACTCTGAACACTATTTATTTTTGTTGATTTTCTTTGGGCCTACTAATGATTTTTCTGAGCTTGTTGACTTTATGAGGGAAAATTCGGAATATTAAGGAAAAATGCATCTGTAATTCATAAAATTATATTCCTCTTAGATTTTTTCGCTGTACAAACATCAATATACCAGCTAATAGCATTGTTTAAGTTGGAGTTTAAAGTATTAAACAGCCTAGCGGAGAATTCAAGTTGCTTATCTTGGTTCGGGCCATTAGATAATCTCTCCAAGCGCCAAGTAATCGGGTTTCAAGAACTAGTTTTACTTGGGAAGCCTATTCACTGAAAGGAAATTGAATCCCTAGAGTGGTTTCGTTCGCACCACTTTGGAGTTATTAGTGCGCCATTGCTAGCAACGCGTAGCAAGCCATACCCTGGTTGGCTCCAATCTCAAGTAATTCAACGGATATTAATACAGCGCTATAGAAAAGGTGACTCTAAGAAATTGTCTTGCGGCCAGACTTTCATAGCTCAAGTTTAAAAGGAAAAAATCCTACATTTGACAACTAGAATGTGTGCTACTAATTAAATGCATAATTAATATGTGTTTATAAATTCTCGTAAATGTATATAATCCATGGCTGTTATTATGCAAAATGTAAGGTTTCGCATTTCAACAAAACTTCGGGACAATACGACAATTTCAGAATATAAAAATTATTCGTCTTGACTGGGATTTGAACCCAGATCCCTCGATGTCTGGTCGAGTGCTTTACGCAGTTAAGCTATTCCTATTAAAATCAGAAATTTAGGAGGCTTTAAATGAACAAGATGTTGTGACAAAATACCGTGCATACAATGTACAGGCAATCGTAGCCATACACGACGTGCTACAGTCCACGAGGTTACAGACAACTTTAAACACTTAGGTTGCTTTACCTTTGACAAATTCCAAGAAACTGCGGGAGATTTCGGGACACTAACTTTTGACGGAATCATCCGCTAACGCACATAACAATGCAAAAATTTCTAAGTGTAAAAGTCATTCGGTCCTTCCAGTCAAGGCGAATGATTTTTACACTTTAAAATTTTTGCAAATCCCTTTTCGCTTGTTTATCATAACCACCGTTTCATTCAATCTGAAATATATTCTATTGACATGGTAGAAAATTGTTTTTCCGTTTTAATCTCCGCTGCAGTATTTGATAAACAGTTTAATAGGTAGCGACTTAGGGAAGCGCATCTAAATGTGGATTGTGCATTGTCTCCGGTGCGGTGCAACGGCGATAATGAAGGAGACAATCCAACCCAACATACTAAGTACTCCCGTCTGTAACCCGGTCGCTTCACTTTGTGCGAGGCAGATTGCCTCCACTCTTGCTCGCTTTGCCTTCGCCCCCGCCTCCCTCTCTCCGACTCCTAGAGAGATTCCACCCCACGCCCCCCCAACCTAATATCCGCGCGCGCTTCCGCCACCCCTTGCACCGCCAACCGTGCTCTCACACACTCCATCACAGACACGACTCGACGCCCAGACGCCGTTAATTTGCTCAGCACGTGTAAAACGCGGACGTTCGCGAGTGGAAAACTCAATTCCAAATTTTTCCAAAAATAAAGCGTTCGGCCTCTAATGGCGCTGGGTATGAGCGAGTGCGTTTTTTCGGTTTCAACCCCAGCACGCTCGGTGACTTTAACTCATGCAGGCCTTCCTTCTCTTCCCTCTCGAGATTTGTTTACATTCGCGCGAACTATGAGTTCATGTTTTGTGAAGAGATGTAATTTTGCCTCCAAAGTTTTAGATTTTTAAAAAGTTGAATTTCTTTTTTTCCCATTGGATCTACCTCAACATGGCGCAACGTTGCAAATTACCTTTTGGGGATATTTTATAGATAATATTCTTTCTCTTATATCTGATTGGAAACCGACTTTTATTTGAGTTACATAAGACTTGGTCAATATACTGCTATTTAATCGCGTTAGCAAGGTATCTTCTAAAGATGAAGGCATTTTACTGCTGTCATGTCTGGATTTCAAAGTCATTTTTGCATATGTGATCATTATCCAATCGAATTGTCCTCCTCGGGCCAATGTTGCAGCTTCTATGAATATTTATTTATTAGGTAATCTACCGTTTAAGGTAGGTTTTTGGATAGACACAACTATCAAATAAACATTTTGTGACTCCCCACCTAGCAAACTAATCTATATCAGGTCCCTCTTCATCTCTGTGTACTTCTTTCCTCCCTTCATCCCGTCCAACATCCCTATCCTGTTCCTGCCCTTACCTCGCTTGCCCAACATTCTCCCCTCTATTACCCTCTTCAACATTCCACTACCGCTCAATACGCCTTTCATCCATTTTTCCTGCCTCCATAAGATTTCTCTCAACAAACCTCTCTCCTCAACCACCATCTCTAGTACTTCCTCATTTGTTTTCCTTTCGGTCCATTTAATCTTCTCCATTCTTCTCCACACCCACATTTCAAAAGACTCCAATCTAAGTCTATCCTCCTGCTTCAGTGACCACGTTTCCGCGCCGTACATAGCTACGCTCCATATGAGAGTTTTTACGAGTCTTGTCTTAACATCCCTACTCAATGTCCCCGTTATCAACTACCTCCTCCTTGAGAAAGCCTCCTTGCTTAGCGCAATTCTTCTCCTTACGTCCCTACCACTTTGACCGTATTGGTCCAAAACACTTCCGAGATATGTAAACTGCTCTACCTGCTCTATTTTTTCCCCGCCTATTTTAATATTTAGCTTAGCCTTTTTCTTTCTGGAAAATCGCATAACCTTTGTTTTATTAATATTCATTCTCATTCCATATTTATCGCACTGAACCTCCAATTCACTCAGCAATGCTTGCAACCCCTTGGCTGACTGAGCAACTAATGCTTGGTCATCAGCAAACCTAACCGATTTTACGAATTTCCCTCCGACTTTCATTCCTACCTCCAGTTCTTCCCATGCCTCTTTAATCATTTCCTCCACATATACGTTGAACAGCACCGGTGACAATGGGCAACCCTGCCTTACCCCTCTTCCTAACACAGCCCATCCGGACTCTCCGTTCTCCACTCGCACCTGAGCAGTCTGAGACATGTACTAGTGATCTCATTACTGCAATGGCATAACGCGTACCTCTTCCTTTCCTGAACCCAAACTGATCATCCCCTAAGTAATCATTTGCCTTACTCTCTATCCTTTTGTTGATGATCCTGAGAATAACTTTAGCTGCGTGGGATATCAAACTTATTGTTCTGTAATCCTCACATGATATATATGAATATATATATATATATATATATATATATATATATATATATATATATATATATATATATATATATATGATATATATGATTTCTGATGACATAATATATATATATATAATATATATACAATATATATAATATATATACAATATATATATATATATATGATATATATGATTTCTGATGACATAATATATATATATATATAATATATATACAATATATATAATATATATATATATATATATATATATATGATATATATGATTTCTGATGACATAATATATATATATAATATATATACAATATATATAATATATATACAATATATATATATATATATATATATGATATATATGATTTCTGATGACGACGGCCGTGCCGTCGAAACGTAAATATCCAATGTAAGTGTCCTTCTTTTATGTTTCTATGTGTGTAGTGATTTTTGTGTTAGTGTTTGTGTTTTTGTGCGTCGCCGGAGAGCGTCTTTTCCAAGTTTATACATATATATATATATATGTATGTATAAAGAAATTTTGCCGATATGATTTTGGCGACCCGATTAGTTTTTCCTGGTAAATATCCCATATATGAGGAGAGAAAAAGGAGAATTTTACTCTTTTACAATAATATTTCCTCACAAATTTGTGACGTTCCATTAGTGGTAAGACAGGTGCTTTACAGTTTATTCTCTCATACTCTAAGTGCGGAATGTAGCAAAAACATTCAAATTTAAGCCAACGGTATATTATCCTAAATACAAAATTTTTAATTCAATATCAAATCCGAGGGGTTAAAATTCCAGTCCCAGCTAATATCAACAGTGGAGACCGTAATGAGATGATACAGGAGTTTGGTCATGCTTTCTCACGAATGAAGTGTATCCCGCACAAAAGACATGTTACATTAAAGCTTATTTCAAAGTGTCCCCAGTACGTTTACATTTGTACATGCTCCTCTGTTTACTTCCCTTCCATCCTACGCTAGTAATTTTGTAATGGAATATCATTACTAATATAATAATAAGGAAAGGTGGTGAAGGAGTTTCCCCAAGCACACCTTCTTTTTTTTATTGCGAAAGCAAATACAAAAGAAATAGCATGAAAAAAATAGCATGATATGTTGAGGGGGTGCCTGCTTAATCCCCCTTTAGTACTCTGATATAATTAACATCAATTACACAACATGAGAAAAGAAATATCAAATAAGAAGACATAATTGCATTAAATTACAAAAGTAATATTGAAGCCAAATTTAGTACAATTAGAGATAATAATTTGTATAAGAAATAAATATACTATTTTATGATAGCACTTCAGTTTACCGTCATACAAGTGTTTTTGATCGTACACTAGGAAAATAATACACGTTAACTTAAAATAGCAATTACATACAATTTTTACTGATATAATAAACACACAATACAATTACTAATTTTATCACATTTTATTGTACCATTTTTAATAATTGGTTGCAGTTATGCTTAAGGCAAAATATCACAATCTCACGCATCTCGCTTTTCTTATAAGTCATGCTATGTCAAATTTCATGTCTGGGTTTTTCATACTGTAGGCACTCCTCTATTCTATGCTTAGCGGTGCCTTCTGTTAGGCAGATACTATATAGATTAATTC
Source organism: Hetaerina titia (assembly GCA_037158775.1). Classification (NCBI taxonomy): domain Eukaryota; kingdom Metazoa; phylum Arthropoda; class Insecta; order Odonata; family Calopterygidae; genus Hetaerina; species Hetaerina titia. Next base: position 135,783,909 of record CM073768.1, read on the forward strand.
TTGATTTACCTATTATATTGAGGTAGTGTGCAAATGTCCGTGGCCTGATAGGAGTTGTGTCGCTTTTTTAGTTAGCTTAAATTTTATCTTTAGTCTTTCAATGACGTCTGAGAAAATTTCTCTAGTGTGAATACCTTTATTGGAATTCTGCCAGCTTTTATTCCAATGATGAATTGTTTGTACCCTGAGTATTTCTTTTAATTTTATTTTATGCTTAGGGAGTGATTGTGTTCGATCTCGGAGTTGAAGTATTTTGTGCCTTGGCCCGGTTTGACTTCGATTATGCTAATTATCTCCATGAACTCGTATTTTAGAGGTGGTTATCCGGTAATTAAACATAGTGCGTCCGTGCTGATTGTCGAGTAACCTTTGCTAATCGATAAGAGGCAGAGTCTTTGTGCTTCTCTAAGTTTTCTTTCGATTCTGCTGTAGCTAAACTTATGACCAAAAATGGAGCAGCCATAGGTAACAATGGGTTTTGCTACAGCTTTGTATATCAATTGAAGGGAGTCCGTTCCAAAAATCATTACTAACATCGGAAAATTTTCAAAACCCATTTTTTTACTACTGAAGTTTAGATAGTATGAAAATTCGATAATAGTTACAGGTTTCCAAAAGTGCCGCTCCTAGCCCGTCCTCTTTCGTTTGCATCTCTGCCATCTCCAACGATAGACTCAGACTTCCCTTGGGGCGGCTTCCAAACATCCCCTCAGCTAAACCACCCCTTTTTGCATTTTTCCGCACCGCGAAATGATTCGGGATTTGGCGCGGAGCCCTCGGTGGTTTTTATTGAGTCCTCCGCAACCTCTCGAATGAATCGAACGAAATCATAATATCTCGCGCCCGCCGAGATTTATGGATTCGAGCCATCCCGTCATTCGCCGGCGGGCTGGCAGTCCCGCGTCACACTTCGTTTATTTTTGACGCTCGGCTTTTCACTCTCACAATCGGCCGAACCTCCTCCCGGGGTCCGCGTTCCATCCTATGAATCCCTCCACCCATCGGAGACACGCCGAATGTGTTTAGAAATCGTAAGTAGCTTCGCGGATCGAAGTTTGCTGAATCTAACGCGAATTCCTTGCCGTCGTTTGTTTGTCCTCCTTAGAGGGAGGGCGTCCTTAAACGAGGCGCCAGTTGGCGGGACATTGGCACTAAAGCGGGTTATTAAATTTTAGTAACTCGCCTAGATTAAACATTCATTCCAACTCTAAATCCAGCAGGTAGGCGCGTGTGACTCCGTTTGTGTGTATACGTCCTTGTCTGCGTTAGTGGATCCAGTTGCTTGGTGTGCCAGCCGAGCCGAGTGAAAGGGCGGCATCCATGTTTACCGGGGGAGAGATGAGTGGATTAAGCCCATCCCCCCGCCCCGTGTTAGTCGCAATAACACCCGAGACGGGGATTAAAATCTGAAATGAGGGCAAGGAGTAATGCAAACCTCCTCGCATTGGTTGGTTAATTAAGCGACGAGAGTCAACTCTCTCTGACTTGTCAGTATTAACTCGAAAATAACTCGCAAGACATCGTTGGTTCGGTGCAATACCTATGTCAGGTCAAACCACTTGTTTTGCTTGCATTCGTATTTAAATGAGTGTATTGTCTCACTATCTTTATTCGGAAGAGAAGGGAGTAACAAATCTACATTCGCTCAATTATTTGCTGGATTTATTACTCATTGTAAAGTCATGCTATTTATATTGTGTCAGATAAAACAATTGTAAATTAAAACTTTGCATGAAGACATAATGTGATTTTATTTACTTTCAATAGCACTAATTAACTTTAATTAAACTGAACGGCTGTTAAATTTTAATTGAAGGATTTTCCTAATTATTTTGATTTACGTTAAACCCATATAAGTGTGTGTGTGTTTGTGTGTGTAAGTACATCGTAATTCGTATCTTACATTTAAGAAAGTGTATGGCAGGAACCTAGAGTGCTTCTATGTCTATTCAAACTTTACTTTAAATGGTTCATTTCTATGTATAATGGAATTAAAATACTCGTCATTGGGTAACAAAAAATGAAAGGAAAATTTTGGTGATTAACTGGGACCGTGGCAATCATTTCCAATCCATCTATGCGCTTGCCACGAATCCATGTGTAATGGAGGAAATTCCAAATGTTAGTTGAATTGCGTATTTTTAAAAATCCTTTTTTCCATAATTAATCATACCCATAATAAAATTCGTTATAACAATGTGTGAAAATTGTGGATAAAACTTATCAACCATGATTATGAAAGATTTTTCTGGTTTATTTTCAATGCACAATTGGTATATTGGAATACAATTTTCGATTTCACTATTTGAACTTGATTATGCAATTTGCGTAAACAAAAATATTATTAGCTTTGACACAGGTTCATTTATCCAAATATTTCAAGCATTCATTACGATACAATGCTCACAAAAAAGATATTTTAGGATTCTGCGTCCATTATGCCTTTCTAGTCGAGTTGAAAACTAAATGTATCAATAATACATTTTGCAGCCTATTCTTCTTCCGTAGATTGTCAACTGTCTATCATAGTAGTAGAAATAAGTGCCTTAGCCCCTCTAGAGGTTGCAAAATAGTATCTCCTCAATCGGTAGCAGTGCGAGAGAAAACTGTGCCAGAAGACAGTCGTTGTAGAGATAATGTCTACAGTTAAAAAGCATCACGTACCTGATAAAAGACTTCGAGAAATAGCATCAAAATTTCTTTTTTCCGAAAAATGTCCACTGTCTACGTGAAGGTGTGCCGATAACTGCGGAGCGACTGGTGCCAACAATTCCAGTTATAATGACCTCGTCCATGGTGTATCCGGTTCTGGCGCTGATTCCCTCATTTGCCGTGCTTCGAGGCACTTCCACGGTCCAGACGAGGAGGTGGAGCATGGTGCCTTCGAGCATGGCGGCGTGGGTGGGCGGGAAGGCGTGGGCCTCGCTGGAAAGCCCGTGCTCACATTTAATGGCACTTCGCTCCGCCCTCCCCCGCATTAAAGGCTCAGCAGTAGTTAGCGTTCGCTTTCAATAATAATTAAATAATCAAGAGAGTTCCTCTCAACAAGGAACAGTGCTGAGTGTATGCTTTGCAAATGGCGATGCTCAAAACACTGAAATTTATTTTCCAGAAAAAAAAGCATCGAGGATAATTAATCTGCTTTTCTTTTATATACGTAAACGTAGATTTGTCCCTTTTCGCTCTGTTCACCCCGTGGCAATATTACTGGCGCTGCGTACCTTTGAATTTGATGGTATTCATTTTTTGGTAGACTCTTCCGAAAGGTATTTTTTCATACATATGAATGTAATAATCATTTTTACAGGCGGAGTTAACATCTATTTTCTCGATTAGGTATTTCATTTTTTTAGTAACTTTGTCATTCAATAAAGAGTTGAGTTAAGTTAATTTTGAAATTAATGCTCGGACAAAATATTTGAGCTCAAAAAAATTCAATTTCATCATACCCTTTTTAATTGATAACTAGCTCGACCTGCCCGTTCTCCGCACAAATTATTACCCGGAATAATTTCTATAAATGTTCTCCTTCTATACTGTCAACGCTGAGGAACTTCCGGGTTTACCACACAGAAGATATACACAGACTCTTTCTACTAGAGAAATGAAACAGTATTTTTTCTCTAAATGCTCGAGTCTTTTCCGTTATTACAACTTTCAAAAAGCCATATTAAGATCCAAGAACATCATGTAAAACAATTGAAAGCATTATATTAAAAATGTTCCGTTAGCATATCTTTCAAAGATATGGATACGATTGGTGGATATTAATTTCTAGTTGTTCAGCTTAATTAGCTAAAATCAGGAACTGCTTACCTCTTACTTCCCCGCTCTATATCATCTTTAGCAGCTACAGTTATTTAATTTGGCATTTTTTTATCGAGTACTTTATAAAATTCCATAAATAGATTCAAAAAAGCGGATGAATTGTTAGATCTAACGATTCTAACGCGTAACCAATTCAATTTCTTTTTTTATTTATAAAGGTCTATTTTTACTCTTCATCAAGTCCAATCACAAATTTTGAGTTAAAAATATACTTTTTCCAACAAAAATGTCTTTACAATTACTATTCTTAATAACATCATCAGTTAAACATACTTACATGACTATGCATCACGAAACCCAGATGAGAAATTGATGTGCGAAAAAGGAAAAAATGTTTGCTGAATCTTAGCATTAGTCACTAAATTTCCAATAATAATCAAGTAATTAAGTTCTTTCATAAGTGATTCCATTAAATCTTGTTATAATATTGCAACTATGTGAATTATGTCATATTTCCCATGCTTCTATTAATTAAATCCTTAATATCCAAACCCATTCTAATTTCCATTTTTAATCTATTTGATTTTTACTAAATATCTTTGACTAATTACTCTGAAAGAAGTTAATTTTTAATTTTTCTTTTAAAATTTAAATGATAATCCAAATATAAGATGGAAAGCCGACGTTAGGTGAAAAAAGTTTTATAAATTAAAATGGTAAATGGTGAAAAAAAAGTCTCCATAGGTTACAAATCGGAATGCCAATTTTATATTTCCCAGCAGTCATATTACTCATCCACGGTTGCCATAACTTCCCACATCAGGTTTCACATGTAATTTTTGGGAATTAATCTGAAAATTAACGTTTTTAGGAATTTTGAATCTGGTAACTATAAGGATGAATATTATAATTTAAGTAACTCGTGAAATTATTGAAACTTTGGCAAGAACTTATACTTAAACAGGTATTATAGAGATTAATATTTTGGGCAAATGTTTCCTTTAAAATGTCGGTCAAACCACGTCGAACCTTTTGCAGTTTCCCTCTCTCCCATCGACGCCGCGACCTCTTGATTTCTCCTTCCGCCGCTTCCTATTCCCCCCCCCGCATCCCACCCTCCTCTCTCCACCCTCCATCTCCCCCGCCCACAACCCCCGATTGATATGCCCGCTACTCTTCCGGCTCCTCTTCTCCATATCACGATCCGACCCCTTCTCCTCCTTCCCTCTCCATTTCTTACCCAGCCCCCAGAGCCGCGCCGCGTTATCTCCTCTTAATCCGTCTCCTCTGGGATAATCTTCTTCCAAAACTTTATTCCTTTTTCACTTTTCCGAATTTATCAGGTTATCTGGTGAAAACTCTTCTATGGACTCCTTTTTTCTCCACCCCCCACCCCTCCACCACTCTCCCTCCGTATAAGTGGAGGGTTCTCTCTCTCTCTCTACTCTCTCTCGACTCGAATGAGTCGTGCTTGATAAAATTAAAGGAGTTGGGTCTCTTTGATTCATTTTTGCCATCAAAGACCAGTTCAATTATGAATGTATTTGCTGAAAATATTTGCGCAATAAAAGGTGAACTTGGGCAAATATTTACTAGTCCTGAAAAAGTCAACGCCGGGAAACATCGAGAAGCTCTTTGGATTTATTCAAAATCATGGTCATTGATTTTCTTTTATCTGCTACTAAGAGTTTATTTTGTTTAATATTGCACTCGGATATTTTGGTCTATCTTTTTTATTTGAAAGACATTTAACTGAATTATTTCCATGTTGTTTTATTAAAGTAATATAATTACAACTACTGCAAATATATGAAATTCGGCATAAATGATGCATTTATGTTTTTATATCCCTGTGTACACTTATCAAACCATGAATATATGTGAGAAAAATTCCTTCCAAGGAGCGGCAATATCCATTCCCGGCATGGAATCAGAACTCAGGAATTTCGGTTAATGTGATACTTTGTCAAACGCCGGGTGTAATTTTGCCGAACTGGGTTAGACGCTCGACACTTTATTTACTAGGTAAACAAGAGGCATTGCATTGTATAAAAGACAATATTTTACTAAATAATTATCCAAAATATATATGACTATATTTTCATCAATAAATATAAAAAATTAGTGACACTCGAGCGTCCGAGAGAAAAAATATATATGATTCCATCTTGCGAAGATATTTGACAGCATACTCGTATATCCGAACTTACGAGTATCTTTTATTTATCGAGCATCTATCTCGCTCAACTATTTAGGGAAAATGCATATTTAACGTTATCAGTCCGCATAAGCACTTTTTTCATCGCACTATCTTTTAACACTTTTGCCATTTTTCAGAATAAATGATGCTCTTTCAAAGAGTAAAATATACTAAAAAGGTGCCACGTTAGTGAAGTCATCACGTTGAAACCGTGATCGGGTATATTGTTTGTTTTAATATTGGTTTAGCTGTGGATAATTAGTTAATATATGAATATAAATGAATAATTCAAGAAAACGCGAGTTTTTACTCGATGTTTCTAAGCATGAAGAGGTGTTTGATTTTGTTGAATGATAATCTGTCGCATGAAATAGCCTCAGGACATTGAAATTTCCGCAGAGATAAATTAATCGACACTTTACAATGCGAAAAAAATTAATGAAAACCAACCTGTCATTCGCAGTGAAACATTTCCGTAAAAACATTGCGGACACCATTGAATTGATAACAGAACTCATATGATTGATTGCTTACGCAGTATTACTAATATTTGACAACGGCGATACCGGCGTGGACTAAACTCGGCCATGAACTTATTAGATTGCCATCCAAAAACATACGGAAAAAAGAAGATTTTGATGGGCATATTATCATTATTATTTGCTTTTGTTTAATTTATCAAAACGTACATCTTTTATACAAATCACGTTTTGATCACACATTCGGGAGTTTTCTCCTGCAATGGTTTAATTGAAGCAATGTTAGGTGTAACACTGTGTCGTGCTCCAAAGTACAAAACCCCATCACCAGCACCAGCTCATTAATCAGCTAAGTTAGAGTTAGAAAATTTCCTTATTCAGCCGTTTCCATTACAGATTAAAAGAAACGAGAAATTACGTTCAAATGTGCAAAATGATATTTGTCTTTCACGAATATTGGATCATTTCGTTGAAAGATTTGTGGCTTTAGCTTCAAGATTTTAATTAGTTTTCTCCGATTTTTAGTCCGTTCTGTTAAAATAGTCTCTAAAAGCATTTTTTCATCTCTATTATTTGGCTACATCAAATCATCCAGTCACTGAATCTACTCCACGAAAAAATTGAAACCCACGGGTTTGATTTACGAGTAAGGGCAGCGGATTCAACGGATACGTTAGGGTTTTTGATTGGGGCAAGAGTTAGCAGCTTAAAGTATCATTTAACAATCACCGAATTAAGTTTTTCTAATTTTTCAATTTTTTCGTGATAGAAAATTCTTGCTCCATTAGGTGAAGTTCTACGATAAAGAAGGAAAGAGAAATTGGTAATGAAGTCATGTTGCCTTCGTTTGAGTCATGCCCAAAACCAATTATTCTGACTCCGTGATCGCTAGGAAATGAATAAAAACTGATATGTAATAGTTTCGTGAAATTTTAAAATGTTTCTGCTTGCTTTTGTAGCTAACATCCTTATTTTTTATTTATTTTGCATGCAAGAAAAAATCTTCAAGTTCGGAAAGATTTCTCTGATAGTCAATATGGTGGTTTGATTCCCATGCACATATTTTGGCTGCCAACTCAATGATACGTACGTATTGATGAATGCTCCCATAGGTGATCGAAATTGGTGGGAATTCTACGGAATGGCAGCAGATGGGAAGACCATACATATATGGTTTAGTGTTGTGGAATTCAGCTTGTTTTTTAAAACAGTGGGAAAATTGTTTCAACGTTTTCCATTTTATTTGTTGTAGATTTTATGATTATTTCCTTCCGTGCTTTAAACTCCTCCCTGATAAATATACAATGGGACCTCTCTACAATGACACTTTATGGGAAGTGAAGAAATATTTTTTTAAAGGCCGCTGGTGAGAGAATTGTACTCGGAAATAAATAAATGATATAGTTTTTAGCTCATTTATAAATGGTAACATTTTATATCATTTCGTTTTTCCAAGTTTTACTTTTCCAAGTTTTACTCGATGATTTGGCTAGGAGCGTGTCTTCATCTCAATATACTATATAATCCTTTCTGATTTGTCCTGATTTGAGGACATATTCTTATGATTTGGGAATGTCTCATCAAAATATCTACTCCCTCGCCGTTCTTCTTCAACGTTTTCCTCGTTAATGTTCGCTCAAAAAGGCCTTTAATTCCGCTAATCACGTTAGCCTAGTTACCCTCAGACTGTCTCCCAGTGGGATGTGTTGAGTTGGGAATTAGAAGACTGATTGACTGCCCCCACCATCAAGAGTAATCGTTCATGAGTGGTGCATTTGTTAATGTTTTTAATAGGCTTCGTTTGCTACGCTCCTATTAGACTATTGTTCTCTATGTCGAAGTGCCCCTCATTGGTGATTGCATTTTTGAAAGCACCTAAATTTTTTTATAATGAGAAAGGTTTAGTCCAATTACCCATGATGTTTCCGAATATTTTGATTCCAGGTTAATTTTTTTTGTCTAATACGACGCTTCTATTATTTTTTTCAAGTTTCAATTCCATTGAAAACCCTTGATATTATTTTGGACAAACCTTTTTGGTGTTTCTCGTAGCGTACTTTTGTAGTAGCATTTTATCTATTGTTTCCTATTGAAATAGTTATTATGTTGATACTGGTTGTCTTATTTAGCATGTCCTCAAAGTCTGCCCGACGACCAAATTTATCACTAATTCATAAATACTCCCTTTTTCTTGCCAATTTTCCAAAAGACATATGGTCAGCAAAAGTACTATTCACTTAACCAGTAGTCTAATGGTCAAGATAGATGATAACAGACCTAGGCTGGAATTAGTGTTACTGAGCCCCGCTGGATAAGATACTAAAAAAGTAAAACCCATAAACTTTTTTTACGTCACATGCATTCTAATTTTCTCATACAGTCCAACATGCCTAATATTTATTGACATCTACCTCGGTTGATCGACATTCACCCCTCTATACAGTATCCCATTGCCTCTCAGTATCTCTTGCACCCTCTTGTCCTGCCCGCAAATTTCTCCCAACAGAGCCCCGTCTCTCTCACCCTGTCTTTTCTATAACTTTATACCTTGTTTTCCTTTCAATTTAGTTTTTTTCCAACCTTTTCTTCGCCCATATCAGAAAAGCTTCTAATCTATGCTTATTTCAACACACAACGTCCAAGTTTTCTGGCCAAACAAAACTACACGACCTACAAAAGTTTCCATTAATCTTTTCTTTGCATATTTGTTTAAGGTCTCTCTCATCTACTTCCGCCACTTTTCAACTTTGCTGTGAAGAAAACTTTGTTTTCTCCCTCTTCCTTTCGCTGTTCGTGCTAAATCTCCACCCACCCGCACTGGTGGGGTAAGAGTGTACATAAGAGCATAGGTATTGCAGAAGTGGCATCTGCCTCCAGCCTACTCCCATGTTCATTTATTGTGAATTATTTACGCTGTTGAAACTTCTTCTGAGGATCCAAGTGGTAAATCAATACTTATTGGTTACGCCCCCCATTCCTTTTCATCACTGATTGAACTGACGTTACTGCGCAATCAATTATACTCCTCTCTTTCCTAAACTCAAATTAGTTTAGCACTAAGAAGTCATTTCTCCTTCATCTCCATCATTTTTTTCTTTGTTTATGATCCTACTCACTGCAGAAACGATTTGCGATCTAATTAAAACTGGCTTTATTGGAAATAGGAGCGTGTAAATTTCATTATTTGCTTCAAAAGTTTATTTAAAATAATGTAATGGGCTCCAATTTTTTACCACACCTAATTCATCATGATAACTATTCGGGATGGTTACTTATTTCAAAAAATATATTTTTTTAAGTTTTCAATTAGCCTTGGATAGTTTAGGCATATCTCAGAGGCATTATATCTAGATTACTCATTTGAAAACCATTTGTTTGTCGTAATCCTAGTATCACAATTGAATTTTTTGAAAGATTTTGCTGTTACACTCGTAATAACACAAAACATATATCGTTTAATACAATGTTAATATAATCTTTTTGACTTCATCTACGCAGATTTTTTATTTTAACATGCTGGGTTTTATTTCTTCAACAATCAACTACAGTTGTCATCTCTAAGGTGAGTTTGATAAGTGACAGTATAGTTCATCCAGCCAGTACTAAGCCCATCAGCGTGTGAAATGCACGAATCAGGGTAGGGGGATAGCATATGCTTTCCTTATGCCGCCTATGGTTTTCCAGGAAGATATGGTACCCAAAAAATCATTCATCAGCTTGAGTAAAGCTGAGGGTGCCCAGAGGCGTGGGACTCGAACCAGGGCCCTCAATTCAGTATTTCTAAGCTCTACCCACCGGACTACCGCGTCCCTATTTTTCACAATATTACTATTTTTATTTATTTGCTTGCACATTTAAGCTTATTACCAATATAATCATAAGTTGTAGAATGACAAAATGTAATTAGCCTTAAATTATAGTGGCTTACGATAAATTTTTCGTGAATACATCTAGATTACTTTTATTAATATAATTTTCTTTTCTCAGTAATAATATTTTTTCAAGGGCACAACACGTCATCTTCAGTCTTAAAATATATTTACATCGTTTTCATTTGTCCGGTTTTGCACTACTTCACATCCCATTTCTGTTTTGAGTGTGTCTTCTTTGCATTTCCCCTTGCAAACTCCTCTCTTCTCCTTTAGTGCTCAGCATAACTTTTTCTCTCTCTCCTCCCAGCTCGTGTTTTCTCAATTCTCCACGTTTACATCCCGAAAGATTTCAACATTTTCTCTTCTTCTTTCCTATATTAATCGGTTTTGGAAACTTACACCGGTACTCCATATACCCGACGTCATTAAGTGAAAGCTCTTCTGTGTTAGAAATTATGAATGAAGGAATGAATAACGAAATAGCCGAGATCGTAAACTTGATTGGCACTAGGCTTGCAAGGGGTGGGGAGGTAAAAAGAAAGTTACAAGTAAGGGGGAAGATAGTGAACACATATTAGATAACTTGGGTATGTTTGGGGAACAGTGACCTACGCATACCTCAATCACACACAAAAAAAAGCAAAATTAATAAAAAATAAAACAAAGCTACAACCACTCGATCACTAGGGTGTGTGTTAAGGAACTCAGTCACTCTCGTGAATCGTATTCACACACACCCTTAGGGTTTGCAAGGATATCTCCTATGCCAGGGACCCGTTATATTCGCACAGGAATGAAAACATTTGAAATAAAAATCAAAAAGAAAAGATTCAAGTTCACGTTCGTAATCACTCAACCACTCGGGTGTGTTACACTTTTGTAAATCGCACTCACTCACTTATTCAGGATTTACAAGGATTCCTCCTATGCCAGGGACCCGTCAATCACACAAATACAAGCAAAAACAAGGAAATAACTAGTGGGGGTAGCTGTCGTAAGTGCCGAGAGAAATGTGACACAAGGTGTTTCGCCTGCCAAGCAGGCCCAAGGTAGATTCATTTTATATTTATAAAATGAATGAAGTTCAATGATTGAGATATCCTCGCTTAGTGTACTCAAATAAACAGAATCATTCAAACGCAACGCAAAAATCAAGTTTCTACAAAAACAAGTGAATTTTAAATTGAGTAATGAATGTCTATCTAAATTGACGTTTTTCTTCACTCTGGAAAATTGTTTAAAAAATATATATGTATCTCAATCCTTGCTTTACTGTGGTCTGTCTTTAAAGAGGAATGGTCAAAATAACATTAGCAAACACGAGAGCGAGAAAATTCCTTGTGTTGAATTTCTGCTGGCAGCCAGGTTACTTATATCTACCACTAATTAATTATAATTTATCATCTGGATCATTTCCAATGCATTAATTTTGTTCCGGTGACAGATTTCGTCAAAAGCTCACGCTCTGATTTCGGCGAGGAAACGGGAGAGGAGCATGTGACCCCGGGGAGACCCATTTCATTTTTAACCACTCTTCCCGTTAGTTGAACCGGCTTAATCCAGTTTAGCTCATTGAGAGTGAAACTGAAATTTTAATCCGAATATGCTCAGGGAAGCGGTTTCGGAAGTTCTCGTCCTCTCGGGTGGAGCATGGGGCGCGGGGGGGGGGGGGTAGAGAGGGGGACCGACTCCCCCACCTCTCGCCCTGCCACCGCCAACGGCATGATGGGTGTCCCTTCGCTCGGGGAGGGGACGCGGAAAAACCCCGGCGACGACGGGAACCCGTCGGTGGGTTGAAAAGATTTCCGAGCGCGTCACGTCGGGGGGAGGCATTCCCTCAGCCCTCGCCGCCTCAGGAATCAAACTCGGCGTGAAAACCTCGGCGACGGATTTATTGCTCCTATTCGAGTGAAATAACGCGTGTGCTTTTAAAGGACTTCCTAGGGAGGTCCCGTAATAAGGGAGTCGAATTCGTCTCTCCTGAAGGGCTCTTACTGATAGAAAGAAGAGGGATTCTCACACCACTTGCCTGCCTTCACTGCTAAGACGAAATGGTAGTTTCAGTGCTTCATACGCATCAGCAAATTGAAGGCCGTGAAGTAGAATCGTGTCGGTCTAACCGAAAACCAAATATTGACAATTTGCTCCGAAAGTTAAGTTTTGTCGTGGTTTTATTTTTTTAATTTTTTTTGTGGGAGTCAAAATTTTCTACAAGATATATCCCAAGAAACTGCGGAAGATATCGCGACAGTAACTTTTGACGGAGTATTCCGTTAATATGCATTACAATTCAACAATTTCAGAGTGTAATAATCATTCGTCTGGCCATAGTTTCAAAATCACCCTGGTCAAGGCGAATGGTTTTTACACTAAAATTGTTGCACAGTTTTTTCATAAGAGCTTAGGAAAAACTCTCCATAGACTATAGATTCCATGCATTAGGAAGGAATATGCGATGAAAATAATCTTCAGAGGAAACCCAATATTCACACATACCATAAGTGAAAATTCTTCCAACATTCTGACTAATCATTGATTTAAAGATTTTTATAATAAAAGGAAGAAGACGTACACCACTTCTTGTTGTTGAAATTCGTTTAATTGTATAATGTTAATAATTAATCTCCTTGTTTAAAAGACTGTTATTGCTTAAATGCTTCTAAATTTGAAGTGACTATATAAGGAAGACGCAGGACAAGCGAAGCATACGGAAATGTAGGTTGGAATATGGAAATATGACCTTGCGGTTTCGATCGAGTATCAGAATTTGAATTGATGGGAAAAATGGGATGGGATCTCTTCAGTCAAAAGTGAAGAATAAGATTTCTATCTTCAGCTTAAAATGAATTAATAAAACTTATGGCCTGATAAATAGCTAATTTAGTTGCTATTTGGTCGATTGGATTACACAGATGAAACACTTCGGTTTCGTTTATTAGAGGATTAAATATTTTGCTCTGATAAATGATTCATAAAACTAATTTCAATTTTAAATACTTCCTAATCCGCCGTAAGATATTTATGGGTAAATTATGACTGTACCAAACTTTTTGTTGATTCATTGACTAAGTGACTCATATAATCGAGTTTCACACTGTTGACGAATAAGATAACAGAAGATATCATACTCACGTACGTGGAATTGGACGCTATAGTTGAGGATTTTTGGATGAACAATATAAAAAAAATATTATATTGAACCAATATGCAGAGACTTATCGTCTACATCAATTAAGTCGCATCAACAAGAATAGAATAGTTACTATACGCAACTGGAAACGATTATATAAATTAAAAATTATTTGACCGACTAGGCTGGAGGTGCATGCAAAGAGGACCTAACGGAATTACGTAGAATAGAGGAATACGCAAAGCTGTGAAATTTCTATTTCAGATTCTAAGTAGTTTTATATCAAGAGGCACATGAGGAAGACACTCTTTTAATCATGAGTTTGTTTATCTTTGAGAGAAGAGAATACGTCCGCCAAACTAGAATGCAATAAAGGGTTTGATGAAAGCATTCATTAATGCCAATTTGGGATAAATCATTACCTATTCTGATAATCAGAAGATTAATATACAGAAAAAGAACATTGGTTTACCAAATAATTACAATCTGGACTCAGAGCGAAGGGTATTAGAAGGAGTAGGGAGTAGGGAATGTACTAACCCGTGTTATTATCAACGCTTGCATCGAGAGGAAAATGATTGAAATTAAAATTAAGTTGTCTTGTCTCAGTTGATGGCAACTATATTAACTATTAGATGACCACAGATAAACAGGACGTTGTGTTTCGGAGAAGTAATTTTCTATGCGTACATATTTAAATATTTAGTGGTGTAAAATTAAATTTTAAGAAAAACATCCCAAAATTTGGTTTTTTTGATTCCTTATGGAATAAGACCTCTTTTTCCATTGATAAAACCATTTCTTTTACTCGATTTTAGTTGTTCACAGTAATATATTCATGGCGACGATGTCAACGAATATAGAATCCCAAATAAACAAGATGTCGTGTTTCAGGAACGAATGTTCCTATATTTCAACGCTGAACCTGTATAAATTTGTATCAATGGAGTGGGTAATCGAAAAATGGCATTATAATAATGACAGTTTTTTAGCGTTCAAAAAAAAGGGATATGAATAGGATGGCTTTTATACCGTAAAAGCTGATGAAAAAGAAATTCATAAAATATAATTAAATAAAAAATCCAAAAATAAAAATAAAAAAATGTTCACCAACTAAAAGTAGGAGGTTTTTTTGTCAGTTTTAGCATGCGGTTTTACAAGTGTTAAAACAATGCGAGAAGGCTAGACAACAGAATAGCGTATGTTTATGCACGCTTTCTTATGAAAAAACCTACTCAGGGCAGGGCAAGTAAGGGTAGAAAGGAGAAAGCACTTCAACAAGACGCATAAATGGAGCATATCTCGTTGAATTTAGGGGCATGGATGGTAGTCGCAGCACAGAAAAAAAGGAAACCGGAAACAAAGGAAATGTAGTTCTAAAGAAGAATAATGAAGAACAAAAGGAAGAGACGAAAGGCGAATGGAGACGCTCTGCAAAGTCTTGGCAAAAAAAATTAATGCCATGGGAAAGGCGATAGGATTAAACCCCTGGAGCATATGCGACGCATAAACGAATGTCAAGGAATGCTAATAAACAAGATGCCATACGAGAACTTAATGAAATGTATGAGCAAAGAATAAAAATATATGAAGACGGCGGCATAGGAATGGAGAGAGGGCAGATTAAAACTAATCCTGCTTTTCATGGAAACTGATGATGAACGTTAGTTTTGAGCTTGATTGTTGCCATGGAAAATGCAGAAAAACCTTTATACGTACAAGTGGAAATATTCATTGTAATTCAATTTCTAGTTGACTGCAGACGAATTGAGGACACACGAGTAGTTATTAATGAAAAGTTATTACGCAGTAAGGTATCTTGAAGCGTAATTTACAGATAAAAGTACCTCCTGCAATAGTTATTTGACATTTCATTTGGTGATTGGTGCGCGTTCCTTCCTTCCAAATGTTTAGAGGAATAATCGAAAAAGTATTACAAAGTTTTTACTTTGCTTCCTTTTAATTAGACATTACCTCTCAATGCTTTTTTCCTAACAGGAAGCTCACAGGATAGGGTACAGTAAATGATATACGAGGTAGACGTTCGTTGGTAATGGACCATGATTTGAAGGTTCTTGCGTTGCTCAAAATAACATAAACATTTCCTTCTCCCTCCCATAAAAAACACCGTTGACGTAATTCGTTCACGACACCTTCACCAAAGTTTCATCTACGTCTTCAGGTAGAAGACTTCTGAGGTACATATCAAGGGAATAAAACCAGCGCGTTTCTTTCTTTTCGGTCGAATAGCAGCCGTGGCTGAGAGAGAAAGTGCGAATGAAGAGGATGCTATCAAGCTGATAATCCTGAAAGGAAGCGAGCAATTCATTAGAGTTACATATCCGTAGACTGTTTCTCTGTGGTCTATGTAAAAATCTTTCAGTAAATAGAAGTTTGCATGCATGGGAAATGCGGTGCAATAGGAGGAGTATGAATATCAAATGAACAAATGGAATAACTGACGAAGGGGTTCTACGCGGATTATGAAAATAAATGTCTAAAGATACCTTCGAAATGAAGGGCGATCCATATCGAACCAATTTGGAATCACGACTACCTGATGAGGACAGTTGTCGAGGGATGAATGCATGGAAATAAGTCCAGAGAAAGAATCTATGTGGGATTCATTGTAAAATTTACGACAGATGTCAATGAGAATGAATTTGGTGATATGAAGAGGACAGCTCACGTATGAATTGAGATGAGAGGTTTGCCATGATAATCTCAGTATTCGATAATCAAGGATGATAATTTTTCATCCCGATATCTTAATGATACTCACCGGTGGTAAAGAAAGATTAAAGCCTCGGATACTTTTCATAGCCTATTAACTAAGATTATTTTTTCAACCGTCATTATAGAAATGTTTTCGAATTTCATTATTATTTTGCGCATTGCGTTTCATGCGAGTAGACATAACTTTTATTTCTTCCAATCAACCCGTTGATTTGGAAGTGTAATTTGTTTATTTTATGATTTGTTTCGATTTTTGTAATTTTATGTTAAAAGTCTTACTCGCACATATTTTCAAATATCGCCAACATTTGAATTATATTCTTTATAAATAATTGCTTGGTAAGGAATTTAGAACATGGTTAATAGGAATAATACATTGGAAAGATACACATAACGAATAGAAAAATCAGTCGGAGAAATTTGAAGAAGTAATAACCTTTTTGCAATAAGATCGTAGTCTTTCAGTAGGTACGAGGTGTGTTCAAAAATTAACGGGAATTTTTTAATTTCGCAGGCTTGGAGAGTCCGATTGTCAAACTTTTTTATTTATTGGTATAATGCTCCTGAAGTATAATAAAACTTCAGCTGTTTTCATTGTGGACTTTGTCTGTGACATCCACTAAGGTTAGACGTGTTTTATGAGCTCGGCGATTTTCGTTTGTTAAAAGAAATTGATCAAAGAATTTTTATCATCGTATCGTAGAGTCGTATTCGTATTGATAGAGATTTTTCATAAAATAAACTCTGGAACATATATAATATATATTTTACTAATATATTATTCAGAAGGCTGCCCGATTTGGAATTTCCAGGAATTCACAGGTATTTCACTTTTATGATATACTAAATGCCCTCATGAGGGACTATCGAATCTCAGTCACCCACGGAGCCACGGTGAGACAGAGATTTCAGAGCACAAAAGACATTTATTAATAGATTTTTCAAAGGCACTCATGCTTGGATGAATAAGTTTGAACTCAGAGATCGTACATAAGGTATTTTTCTGCAGTGCGGTACAAAGGTAGGACTTTCCTTTCATATATGGCTTGATTGTTCCCCTGAATCAAATGACGACTATTTTCCTTTCATCCTCTTCGACAGTTACCACCCTTTCCAGTTTCCATTTACTTCCTTACTCCAGGATTTCTTCTTTGTAATGAAAGAAAGGAGAAGAGGGGGACTCTTTATGTTTTATCTTCATTTGATCCCAAAAGTTCAAATGCTCTCTTTGAAAGCACTTGACATCTGGGGAAACAGTGACATATACACGTAGACCATCCAGAGGTATTCATCGTTCTATAAAATATCAATTTGAATCATTCGAACTTGTCCACAAGTACACAGTGCATTTAAGGCTCTCAAGTATAAAAACCCTTGCTACATAAAGTGTAACATGTCTTTTTATTAAATATCTTCATACTGGTCGTTTATTGAATAATTCAGATGAGAATTTTTTAAATTCATTTTTTTAAATACACAGTTTTTGTTTAGCTATTCACGCCTGTTGTGTACTTCAAGGTATAACGAACGTATAACATTTTATTAATTGATTGCGTAAATAAAGAGAAGATAAAGTAAAATTTAGTACATACAGGTATTGTCTATGTCAAATATAAGGTATACTTTTGGAATGTAAAGAGACAATCCACCTGAGACCAATTATTACGAATTTCCTTTCAACTTTCCTAGATCATTTCTTTTCATTTTTTAACTTAGCACTTTCTTCATGATATCTGCAAGAACATAATAAACCTTTATTTGATTCCCTTCATCTCAAACCGTTCCAGCCTCCCTCCCTCCCGCCCCAGTCCCCTCCGACACGCCCTCTTTACAATCACCCCCGCCATCCCGCTCCCCCCTGCTCAAGGCCGCCCTTTTTACTCCACCTCAAAAGCGCCTCCCTTCTCTTCCATTCGCGCCACACACCCCTGCCCCTCCGCCCCATCCGACTCGTGCCCCCTCGCCACGCCACCCCCCCCCTCGAGCCACTTAGAGCTGGCTGGCTGTCTGCGGCAGCGAATATAATTTGGCGACGTATTTGGCGAGAGAAACCTAAAACGCTCGCTCTACCCCCGTTGCAATATACGCACTCGGGGAATTCGTCGCGCGCTTTCCTCTTCCCCTTTCTCCTTCCCCACCCCCAAAGTAGCGTAAATATCTCCTCCTAGGTGCGGATAAAGAAATATAAGGGAAGTGATCAAGTAAGTCAATTTTTTAGATGGGTGTCGATTCAATTTTTTCTCTTCTGTTCGTACAGAAGTAAAGGAAATATGGTGAGCTATACCTTAGAGAATTTGGAGAGGGATATTTTTTTGCTTGGGGATGGAAATAAAGAAGCCCATCCAGGCATTACATGATTATTCCATTTTTTATAAGATTCGAAATTCTTTTAAAGCACAGGTTCAAACCTCCAGTGAATAGTATACTCCATCTGGTCCCAGGGACGGCTTTATGGAGCTAAGGGCCATTTGCTCTCATCACACTGACTACCATGAAATAGTTCGTCTGGATTTTTTCAATTTTCATAATGCCTTCCGGTGGTAACTCTTTGATAAGGAGTCTTTAATCTTTGGGAAAGAAGTCAGAAGTAAATATTTTGCCGAATTGGGGTAAAAATATGGACAAAATCGTGAAGGGAATTTGTGTTTAGACGTGTTATATAAATATATATATTGAAATTGTGTATATATATATATATATACACGCGTGTATATATATATATATATACAAGCACATTCAAACACGAAAACCCGACACATGGCTAACGCATATTCCTTCATATGGATTCAGATACAAAGAAAAGGGATAGAAACACATATGTCCTTACCTCTTTCCCTTATATCGTATGCATGTGAATGAATATATATAATTTTAAGTGCACGTATTATTTAGAGTTTAAAAACTGTTTCCACCTGCTTGCTAAATAAGGTCAGAGCAGGAAAATATATTGTCAGTAAATGAAATAATAATTAAAACGAATTCTTCTGTCCGACTCCCTATGTTCCGTCGGCCTTCCAAAATGCAAATAGAATCGATGCGTTAATAAATGATTCGGTAGGAGTGAGCTGGTTGGCGACAGCATGGATGATGAATAATCATGCTTTGTTTAATGCGTCTCGCGGCTGCGCAAAGGGGATGCGCAGGGAGTGTCGCATATCCCACGGGAAATTTGAGAAGGCGTCGGGTCGGAACGAGTTGAGCGCTATGCGGGGGGAGGGAAAGGGGGTGGCGTTTGCGTGAATGCGTGCATACTAAACGGGTTGGGGGGGGGGGGTCGGGAGAGAGAGCGCTAGTCCAGGACGGCGTGAAACGGGATGATCGTAGTACGAGGACTGGGTATTTTTTTTTGGAAAACAATAACGCCGCTCTTAATCGGCCGACTATGACTCCGCGGTTTGCTTCTTTTCTCTGGCTATCCGTCTCCACTTCGACAAATATTCATTACTGCTGTCACACGGCCCATTGCTTATTTTGAATTGGAGAAACAAGGCACTTCGTTGGGTATTTTCTTCTATATGAATGCACTCATGAAAAAACTTATATGGTGCTGTAGAAATCTTCTCAGATTGATTTGTATTTGCTCAAATGTGTAGTAGGTCACATTTTCAATGATTCCCCGTGGTCTGGGATGAACTGTGGCCTCCTCTACATCGCATTGAGTTTAAGTCATGCTGGTTGCATTCAAAAACCAAAGTGAACAGTGCTCCCAAATTTTTGCTTAGCTGGAAAAGTTAATTTTGATGCCAGATTTCAACTTATCACCATTTAATTTTTCGGAATGCATCTAATTTTTTTTAATATTTCCATGAGAGCCGTGAATGGTCATAAAAAATGGAGGCGTTATTGCATCTAACATTTAGGCAGGTCAGAAAAAAATTTCTACGAGTGTAAATCCAGAGAAAATAATACATAAAGGCCTATTAGTATTCTCAAATACTCCATTATAATACATGCTCTCTATCATTACGGTGAATCCGGAACGGTCGGATTCAAATGATTTAAGGAGAACATGGGTCGAAAGAGGTAAATGATCTTATTTCTTCCAAAAAACATTCGAAATATTAACGCACAATGAGGATCACATGCTCTTAATCTTGCGACAAAGACCAGACCTTGATGTTTTATAAAATATTCTACGATCCATCAGATCTTTATTACTCCCTTCTATTGTGTCATAAAGGAGCAGCCATGGCTATGAAGTGAATTCTGAGACTTAAAAATAAATTCATATTATTCTTCAGTCATTCGGCGTATCACACTTTTATCTCAAAATTTCTCCTTAAATTTTTTACGAGATTCTCGACATTAGCCCACTTTGGATGTGCGCCTGCCTTTGAAGTTTGGTGACTATCCACGTGACTGCGGGTCCGTTCTGCCTCCCCTCCGATTGGATTTCGTGCGCTCCCATTCCGCGGATCACGAGTGCAAAGTAGCGACTCTGTCGCAACCCTCCACTGCCGGACCCCAGTCCTCCCGGTTCCCTTATCTTCTCCGCAGGTCGTCCATCCCCCACCGCACCCCCGTCCACCCGTTCACCAGAGCAGGCTGCCGCCGCCGACGGAAAGGATCGGGGAGGAAATGTGCGCGAATAACGCAATTTTTGACTAATTTCGTTCCACGAGGGAGTCTTGAGAGAAAGGAATCCTCCTCCTCTCCACCCCTTCTCCTTTCCCTCTCTCACGTTATTTTTTTTCGTTACGCCCCAACTCTTTTCACTTCTTTTTTTCTCTCAGAACCAGCCCGCACCCTCTTTTCTGACCCCACGTACTTAAGTAATGATCGCCCTCCTTCCTCCGCCCGTGGTGTGTGGTAGCAGCGGTGGGCGAGTGGGATACGGCACACACACGCACACACACACAGAGGCGCACGCGCGAAAAATCCTTCCCGTCTCGGACCGCCGCTCTTAATGAAATTATTATTTCCGTCGGAACGTGTTCGTAGGATGAAATCTTCCCCCCGAGGCGATCCTTCAAATCGAGGAGGGAGAGATAGAGGGGAACCCATTTCCCTCCTTCGCAACATCCCTCCCCTCGAAGCTAATGCCTTCGTGCGCAGCTGACTCCCCCGCCACCCCTTCTCTTTCCCCCACCCCCCGTCCTCTACCTCACCACCCCCTTCCCCTCCCCACCACACTCTCTCTCTCTCTCTTGTACACCCCTCCTCCCCCCGCAAACGGCACAAACTCGGCCAATTAGGAGTTGCGGCCTCTTTTAATGAGAAGGAAAAACATTCTCCGGGGATCTCTCCCTCCTTCATCTCTCGCTCTTTCTCCCTCTGCATATCGCAGAGGCGGCGTGTCGGCTATGGGTAGGGGGTTGGCGGAAGGCCCTGGATTTTGGAAGCAGGGAAGGACGAGAGGGCGGTTTCTCGTTTCCGTGTGACACGTAGTCGGTATATCGCAGGGAAGGCAGGAGGAGAGTGGAATGACACGCACATGACTGCGACTCCAGGTTAGTTAGTCATTGTGGGAGGGGAGGGGGGAGAGCGAGCGAGACTGCCGAGGTCATTTGCGCCATTTCGGGAAGACCTGTAATTAGGATAAAGGAGGAATGCCGCGAGGGCGAATGGGATGGACTGAGGGGAAGTCACTGTTGGAACGGGCGCTCCTCCTAAACGGGAGACGCGCCAGTGGGAAGCACAGTTCAGCCTGCCGCACGACATGCGATTAATTGTGCAATTAGTGTCCGTCCCGACGCACAATGCGACTGCGAGGATGCTGTGGAAAAAACCTTGACTCTCGCTTGGACCAATCCCATATGTCCGCCCACGGTGGCGGCAGGGTAACGTCCTCGCCTGCCATCCCAGAGGTCGCGAGTTCGAATCTCTTCTCTCAGCTTAGGGCTTGGGTGTATGTAATTATAATTTGTCCACTTGTGGCGATTTTTTCGATTAATTCCCGAAACATTTACTGTGCAAAAATAACAGTCGTCAATATGGTTCACAGGTTCTCTCCACACCATTGGCACACCAAATTTTAGACTTTTCCTTTGTCCTGCTGCCCATTGCCGCAGGTGTTCAGTACATGTTTTACACACAAAATGCGGTGCCCATGTTTTATCTTGGTCACCAAGCTTAACACCAAAATATCCCAAGTATGCACGTTTCACAAAGTCTGTAATATTTTTCCTATTTTCTTTTACCATATATTCCCATGTATACTTATAGATTTATTTAACTTTGAAAATTATTTTCCGGAATATATCAAATATTAAAATAACTAATCGTAAGATGTGCCATATCTAAAAAAGTAGAACTGTTAAATAAAAACGGATTTCATATTTGGATTCAGCTCTACAAATATAGTTAAAATCAGCACAAAGATTCCTGGCACAAAAAATTTTTTTTTGTAGACCTGTGTTATCTTCAATGGTATCTCTAAGGGTTAGGAGGTAGAAGGGACTATTAGTCTCTCTAGACTACTACCTTGATCAAAAAGTTCCCGGAATTTATTCAGAAAATTAAAAATACAAGTTTATTCATCTAAATCTATATTGTCCCCTTCAAAGTAATCCCCATCGACTGCAACACACTTATGCCAGCGCTTGATCCAATTTCTCGAAACATTTTTTATATTCGGTTTTCGGTATGTCCATCAGTGCTTCCTGCGATTTTTCCATTACTTCCTCTCGGCTGCTAAAACGCGTTCCCCGTAATGGTTTTTTAACTCGATTGAACAGAAAGAAGTCACAGGGAGCCAAATCAGGTGAATTCGGTGGTAGTTGGATGGTATTTGTTGCATTTTTCGTCAAAACATTACGAATAATGATAGCACTGTGCGACGATCTCGACGCACTGTGCGACGATTTCTGGTCTCTTTCGGCGAATTGCTTCACGCAAACGTCTCATAACGCCCAAATAATACTCTTTGTTTGCTGTCTGGCCTTCTGGCAAAAATTCATGATGCACTACACCGTTGTAATCCATGAAAACCGTCAGCATTGCCTTCTTTTTTGACTGAAAACGACGTGGTTTTTTTGGTCTCGGCTCATTTGGTGAACGCCATTCACTTGCCTGATGTCTGGATTGCGTGTCGTACTCATAAACCCACGTCTCGTCTCCAGTAATGATCCTTTTGATGAATGTGGGATCGGATTCAGCCTCGCAAATCATGTCTTTTGCGACGTCAACACGGTCTCTTTTTTGCATGAAATTGAGGTCTTTTGGCACCAACTTTGCTGCTACACGACGGAAACCCAAATCATTAACCACAATGTCTTGGGCGGATCCATAGGCAATGTTCAAGTCCTCCGCTATTTCTCTGATGGTTAATTTGCGGTTATTGACCAACATTTCTTTTACTTTATCAATTTTTTCACCGACTTTCGATGTCGATGGTCTGCCACTGCGTTCATCATCTTCGATTGACTCACGACCACTTCTGAACCGCTCGTGCCACTGGTAAACGACCGTTTTTTTTAGAGAATCGTTGCCGAAACACTTTTCCAACATTTCCAACGTCCGTGCGCCACTAAATCCGTTTTTCACACAAAATTTAATACAAGTTCGTTGTTGCAAATTTAAATCCATTTCTGCAATTGTAAAAAATCGCCAACACACACAGAGATAGATGTACTCTTGGCTACGTAACTTTTGTAAATGTCAAGTTATGACACTAAGATTTAAAGGGAATATCAACAACAGATGTACCAATTTAACAAAAAAACAGAACTCAAATCGGAACGATGGGAGCGCCACACGGTGGTTATTTTGGGAACTTTTTGTTCAAGGTAGTATTATCTCGCCCAATGAAGTCGATAAATAAGTTTAAAAAAAAACAAATATATCGGCAAAGAGATGTGAATGAGTGTTCAGATGTCTCCATTTGAGAAAAACTGAACCGATATTCGCCGTTAATCCGGGGAAGAAAACACTTCATAATATGATAAATGTAAAATAATGTTATCCTGATAACTCATTTTGACTCAAATTCATTGGATATTTGGATCTGTTACAATAAGTGGACCCACTCTTAGATCGTGCCATGCAGCGAGCGAGTAGATCCTCGCATTCAAGACAGGGGGACGTTCCCCTTCGCCCTTTTCCGTGTATGGACTCCCACACACATCCCAGCATGAAAAATCACACTTACTGACTCTTTCTGGAGTATACAAAGATCTGAACAATTTAGATGTAGCATTCCCGGTTAATTACGTTGAGTTGACGAAGACTGATGGAAAATGAAAGTTGTCTGGAAGTCATACAAGGTGAACAGAGAGGCATGAATTTTGAAATCTTGAGTCAATCCAATGGTTTGGTAATAAATGCCGGTCGGTATCATCAATCTCTTCTCTGATACTCGTAATTTCAATGCAGATGGTTGTAAGATTGTTTGGATACCAACCTAAAATTCTGAAGGAACCAGTACCTCAGAGGTAGCAAGAACTATGGGGAGAATAACTGCCTATAGTTACTTCATACCTCTCATTGCAAGTCGACCGAAAATTTATTCGGACAAAAACCATATTTCGGGGAAGAAATAAAAGAAAAATAGAAATGAAAGAGGTGAAGGCACATGGCAGTCATTGTCAAGCATGTAAATGCAAACATAGTCTGGAATATTCGTCCAAAATTCATTCGTAAAAGCCTAAGGAATGTAAAAATTTCTGAAAATGGGAACATCAACTTTAGGAAAATGATTTAATTTTAAACAATTCTCATATAATGGGAAAATAATACATTATGAGAAAAATAAATCTTATTTAGTCTAAGATCAAGTATATTTGCTTTTGGCTTACAAATTTAGAAAAAAACAGTAGCAGTGAAAACCTATTACTTGTACTTACACATTGCCCTAGAATCTAAAATCTACATAAACACTGAGCATAATTTTAACTTTAAATCAAATATAAGAGACGTAATAACTATTAAATATAATTTATGGTATCGATAATTATTTATAAATAGATTGGAATACATTTCGTCCTCAGTTTCTCATCTAATAATCAGGATTACTTCCGAGAGAAGTAAATACTAGCGTTTAAAATGAGACAAGAGGGCGTTAAAACACAAACTACCGAAAGAATAGCAAAACTTCTAATTCATTTTAGAACTCATCGGAAAGTCCAACACATACCCTGAGAACGTTTTAATTTACTTAAAAATAAGGTTTTCCACCCCGCCTGGTTAAAAGAGCCCGTTTACTTGATACTAAAAGAATAAATTTACGAGGAGATAAATTGCACAACGCTTGGAATAGCTCTATTTGTCATAATAATTAGCCAAGGTGAAGTCACATTGAAAATGTTTTACGCATTAGCGTGTTTGAAGTGAATACGGGGGAGGGAGAGGGGACGAGGGCGGGAGGGGAGAGCGGTGGGTTGGTGGCGAGGGCTCTTGTGTGCGCGGCGGGAGGAGGAATCTTTTTGGATAAGTGAAGGAGGCGGTGGAGGGCAAGCCCCCGGAGGCGATGGAACCCAAGTCACGTCCCGGGGACTCAGTGTTGTGCGCGCGTGCGTGGGGATGCGTGTGTGTGCGTGCGGGGGAATAGGAAAGAGGGCTGGGAGGAGGAGGCGGCTGTGGGTGGTGGACCCCTTGGAGAGGGGAGTGGAGCGAGAGAGAGAGGTAAGGCGTAGGGAGGCGAGGGTCGGTATCCGAAGAGTGTTCTTGGCGGGAAGGGGGACCGAAGGGGTCGTGTGCTTCGAGAGGGGAGCGAGGGAGAAAAAGAAGGGTTTTGGGGGAAAAGGGGATAAGGGATTGCACGAGGGTGGTTTTGCGTGAGGAGGGAGGGAGAGAGAGAGAGCGGAGGGAGCATGAGGGGAATTGAGTGTAGGTGAGAGAGTTTTCGGGGAGGGTTTTTGGACGCTTGCACAGCGACGGAGAGAGGAGAAATGGATTAAGGGAAAGGATGAGGAGAGATAGAGAGAGAGACGGGCGGATGGTGATAAGGAGGAGGAAAGGGGGGAACAGGGGGGCGTAGGTGGCTTGGATGAGGGGGAGGGACGGAGGGGTCCAGAGGGTGGAGGAATGAAGGGAAAGGAAAACAAGCATGGGGATTAGCGTTTTCGAATTGTGGGAATCGAGGTATGACTGGGTGCTCGGGAGATGGCGGGGGAGGGCTCGTTGAGGCGGAGGCAGGTGGATCCGAGGGGTTGTCCGGAGAGCGAGCGGGGGGCGCTGGAAGGAAGGGGCAGCGGGCGGACCAAGGGCCCGGGGCGGGATGGAGGAGGGATTATGTGAGTGCTGAAATGTTTAGCGGACCGCAAAAGAAAGAAAGGGAGAGCAGTTATTGAAGAATGAAGCGGGGGGAGGGAATGAGGTGGGGGGGGCGGAGAATGGCCGGCCGCGGGGGGAGGTGGGGTGGAGGTGGGGGGGGCAGGAAGCGGACCGGCGATTTACGAGGGGGAGCACGGGTGGGAAAAATATTTCCATCCCTTTTTGAGCGACCCGCAACCTTGGGAAAGAAATCTCATTCCGCCTCGCGGCTGGTTAACAATTGTCAGGGGAGGGAGGGAAGACGCTTGGAATTAAATTCCAAGAAAGGTAAGCGCAACGGCGCACCGGAAGGGCAGTGTTTGGCGGTAGTTTCAGCGGAAGGAGTGCTTTCTCGTGCTCATTCGTGCCATCTGATCTGCGTGGCCAATGGAGTAAGGATGCACGATTGAAGGGGAATCGGCCAGGGTTTCATGAGATACCCGGTTGTTGGCGATGCTCTACTTTTAAATGAGGATACTGAGGAATTCAAAGTTTAACGGGTGATGTACTTAGAGTGAATTTCAACTAGTCATTCAATTAGCGGGAGGATTGAAAATGATCGACATTCTACTTCCGACTGTTTAATCTAACACTTTAACAAACTTTATGATGGAAATATCCAATTTCGTGATTACTTTGGCGATAATGCAAACAATAACTTTATTAATATTTAGAATACTTCACTGCTCCGATTCAATTCCATTCAAGTATTTAAGTGAAAGAAACAACTCAACCATCACTCTGGGGACTAATTGTAGTCCATTATGTTAACTGCTGCGCAAATTTGACTATCACAAAGCTGGCTCGTACAAATTGAGATATCTAATTAAGAAGGAATTTCAACATTTCATACCATTTTTCCTAATTCGTATTTCTTACCAATGTGTGGAAAGTGGGATGTTGATTTTAATAACAAACTTTAGAGCCGAAATGTATCATTAAATCAAATGTTTTCGGGAAAAAAATTCAACATTTGAGACTTTCAATTAAGATTCTTAGATTACTTCTATTCAAACGAGCGTAGAGCATGTCATACCACCATTAGATAACAGAACAATAAGAGAGTCGTTGAGAAAACTCCAGTCACTCTCCTTACCTCTGACTACTATATTTTCAAATTCCAAAACGGATGAATTAAGTGGAGTGGCAGCGGAAACGATTGCTTGAGTTCACGATACAATTTGACTTCGACATTAAATAACTCATTTGCATCTCTCGAAATAAAACAAGAGACACCTTCATTCTATTTTTGCTCCTCATCAGTGAGTCGAAAAGTTACCTTTTATACATTTTTCCGTCGAACACAGAAAGTCGATTGATTTAAACGAGGGACATCTTCGCATGGGGATCGAAAAATTTCAAGAGACCTCTTCTATCTAAAAATTTCCGGTTCATTTGTTACGCTCCAGGATCCCTTGTCTCGAAACTTTTAGCGGTGTCAAGCCAAATTAATTCCCAAATTAATTCGACGCCGGAGTTCCTCACGCCCCAGCAGAAACGAACCATGTATATGAAACGAACTCATATATGTATATATATATATATACATATATATATATATATTTATGTATATATATATATATATATTATATTTAACTTTCTCAGTCTTGCCGCTTAAACTCGTTTTACTTCTTTCCCTCGCCCATCACTGCCTTGACATAGTTGACATTCTATCCAATCTACCCTTCGTTACTACAATCTCTCCTTCGTCCTTGCAGCAAAAAAGTAAGAACTACACATTTTTTTACCGCTCTTCCCTCGATCTCTCTTGCACACTCTCCCTGCGAGAGGGATACGTCGGGGAAGGAAGAGGAAAAGGAGAATAAAAGAATAGGAAATGAGGCTGCGAGTGGTGAAGTGGTGGAGTTGGAGGGGAGATGAGAGGGAGGTTGTGAGGGAGGGGGAGAGGAGAGAAAGGGAGGGGGCAAGAATTGTCGAGGGGACGGAAGTGGAGGTCGGGAAATGAAGAAATAAGAGAATTGGGGGGGGTCGCGGGAAGTAGGAGGAAGGAGAAATGAGAGGAGGGGCGCGGAGGCGGGAAATGGACGAAAATGTAAGGAATTGGAGGAGATAGCGTGAAGGGAGGAGGAGGGAGAGATGGAGTGGAATGTGGAGAGTATTTGAGGATGGAGTGGAGAGGAGGAGCAGAAATGAGTGCGGTTGTGGAAATTGAGAACTGGAGGGATGGTTGGAAGAGGGGGAGTGGAGAAGAAAGCGACGAGGGGGAGTCAATGGGGAGCCGAGGGGGTAAGATGGTTGGAGGGAGAGGGAATGCGGCATTGAGATGATGTGTGGAGGAGAGATCGGAAATGAAAGAGTACTTGAGCGAGAAATAGATGAAAAAATACACCCTTTTAATTTCGTTTGTTGACGAACTTTCAAATGTACCGGGCGAAATATGGTGCGATAGTGTTTCATTACATAAAACACGTATATTTTCTTGCCCTCCCGCAACAACTTGCTTGTATGTTTAACGTACAAAGGCGCGTCGGCACCTTAGTCTCATCTGCGGATAAGGAAGAAGTCATGTAGTTAGTTTTGCGAGCAAATACAGCTAAACTACATAATATTCCATTTAAGATCATGCTGAGATGTGATTTCCATTTTGCTGATCCAAATGTCAATTATTTGTTTTAGTTTAATCGTTTTACTAGATTTGCTCTTTGTTCTATTTGAGAGAATATTTTCGTTGATCTTGCCGTGATTTACACCAAGGACGGCGAATGCAGTCGCGGTGGTTCTCCAATGCAAAGGAATAGCGAGAATTCTTTCGTGAAATTGTTCACCTTGGGAGTACTATACAGCTTCGTAACCTTATGAATAATAGAAGATGGATTTTATTGATGCGGAAACGATTCCCTAATTAAATTACCGGTAGCATTAATTTTTACTTTGTTTTACGCGCAAATAAGTTGAGTTATGCAAGAAGATTATACCTATAATTTATTTATTTCTCGATATTTAAAACGTATTCCCAGCTTAAAAGTCAAACCCCCATAATTGTTTTTGTCACTATGAGTGGAATTTTATTTGTTTGAAGATAGACGAATAGTATACTATTTATAGTTTTTACTGAATGTATGTGTTTTGTTAAACAAGTTTTTCCCTGGGCCTTTAAACTCAGTCCACGCCACATCCACAAATTCATGTGAATGGCATACATGTATGTTATATTCCTCGCAGATATATATTTATAGCTCACTGAAAAGTCATTTAGCCTTTCTTGGAAAGTTTTTTTACTTTTATAAATTTTACTATCCCACTGCTCGATATGCTAACTGTTATTAATCAACTTCAATTAACTGCGGCAGATGCCGCGATACTAACTTTTACCGAGTCATCCGCTAATATGAATCAAAACTGAAAGTTCAAAGTGTAAAAATCACCCTTACAAATGTCCCGGTCAAGGCAGATGATTTTTGCACTTTAAAATGTCTGCATTGTAGTGTTTCTCATATTTATTAAAAAAATCAGCCAAAAACGGCACAAAGGCTTTTACATTGGCTGACATAAGTGTAACACACACTAAGAAAAGAACGAGTAAAAGCAACAAACAACAATGAACAGTTAACAAGGAATGTCAAGAACATAGATAAGATGGCAGGAGAGCAGCACATATGCAACCAGAGAGAGCTAAGTTATTATCTGGCGTTTAAGGAAGGAGGTGAAAGTGTTGAGGGAGGAAGAGAGGTCCAGGGAAGGACACTGGATGCTCAGGGAATTAAGTGTAGCGGGAAGTCGATGGAATCGAGAACGTTGAGAGACAGAGAGACGGAAATTTGGAATCTGCAACTGACTCAAGTTACGTGTTGGGCGAGGGGGAACACGAATTGAGAATAGAGGAAAATTATGTTTCCGCCCAGGATGTGCATTTTAAGTCAATTAAGTTGTTATTTACTTTTGTGATGGAAGCTTATTTCCATGGAAAATAGGAAACCCACGTTTTATCACACGTGTGCAATACCCTATCTATGATCAGTATTATCAACGTGGCAAAAGTAAGATAATTTCATTGGAATAATTCTTGAAATTACCTTTTTGACCATTTTCCTCCAAATCGTGGATTGCTTTGAAAGGAGAAAGTTGCACTTACTTAGTACTAAACAAATCTTTGATAATTTATATTTTAGGTATAGTTGCCAATTGATATCCAGTTGCTTCTCTTCAGCTGCCTAAGGCTTTCTACCTACTTATATTATATCCATAAAACAGCTTGGGATAATGGTGAAAGTCTTATAGTCGAGACTCGATTGCTCCACCGTTATAATATGATATGACTCAAGAAAAAATACATATTCTTTGTGTTAACATTGTTAAACAGCGCCATGTGTGTTATCAAATAGTTATGAAGCATTGATGGCCATTATTTAATTTTTAAATATCCTCCTTTAAAGTAATTACAAAAATAGATTATGCCAAGCAGAATTTTCTTTAATTGCGCAGAGCTAGTTTAAGTTTCATTGGTGACAATCTTCCGTTCATTCTACAAAATAGGCAATCCGAAAGAAAGAGCACAGTGAAAATGCGCGGTAAATTTTACTACCTGCTGATGATGAAGGGACAACTTCCCTACTTTTCTCTACTTATTATGTTAGCTAATATCAAACATACAGGCTTTATTCATTCATGTAAATTGGTCTCCTGAGGAAAAAAGTGCTTCGGAGGGCAAATTAATATGAACATTGCCACCGTAATATTGAAAGACTAAGGCAATATTTTTGTTAGGTTTCAATATTCTGATGGTTATATCCTTTTAATAACAGAAATTTTTAATATAATTATGTGTATGGAAACATATACAATGCTTAAATGAATCAACAATTACGTAAAATAATTGATCATTAGGATAGACACAAAACATGTTAACTTAAGTTAATTTCAGTTCGAAATAGGGCCTAGATAAAAAAACAATGCTGTTAAGGGAATGCATGAATGGGCATCAGAAAAAATCGTGAGAGGAAAATAAAAGATATTGAGAAGAAACAGAAAGAAAGGAAAATGCTTTTGAGAGGAAGCAGTGTCTTGGAGTAAGCGGAAGTGAAATAACCCGAGGAACATAAGTGGGAGCGGAGGAGGAATAAAAACGAGGGATGAAGAGATAGGGAAGAATAAAATGGAATTCATAATTCAGGAAACACGAAATCATAGCTCGGTTAATAAGCATTAGCATAGCGATTCGTTAGCATTTACCTGTACTTTCGCGAGAAGAAGCGGATATGTTATTTGTGTAGAACTTCAAATACCTGTCCTCGGAGAGATATGTTGCTTAATATTGGGACTATTGAAAGCACAGTAATCGACTGCTTAAAAAATCTTTCCCTTAGTTGGTTAGATGCAGCAATCCCTTTTATATGAATGGTATGAAATATAATACGGATAACACATATTTAATGAGTAATTCAATTTATTTATGATGATATAAATATTTTATGAAATATCTTAATTCTGTTATTGCTATATTATTTGTTGTTGTCACGGCTAAGGAACGAAAATTGTATTTTGGTCTCTGCCAAACCAATCGTCACGTGTTGGGAGTGAACCTTGTCTCTTTCTCGTGGGCTGTGCAACTCTGGATCACCAGCGACATCCTTCGGAGTTAAACATAAGGTGCCTCAAAAATGGAGCGTGCGATAGTGTATTATTGAGCATAAAGAAAACAGAACGTTCGAGGGCTGCTAGAGCTTGTTTAGGAGGTAGCTAGGACAAGGGGAAGTGTGAAGAAACTCTAGGCTCTGGGTGAAGCCGTCCGGTGGGGTGTGAAAAATTTGGACCAGGTGTACTGATGTCGAGGAAAACCCGATTAGGAGAGACAATTTTAGGTACAAATGAAAAAAAGAGGGGGGATAAAGTTCATATTTTATTACAGTATGAGGAACGCTTTGCTTATCACGTTACACATGGTTTGCATAAAGAGTATCTGCAACATTTTCGTAAAAATAGATTTATTTCAGATATTGCTAGAGTGCCTCAAAATTCATTAAAGTACATCCCTTGAGGGTTGATACACTTTAGCCAGTGGCTTTACTACGCCTAGAAGGATTCTTGGTAGGAAGATTCCGGAAGGTCCTTGAGGGTACGCGCGCAAGCTTCTCTGATGGGCACTTGAAGTCCCATGGTGGTGTTCATTGAGGGAGAATTTCCCTTTATGGAATAGAAAATAGAATGCTAGTGGCAAGTCAGAACTGTAAGGGGACTGGGGAATCGTTGCGGTACCGTTGCAGAAGGTCTTCGCAAGCAGGCACTCGACTCTGCTCTTATCCGTCCATTCAAAGACCTTATGGTTGAGTTTAACGCAGATCTTTCACATCCTCAAGTTGTCAGCGATAATGGTGTGCACTGTCATTTTATCATTCCAAATACGATCTGCGATCATGCGCACACTTAAATAACGATCAAAATTCGGCACTTCACGTACACATCATGGAAAAAATGGTTACCGATACTTTTTATACAAACCTTGTACACTTGTTACGGTAAATATTGACATAAGAGGAGTTTATAAACAACAGTTAATGACAAAGACGAAATCTATCAGTGATATTTTCGAAATTTGACTTTAAATAATAATAATTCGAAGAAGTAGAAATGAACGAGTAACTTTTGTCCCATGAAATTAAAGCAGTGTTCTGTTAATACCAAAAATATACGCGGGAGTCGGTGTGTTTTGCTCGAGCTTTGTTGAGTATTGCGTGAAATGAGCAAGCGGGAGAGAATTTCGATCGCTACCTTCTAATGTAGGGGTGCTTAGCCTTAATTGCGTGGTGGGCACCAATCACGTTCTGCTTGGAGGACAAGGGCACGCCCCTGATTCTAATCGCATTGAAAATCACAGAGCCCTGAATTCTTAAGGGAGCCCTTGGCGAGAGTGAAAGGGCGCCTGGTCGGGAGTTCTCGTCCTAATTTCTTTCACCCCTCCTACCATAGAATCAAAATAAAAGGCTGTTCTCCACACATAACGAAAGAAATTGAAATTTCTGTTCCAGTCTGCCACTCAGATACAGAACATCTCCCAGGTCGATCATTTTTCAAAAGTAAAGTAACAGTAAATTATTTACGGATAGAAAATCATAACTTTGTGTATTCCACTTAAATGTTTTACAATTACGACCCGAGTTTCAATGCATAGTATTATCATCAGGAATTAAAAAAGTTTTAATATATCTTCCTGCGACGGATAAGTTCCACAAAGTCAAGCCCACAGTAAAATTACCAATTTTATTGTAATAAATTAAGAATTTAGGTTAACATTTTATTCGGAAGGAAAATATGGAACCAAATTAGTGTATGGCATCAATAGAAATGTCAAAATTACTGTGGTAGTGTTTAGATATAAGCGTGATCAGAAAATTTTGAAAAGAAAATTTAAAATATTTCCTCTTCATCAACTAAGTATTCATAAATGACATTTTCCATTCCACCCTAAACTACTTGTACCACCTGTCATGGATTATTTATTTAAATCTTTTCACGAGTGTTTTCCGAGAATTTCTCGAGTGAGGAACATCCTCCTGCTCGCTCACTCGATAATCCCCATCAATCATTACACGCGTGCATGTTTTGAAAGAATCTACCCTCCATTCATTCCTGCCCCTTCCCTTCTCGGTTCCATGAAACATTAAAACAAAACCGTTCAGACAGAGGAAATTCATGTCCCTATTTAAAATTACCTACGATCTCCTCCGTGAGAAAGAATTCATAATGTACGCACCTGACCCCCTACCCCGCTGGTTCGTCGTTCCGCTTTTTACCGTTTCGTCGGCAAGACAGTTCATGAATTAAACCTCCGCTCCCTCCAACTGATCCGGTTATTCGTCGCGCTCACGCCTCTCTACCTCGAGCACTTAGCATATTTCCCCCAAATTTTCCTCCGGAACAGTTAATTTCATCCTAACGCGGGCGCAGTTAATACGGGAGGCGCCCTGACAGCTGAGACCATTTTGCGCCATTTACGATGGCTTGGGGTAATTAGGAGGGATCGGGAGACGAGGGGCGTAGCTCAAAACGAAAGCGGTCAGCAATTTAAGCGCCCCTTCGAGCGGAAGACACACTGAGGGCATAAGTGTCCTTATTTTGTCTCTGTGACGGGCGCCGGAAGGCAAAAGAAATGCTTTTCATTCGCGGAAAATCTAACGTAGGTCCTCATGGTAGGGT
Source organism: Hetaerina titia (assembly GCA_037158775.1). NCBI lineage: Eukaryota > Metazoa > Arthropoda > Insecta > Odonata > Calopterygidae > Hetaerina > Hetaerina titia. The sequence continues at coordinate 135,818,436 of CM073768.1, forward strand.
TCGTCGTGAATTTGTCCGATAGCGCAAACTGAAATTGCATGAATGTTTCTTTTCGTTTTTTCACAGCATTCATAGGTGCAACTCCTCGATCGAAAGTATTTCAGTTTCTGGGACATTTGGCAGCATATTACGAAGTTTTCGCTCTAATATTCACACCTCGTCCACTGTCCCATACGATTCCGCATTATTTTTATTCAAAACGTTGAATACGTGAATGTCGTACGTTAACCCATATTTTTTTCAATCCTTCATCATAGTCATTTTAAATTTGGAAAAACTGTGGAGGGAAGTTATAAATATGCCAAACATTCAAAAAACCAATTTAGCATTTATATGGGGACCAGCTGTAATCTAACAGATGTTCTTTTTTATGAATTCACAGAGGAATTAGCATTTAAGCCCCCTCCAATGGTTTTTATCATTACGCATTTTATCGTTTCCCGTGCAGATTCGAACTCACCCCCTTGGGACTGGATTTCAAAAACCATCGGGCAGCCAGCGCGTTCATCTCGCCACGCCTTCCCACTCCCATCCGATAGAATAGCAGCGGGGTGCGCAGCGCGATGGGCGTAGCAAGGGACCCGCCGTGCACTGGAGGTCTCCATTGATCCGCGCCTTCGGGCGGTGTGGATGAATGAGTGGAAGATCGTAACCTTCGGGACGTGGATTTTCGTGCTCTCGGAAGATCAGATTAAATATGCGCGAGCGTCTGGAAATTTCGGGCATCCGAGACTGCAATGAGCGGTTAAAAGGGGGTGAGGGAGGGGGGACGCGATGTAGTCGTAGGGAATATGAAAAATGCCAAAGTTCTGCTAAAACGAAAGTTTCCTGAGATGTCGTGCACACCGCCCGCCGTGGCGGGAAATTGGCTAAAAAAACGGAACCGAGGCGAGAAAAAGATGTAATAAAGGGAGTAATTGAAAAGAATAAAGATGGAAATGAGGAAGTGATATGGGGGAAATTTAAAAAGGGGGTGTGGTGGAGACTGTGAAAGGGCTAGGGAGGATAAAGAGCCAGGGGGTAGAGAGAGGGGGGTAGAGTTGGAGGGAGTGGGAAGGGGGGAGATAAATAGGGGTGGATTTCGAGAGATGGAGCGGGGGCGGCTTCAAAGGGATGAGGGGGAGTTTGGGCTTGAAATGCAGCCGTTCTTCAAGTGAAATTGAGATTCTCGTGTTAGCTATTCCAGTTCTGCGCAAGGATAGGATAGCACATAACCCGCATTATTAAATGAATAATTTGAAGAAAGGAGCTTTTTCATGGAGGTATTCATTTGTAAAACAAATCTCAGTATGAAAATATCACTTATTTTAACAATAACTTAATAATCAAACCTTTACCTTAATAATTAAATCAATATCCTTTTCACAAACGAGTTCATTCGCTGTATAACGCTTACTTGAATAAAGAAAAAAGTACATGAATCGGAAAGGAGCAAACGTAAGAGAAAATATGACTAATTTAATATTTTGGTGGTTCCAAATGTCTTCATCAGTGTAAGTGGAGTAACTGATGGGAATATGGGATGGGAGAAGGAGGAAAAAAGATATTGGATGAGGGGTAAGAATATACAGGGGACGTGTGTTATGGATGTTATGTGTGTATGTATATATATATGTGTATATATATATATATATATATATATATATATATATATATATTTATATATATATATATATATATATTTGAAATAGAACGCTCTTTGGCGACTCACAAATATATAACACAGATGTAGAATTTTTAAAGCATAGAAGCACAAAGAAAGGACACTCATATATGTAGTTGACCTTCAGACGCTACGACCGTCGTCATCAGAATCTTCAATCGTTGTCATGATTCTGATGACAACGGTCGTGCCGTCGAAACGTCAACTTCATATGTGAGTGTCCTTTCTTTGTGTTTCTATGCTTTAAAAATTATACATCTATGTGTTTATATATATATATATATATATATATATTCATTCTCATGGAAATAGATATAAGGAAAAAGGATAGAAACACATGTAAAGGACGAACTCAGGAGAAGTGGGAAAGGCGGAATCGAGCAGATGACAATTGTAAAAATATTTCCTTCATCGGGACATGTTCACCCGATCTTTTGACTTGCCGGACCGATGCTCTAACCACTTGAGCTATCGAGGATTACTCATACACACATATAAAACACAGAAACATTCTTCCGGTAGGATATTAAAATTATTAGATGCCACGTCCTTAGCTTCAATCGCTTCAATGTCTCGAAATATTTTCGGCTAGTGGGGGCATATGTCAAACAATTTAACGTACGCGGAGCAGCATTGAAATTCGTTTCTAAGAATCTGATCCTGCAATCTTCTCCTACTTCGAGGGTCCGTGGAAGAGGACATCTAGTAATGTTTTTGATCCGTTTGGCCTCTTCATGGTAGGGGTCACAGAGGAGCGGTTGCGTGAAACGCCTTTGCGTTCAAAGGACTCTCGTCCCTCTCTTCCCTTACACCGGTGAGTAACCGCGGCGGTGGAGGGAGAGGAGCAATCGGAGTACTTCTCGGAATCCTCAATTCGTCGAAATGTTTACAATAATGCTGATTATTGTGTGTTATCCGTAGGGCTATAATCATTGAAACTTTGAAACTTTTTTGCATCAAAACTTCATCCTTACATCAACTTCATTATATATAATAGTATTCTTGGTATTATCTCCAAATAATATTTATTTAAATGCTTTATATTCTAGCTATTTGCTAGTTAACTGATTATCAAAATGAGTTACCTGTACGTCTCTTTTGTATTTACGACGCTCAGTTCATTTTATATTGTATTGCATTGTCCTTTCTTGTGTATTTACATATTCAACCCCGAGTTTTGTTTCTCATCATTATAGATTGTCGAGGAAAAGGTTATGACTTCTCAGATTGTATCCAACTCTGTTTCGATCAGTATCAGATTAAATCCATTCTAGAACTGATACCTCTCTTTAAATAAACCAAATATTCTCGTTGGCTGCTGATTGCAGTGATAAAAGTTAACCCAATTCCTCCTCTGCAATCCAAGTCTTATTTTTATGAATGTTAATCCCCCAAGTAATGTCCTCTATGAGACATATTTTTATATTATTATAAAAATTTATTGATATAACCTCGATTAATTATAATATGTGTAATATTTTGTGTGCATGGACAATCCAAAAAATTACGGACAGACGTACTTTGAATTAAAGACAAAAATACCTATTTTAAATTATAGTACCCAAATAGAGAGAAACTCGGAGATAAAACTCTCTTTGACGATAATCTGTTGAATTTCTAGATAGACCTAGAAAATTATTTCCAGGAAACTTTTACAAATGTCAGGTCAAAATAAACTCGAGCCAGTTTTCATGGCTCACTCAAGGTCATCAACATCGATTGAGGCTAGTTATCCTTAAGCAATGAAATCTGGGTGGCATTTAATTTGGATGTGTTTCCGCAAAAGGGTCCTGTTTAGACCGAGAGAAAACCATAAAGCGTGGTAGGATAACTTAAAAGGCTTTGGTATCATTGGTTCATTCTTTGATCAAGTTCTGATTGTAATTTGACATTCTTCCATTCGTCATCCACTTCGTCAAACCTGTTTACCTTGCACATGTGCTTAAAGACGTATATTCCTATAGTCAACCAAAAAAGGAGGCATGAATCGGTGGTCTGCCTTATAATCCAATAGGAAACTGAGACTTGGGGCTGATATGCTAATGGTCTTTATTGAAACAGCTAGCAGGAAAGATTGCCACGACTCGTATCCCTGAGCTCCCAGTCCGTTAGATGGCGACTTTATTTTTACAGCGTTCGACAAATGGGCAGCAGGTTAGAATGACAAGGGAACAGGAGGAGAGCCGCCGCCGGGAAAAACAAGCCGGAATCAGAGTTATCGGCAGTGGTTGGGAGATGGAGGGATAGAATAAATATCGAAACGATCCTAGTCTACGTCCACTAAACACAGGGGCACACGAGGGCGCACACCAGGAGCACACTTGACCACGAACACAGCAGTGTCAAGTCGGGGGAGGCGGGGAGGAAGGGTTAGGGGGAAGGGGGGGCACGCATGTTTACAAGCATCGGCACGCGTGAGCACACAATTTATTTAAGAGAGCGACGCAGAGGGGGAGAGGGGGCGCAGGGGGGGGGGCGTGCGGGCACGTGTGGAGAGGGAGGTGGCGGCGGGGAAAGGAGGAGGATGAGGAAATTGGTTCGGGCAGAGCGTGCAGGATGGGTAGGAATTCCGTGCCCGACGGAGGGGGGAGGGGGTGAGGGCAGGGGTCCGTGGAGGAGGGAGGTTGGGAGGTGATGGAGTGGAGAGGGAAAGAGTGTCAAGGGGGAGAGAGGGGATGAGAATTTGTGGCCGAGAGGGGAGGCAAGCCGAGGGGGAGGGAGTCGCGGGAGGAGAGAGGTTTTTCGGAGGGTTCGGAAAGTGAGGGCAGAGCGAGGGAGGGAGGGAGAGAAAAGGCATTGCGGGTGAAGTTGGTGCGAAGGAGAATGCCTGATGAGATGTAGAATAGAAGCGAGCGAGGAGATGGGATGGAATAATGGAAGAGTGGGAGGAGGGGGGGTTTAGGTGGCGGGGGAGGAGAGGGCGGAAGAGGAAAGGGGAAAGGCGGAGGAGGGAAGGGTTGGGAGGGAAGTAGGACAGGGAACGGGAAGAGCAGGGCGGTTTGGGAGGAGAGAAGATCGCCTGGATGGATCCGGTTTAATAGTTTTAGGACCTGATTCTGTGATACAAAGAATGGAGTACATCGAGGAGTGTTCTCGGCGCAATTTGAGGGAGTAAGAGTGAGCTAATAGCCACACAAATCGTTAACTCAATTGAATAAATAAGACTTGTCTTCTCAATGTTACCACGGATAGAGAAATTTACAAAGGTGAAATGACGGATGATTTTCAGCGAATTTTTTAGAGGTTTTATTATGGCAGTATATTTTGCCTCGGAATTAAAATTATTGTTAACGTCATTTCAAATTCCATTATCCCGATCAAGTGTAGACAAGATGAGAAAAACACAGTTTTTACCTTTTCAAATAATACCCTTCGTAATCCCCTGCTATTAGGAGGCTCTCATACTATTCATTGTTTCAATAATTCTGATTATAACTGATTCACTTTCTATACCTTTGTTTCACAGTGTTGCTTCAAAGAAATGTGACACACAGAAAAAATTAATTCAATTCAGTAAATACGTATGTATGAATTCACTTGATCTCTTACGGCCACTCAGGCCCAGCGTTCTCGATCAAAGTGAACTAAACTTCGCCCTTTTTTCGGAAACGAGGTCAAAATAGTACAATTTCAAGTTGAATGTAGAATTTCAAATATCATTAGTGTAATTACTATTTTGGATGTGGCTGTGGAGAATTTATAAAAGGAAAGGGCTCAGTTGCCATAAAATATTGACAAATTTATGTGAGAAAATTCATTGCTACGTAATGATTCTCACCTCGTATCATATCGCATAATTTACGTTTGTGAAGAGGTGCAAGTTCAACCCAATGCATTTAAGATATTTTTATGTCCTTTTTCATCTTTTAGGAATCTTTTTGTAAGTAATTTGACAACTCTTTACAGCACATTCTCATTTTTGGTTTCAAAAAAATAAATTGTAAATTTTCATGCGTCACACATTTTTGTTAATGTGAAAATGTCAATATGAGGCAGTAAAAAAATTATTATTCGACTGATTGTCTTCTCTTAATATATACTTTTCATTATTTCGGGGTGTCCCATCTTCTGACAGGGTCAACAGGTAGCACAATTACAAATCGCATTTGCGTCGAAGACTAATTGAAAAACATAAATATGGTAGGTATGAATCTGTTCTCCTATTTATTTTTAAATTCACTGGATAGTAAATTGTTGTAAACTAAAGCATGATTACTCTAAAAAAATTATTCACAACCAATTTCTCGCAACAAATAGCTACACTATAATGGAAATTTGTTGATGTGATAAACGCGATATTTTAAAACTAGCTTTTCAAAAATATGTACATCCCATATTACTTGAACGGCCACGTCTTCCCAAATTGTCAGTGGATAGAAATCACAGCAACTTGCTCTATAAATCATAGTCAGCAATACGGGGGAGAGGATTGCGGCGAGGCGGTGTGAACACGAAGAAGGAAACGGAGTGGCGGCAAGGCTAAAGAATAGAAATGGCAGGGAAGGGATAGAAGGGCAAGGGTGGTGGAGAGACGCGGGCGAGAAAGGTTGAAAGAGTGGACGGGTGGGGGGCAGGGAATAGGGCGCAGGGGAGGGTAAGGAAGCGGAGGGAGTGGGATGGAGACGGGTGGCGTATGAGAGCGGATGGGAGTCGGCGAGCAAGACGAGAAAAGTTAGGCCGGAGGAAGGAAGCGGCAGTTAAAAGTTGAGGGAGGGAGAGAAGGGAGCGAGGGTTGTGAGAGAGGGAAGAAGAATGGCACCGAAGAGTAGAAAGGGCAGGAAAGTGGGGATTTTTTTCTGTTAAAGGAACATTAGGGGAATGGAAATGATAAAGATGAGCGAATATAAAAGGGTACCGGGTAAGAAAAGGGAGAGAGGGAAGGGGCGTGGGGGCGGAATGAGGAGGAGGGGCGTCGGCGGTCGAAACGACATTGAGGAGTCACGGGGAGATCAAGAGGAAACGAGTTCGAGAGGCGGGATATGTGTTGGTAATTTGTGCGTGTGTGGGTATACACACACATAATACATGCTACTAGTACATGCAAACATGCATAGATGTATATACGAGCACATATAGACGTGGGTGGTCTGAAGATTTTCCGACCTAACAAAGATACAAGACATTTTTTCTGAAATTTATGAGGTCAGAAACTTTTCAGACCACTCTTGTACATATATATATATGCACACACATATATATATGTAATCTATATCAGTGTTTGTATATATTTGTGCGCCACTGAAGAGCGTTCTATTTCGAAGAGATATACACGTGTATATTTACTTATTTGGTAGATGTATCCATCCAATTGGTAGATTACCTAAAAATAATAGCATATATTCATGTGAATATGTAAGTGTATAAATAAATATTTTTTTATATAAATGGACCAAAACACAAAACAGAATGCTCTATTAGCTTCATTCTAATTACGAGTACTACCTACTTACCTGGTAATCAAAAAATCGGTCAATTTCTATAGGGACTTCACAATGCAATAGAAAATGATAAGTTCACGTGTCTCCTCCGTCCATCATGAGCCTAAGTCCCTTTCAAACTTCCCGTTAATTCGCGCGGCCTACTCAAATCTGCAAAACCCCCCTTCACCCCGCTATCCTCCCTCCATGTTTCTCATCGGTCAACCACATGAGGTGTAAGTGCTTCCGTCTCTTCCGATATGCAACATCTTATTCCAAATAAATTCGAAGATTACTTGCGCTTCGTAAAGTATATTAGACGGCCTCTCTTGTAATTTGCCTCTCTGCCCACTCACTTTACACTGTGAAAATGCATTTCCGTAGACACAATTCCCTTCCCCATCACCATACGGGAGCAATGGCCTTTAACCAAGAGGACGGAGATTGCAGCTCTTGGGGATAACATTGTCTGAGACCCTCGTAAATACAGGACGCAGCTCCTATCGTTTTTTTTGTCATCCTTCGTTCCCCTTTCCGTGCTCCGATCCCCCTTTCCTCCGTCTCGCCCCACCCTAATGGACACGCGAGCATCTTCGTGCATCCTTGGACGATTGAAATTCCGCAACCTCATATCCTCTGCTAGAACCCTGGAGGGAGATAGAGAGAAACCGAAAGAGTTTTCGGATGGAGGAGGCGTGCCCTACTCCCAATTTGTCAGGACAAGGCAGAGTTGGGATCAAAATGGACAAAAGCAGAGCAGGAGTGACGGTCGCATTGGATTTTGTTTTCCCCAAGACCGAATCCCTCCCCCTCTCTCCCACCTCGCTTTGCCCAAAGTAGCTTGTGTTCCGGGAGGGAGGAGCACCCTAAAGACGCAAAATGCTGACCATCGGATGCATGTTCGAGTAAACACGTGTGCTCTCTCTCTCTCTCTCCCTTTGAGCAGATCGAGTCCTTAGGGACGTGACCAAGTGAATTTCACGTGAGTTGGGGAAGTCTTGAAGAAGCCTTGATCCTCTCGGTGTTGCCTCCGCGGAGAGAGGACAGATCCAGGTGACTGGGGGGATTTCTCGAGGGTGGATGGGTAGTAGAATGGCAGGCCGAAAAAAATTGAACATGGGGTCTCGAAGCGTGACTCGTGGGTCACAAGTGGTGCAAATACTTAACGGGAACTCCGATATAAATGTAGGGTTTCAAGTCTGGTGCGTCGTTTGTTCGTGAAGGACCGCTCTATCGGGAGCGTCGCGACGCCGATTCACTCACGTCCACTGCTCCGACGTTGATGTGTTCCACGAATGAGGTCGAAGTGGGACCTTGACCGTAAAATCTTTCCCTGGGTCCTTTATTCGAAAATCCTGTCAGTAACCCGCGGTTTACGGAATCGACGGTAAATTAAGTTAAAAAGGGCGTAATAAATGATACGCAGAAGTTAAGTATAAAAATTATCAGTAACAGTTCCTTCTTGAAGTGCTGAATTCAGACCGTCGGTTAAGTGTGCGCATGACTGCAGATCGTATTGGTATTGATTAGATTACAGTTCAAACACCAATATCACCGAAAATTTGGCGATGCGAAAGTTCAGCGCTGAACTCCTCTCAAAGGTCTCGCGACGAACGGCCAAGAACAGTCGAGTATCTGCTTGCGAGACCTCCTGCAACGTCATCCCGACGATTCCCCAACACGCTTACAGTCCCGAACTGGCACCAGCAGACTATTTCCTATTCCAAAAAGTGAAATCCTTTCCCAAAAGGACACCACCATTGGACCCTAAGTGCCCATCAGAGAAGCTTGCACGCATACCCTCAAGGACCTTCCGTAATCCACCTACCAGGGAGCTCTCGAGTAATGTAATAGCCACTGGCAAAATTGTGTCGGCCCTCAAGGGATATATTCTGAATAATTTTGAGGCAATTTAGCAATCATTATCTGAAATAAATCCATTATTCTCAATATTTCCCGATACTTTTTATGCAAACCATGTATTCCTAATCCCTATTTGTGTGGATTGACGACCCAACTTCACTCACCAGCTCGGCTAAGGTATGTTTTAATAAGGTTCCTTTCATTAAGAAGGATAATTGGTTAATTAATTTGGCCCGTTTGATTAGAATCGGCAATTTACGTAATGTTTCAATTTTTTTGGAGTACCTTATTTTTAAACCCCCAAGACAATTTCGTTAATATTTTCACAAAATATGAGTTACATGCCCTTCCTTTCCGTCCTTCTCCCCGTTCCCATTTTATCTTTTGTTGATAAATCTATCTAATATTTTCCTCATCGGTTCTTCGTATATAGAGTATTTCCCAATTTGTCGAACGTTATGCGGATATCCAAGTATAGCTTCCCGTTCGCGTCTTTACTCGGCATAAATTGGGCAATAAAGGACTCTTGTGTATAGCTGTACCCTCCTCCATCATACATTTATGCATCCCCTCCTTTTTTCCTTATTTTCTTGAGGTATGTTCTAAACTCCTCGTGTCGTGTTAACATTTGCGTGATTTCTTTGTAAGTTTAAAATTTGATCTTCATTTGAAGAAGGATAGCTGGCGGCATATGCCGGACCACTTCCCCCCCGCCTTCCTCCCACACCCTTCCGGACTGGCTCCCTCAACTCCCTCCCCAACCTCGTTCGCCCTCGCTCCTCGTGTGCCCTTCCTCCACACGCCCCCATCCTCCTCCGCGGGGCGAACATCGCAGTCCAACTCTCATCCTCCTCCCCTTGCGGTAACCGCCGTATTCGGAATCGAGCTCGGGGCTTTACGTCGGTTATGAAAAAGGTACGTGCGTCCGGGAGGGACCTTTTTGAAATTCTCGATGCATTTGATAAGGCGAGGGTGTTGCGCATGGATTGGCGGAGAAATATACCGCTCACTCTCCTGCCGGCCCCGCCACCCTCGCCGGATGCCTTGGCGTCGCCGTGGGGGTCGTGAAGCGCCCGGATATGTGTGCCCCGCGCGATGGGGGTTATAAAGTTGGTAATCGGCCTCTCCCCGACCCCTTCCCGCTGCCACCCTGGTTCGGAGCGGGGGCGTCATCGCCACCTCCGGCAAAAGCGTATGCGTGGATTTCAATTCGAGTGAAACAAGTGAAGGCGTTGGCAGTCGTCGTTTCCGCTCGAGTTCCAAGACATCCTCGCCGCCGCTCCTTTTATCGCCCAATAAAGTAACGTGTCTCGGGTAATATTTCTGCGCTTTAAAAATTCATCTCCCGGACGGATGAGTTGGCGTTTGGGGAACCGAAGGAGCGCAACGTGGAATACTTATGAGGTACATACATATATATTTGTAAAAAGCTCGAATAACTTCGATCACATGCGCCGCCATGTTGTGCTCCTCGTGGCATATGAAGTGCGTCCGTTATTTATGACAGTTCGCAGCATACTTGGCGATTCCAATTTCGGTTTATGTTGAATTAAATGGAACCTTATCAACGTCATCGATCAAAGAAGAGTATGCACTCTTTTTAAGAGTGTGCCAAGAGTGGAATCAGCCGAATAAATCGAAAAGTGCCCAATTTGCACTTCAATCAATCAATATCACTTGAGATTAGAGCGTTGCAAGTGAAGGAAAAAGTATTACTCACTGTATTGTTTTACTTCTGGTAGAATTTATTGATTCAAAGATTTTTGCTAGCGTTTAAATTTAGCGCAAGTGCGATTAATTAAAATGTTTAAATATTTGCATTTCTATTGAGTAAGCTAACAAAAAATGGGCGTATACGATTGACAATTTTTGACCTCCATTAAAGACTTAAAGTTGTGTGTGGGCCAACATTTAGAATATAAGAAGGAATCCCCGTCTTGTGTAAATACGCACGCTCGTCTGTCCAGTGAAAGTGCACTCCGATCGAGATTTTGAACATCTTACAATTTGATCACATCTTGTGTATTTTAAGCGCCAATTTTCTAAAAATTAATCGATGAACTATTACTTGTTCCATATTAAACATTGCCTTAAATAGGGGTGATAAGAGATAGTGGGAACGATGCCAATATCTGACTGAATAACAAAAGACATTTATGTGTTTTTTACTTACGCAGGAAAGAAATATTGTTTAAATTTTTAATTCCCAAGAACGTTACTTACCTAGATCTAGATCTCCAAGTTAGCCTCCTGAGACGGAAGAGTTAATGATTGTGGATATGTCATAGCATTATAAACAAATTAATGGTGTTGTTTACATTGATAAAAGTTTATCCAGTCCAAAATTCAATTCTATTGCTTTAAATATTTCCTGTTCTAGGCATTAGTCAAGGAATGGAGTTCCAAAAACGATGATCGAACACGAATTTTCCCTGATACGTGTCCAAATCAACTGAAACCTAGTTAAATCTCGTGGTATTAAATTAAGCAATTTTTACTGCTTAATTTTGCCTGAAAATATTTTAAAATTAGGTAGAAAAGTAAAATAATTTTTTAATTATTTTACTTTACTTAACTTAATACTTACTAAGGACTTGATAAGTACTTTAATCCTAAACTTCTTTTAATACTACGATAAATTCGATTAATTTTTATTTCTTCTAAGCTTCGCTTCGTGTATAGGCTTTCCGTGTACTCTAATTATATACATTTACTGAAAAGTAAAGAAGTGGCTGCGTTTGCTAGCTATCGTTTTTCAATATTTCAAATAAGCACAAAATAATTAGGTGAGGATATTGCTTCAACGTATGTCGCCGTATGAAATGCAATGCGGAAAACTTCCCTGAAATATTGCAGCAACACTGAAGCCTCTTTAATGAGTTTTCTGATCGATGCATCAAAGAAAACACATTCAAGCTTGAATTTCAAACAAAAACTTAAGCAGTAATCGGACCAGTATTTAATGTTTATATGTGAGGCCTTAGCGGTCTCAATACCATTGTGAAATTAAAACCGCTGGCATTTGAAACAGATGAAGAGATTGCGGAAGTAATTCTAGGCTTCTTTTCGATACTACCTAAGAAATTCGAGTGTTTGTCACCGATTGAACCAAATACATTGTACCCTTACAGGTTTGCATGGCTTGAGCAGGTCAAATGTATCATTTTTCCTTCAATACCTCCATATTAACCGAGCACGCGATAGTTTCACATCGCTAAAAGCTGATGCAGAATGACCTCGCTAGAGACATACATATCTGTGTCTATGCCTTTTTGGTTACCATGTGTTCCTTAAGTTTTGTTTGCGGACTTCCCATTTTGAAATGTTACGGTATTTAGCATTTATATGGTATTTTATAGTATCCTGCAAGCCACCGCTAGGGAGTGTGGCAGAGGGTGAAAAAACACAAGACTAATTTTGACCGAAATATGACCCTAATGCGATCGGACAATGTTATTCTAATCCCATTTGGTTTGTGGAAAAAATTATGTCTTAAAGCTATCTATTCTATCCTTGATCCATCTAGTTTTATTGGCATAATCTCTCCTACCGTAATCTGAAGGGGGCAATCATACATTTTAGACGTCACTGCTAAAAGAACCTCCTTCCAATTTATGCAAGAGCATAAATCTGTAATTTAACCTTCGCTCCATGAGTGTTCCTAGTCTAGCTCCTCTAATATTTTGGATACGCAACTAAGTTTGTCATGGCAACGCTTTACAAATCTACCTTCTCTACGCTGCACGCGATCCAATTCAGCAATCAATCAAACTTCGCGAGGATCCCATATACTAGGAGAACACTCTAAATGAGTCCTAACCAGCAAAAGATAATACCTCTCTTTGAACCCCTTATCACATATTGATACCCCTCTACTTATTTACCCGTCTTCTCGCCCTGACATAAGGATATATTCCTTATATATATTACCATGTGAATGAATACTCGTATGTGTTTGCTATTTGGCGGGTTTTGGTGTTTGAATGTGAATATGACCAATGTGACTCGTTTCCTTCTTCTGGATATGTGCCACGAAACGCACTGTTCATGCCCTTAATGACGTTGTACGATTGCTTTCCCTATATCCTTTCCTCTGGTGTCCTCGCCCATTTCTCTTGTGGTGGGTGAACTCACTCCCTAACGCCATTTCCTGGTCAAAAATCGGAGCAGTTGGTAGCATAAACATCCCGCAGAATAGTTTGTACAGTGTCATTTACTTATCCTCAATAGCACAAGCGGTTAAGACAATCGGCCTGGGAAATCGAAGATCCGTGGTTCAATTCCCGGTCAATTTAACTATTTTGCGCTTGTGATCTGCTCGATACCACCTTCCCTAACATTCCCGTGTTCGTATTTTATGTTCTTATACTTCTTCCTTATATCTCTTTCTATGTGAATACTTATATATATATATATATATATATATATATATATATATATATATATATATATATAACTTTTGGACGGCACAATAGAACACAGAATAAAACAGATAACACGTAAAAGGACACACTGTAGATGATTTAACCTTTCGGCCTACTCCGAGGCCTTCTTCAGGTCAGACTCTAACCTGAAGAAGGCCTCGGAGTAGGCTGGAAGCTTAAATCATCTACAGTGTGAGTGTCCTGTTACGTGTTATCTGTTTTATGTGTTATCTGTTGGGAAGGAAATTAAAGATGGCGGTTAAGGATGGGAATTTCAAATGATCGGAAAAATAGGATGTATGCGGATTCGCGAGTTCTCACCTCTATGTTGGTGGCTAAATCGAGTAGGGATTCTAGAACCGTTAGGGAAAAGCATTCGTCAAATGATAGGTTGTGTGAACTTGCGTGTAAAGGGATAGGAAGAGAAGAGAGTGAAGCAGAATTACATGAGTAGCGATGATTGTTCATTCGGATGGATAAGGGGGTAATGCATTCGCCTATGTAGAATGAAGTACATTGTTTGCACGACAAAAGATAGATAATATTTTTTGAGAGGCAATTAGCGTGGGAACGGGGTGAAGGGAGGTCCCTTTTTCACACAATCTATCATTTGACGAATGCTTTTCCCTAACAGTTCTAGAATCCCTACCCGATTCAGCCGCCAACATAGAGGTGAGAACTCGCGAATCCGCATACATCCTATATTTCAGATCCTTTAAAATTCCCACTCTTAACCGCCATCTTTAATTTCCTTCCCAACAGTCCCTAAACCTTCCGCCCCCCCTCCCCTCCCCAGGCATTCTTCCCTCAAAACCTCTCAGTCTGACCTGAAGAAGGCCTCGGAGTAGGCCGAAAGCTTTAATCATCTACAGTGTGAGTGTCCTTTTACGTGTTATCTGTTTTAATCTGTGTTCTATTGTGCCGTCCAAAAGTTATATTGCTCTCGTGAGTACTTCCGCATCATCTATCTATATATATATATATATATATATATATATATATATATATATATATATATATATATATATATATATATATATATATATATATATATATATATATAAAGTCACTTTCTTGAAAAACCCACGAACGTGCACAATAATGTAAATTGAATAACTAGTCGACACAAACACAGAACAAGTTCTGTTCCTAATTCCTCTTGAGAAAGGTGGTTGCACCACCGAAAATTCGAGAACCAGTGAGTCCCTCTTTCATATGTTTTATTTTCTGTGTTTGTGTCGACTAGTTAGTCAATGTACATTATATATATATATATATATATATATATATATATATATATATATATATATATATATATATATATATAGTATATTATATATATAAGTATATATTATATATACATATATATATATACTTACATAATATATATATGAAAGTTTCAAGGACGTGAATACTAATAAATATGAAGTTAGCACTAGTGGACAAGGACAAAAACAGAAACATACAAAAAAGAAAAGAAACTAAGTTTCGAATTTTCAGTGGATTTCTCAAGGAAGTGTTTTTGTCTTTGTCCACTAGTGCTAACTTCATATGCATCATTATATGTATACATGTATATATCTGCATGTAAATGTATGTATATAAGTAGATATATACATATACCGCGCAATGGTGATAGTGTGTGCGCCGGGGCACGAGGGACGAGGGCGCTGAGACGAAGAGAGGGCACGACTGAGTAAGCCTATGACCCTTACTCCTACAAAGAAGGGAAAATGGCACATTCAGAGGACTTTGCGATTTTTCCTCCAAGTTCGCAGTAAAGGTTATTGTCTGAGACCATCGCTCATTGCCTTACCTCCGAGAGAGCAAAGTATCGGCTTTCCAACCGTATCCACAGATGTGGTGCGGGGAGTGAGAGGGGAGGCTAATTGAATCTCGCGTGCGCGACAAGCAATGGGCACCACACCACTCTCCTTTGTTTACCCACTCGTTTTCATTTTCTTCTTTTTTTACAGTTTCCCTCACACACACGCACGTACAAGCGCACGCGAGCGCACACACGATCGCGTTCGGATGCCCCGAAGGACGTCGTCCCGTTCGTCCCTACGGACGTACTTTTTTGTATCGCGGACGCATGCATACACACACCCCCCAGAGTGTGCGCTCTGCGTTGCTGTGTTGTTTTTCTCCTTCTCCATCCCCTCCTCCACCTTTCCGCATCCATCGCGCACCCCTCTCTCCCGAATCCCCTTTTTTATTTTGAATTTCGTTTTTCAACTCTTTTTAGTTTGTACTCGCTTTCAAAATTTTCATCCCTCCCGGACGTCTGGGCGGAGTTGGGAGGGAGGGATGGAGAGGAGAACTCACGCAGGGACCTACGCCACGAGAGCTCCGGGGGGTGGAGGGGGCGTGGCGTGGAGGGCGTGGCGGCGAGGCGAAGGAGTGGGAGGCGTGGTAGGGCGGGAGGTTCGTCGGGGGCGGAGTGGGCGCCAAGACTCACGCTGTGTCGCATCTCACGGCAAGTATGGGGGGGAGGGGTCGGAATAAGGGGGGATCAGGAGAGACAAGGTAGGTCGGGTGGTGGGGAGGAATAGGGGAAGGGGGGGTGGGGGGAGACGCAAAGGGCGGATGAGCGAAGGTACAGGAAGGTTTCAGAGGATATATTTAAATCGCTTTTTGGTGTCTTCCCGGCGGCGAGACACGAACGCAGTTTGGATCACAATGCTGCCACCTAATAAAAGCCGGAACCCATTCTCACCCCCGCCCCTCGAGCTCCAAACACAGCCTCCAATTCTCCCCAGCAGACACCCTCGCGCGCGCCTCCCATCCTCCACGCACGCACTCAGAGCTCCTCCGCCCCCTTCCCCGACCACCGCACGCCCTCCCACGGCGGCAGCCCCCGCCCCCGACCCCTCGAGGCCCCCCTTCCTCCCCCGGTCCGCCGACCCGACCTCACACCCTCCCAGCTGCTTAAGCCTCACCTGCGCCGCGATAACTCGAAAACTTGAAAACCCACTCTGCCATAACTACCGCCCTAACACCACACACCCACCCCCCCACGTCCTCTGCCCCCCCTCACGGGAAGGAAGAGGCGGCCCCTTCCTCCCGTCCTCTTCCACCACGCTCGGAACTGCTGAATAATTCCAGTACACCCACATCCCCTCCATAACATCATTTCCTCCATTACTCATCCCATTCCACCCCTGTTTCCCTTCACTTTCCTATTTTTAAGATATCCCCCACTCGTCCTCTCGCCCCCCACCATTCGCCCTCTCAACCCCCGCTCACGTCCTCCGCCAACCCCAATCCCCCCCCAGGGGGCGTCCATCTCCCCGCGCCTTTCTTCCTCTTCATAATCCATCCGTCCCTCGTCTGCACACTTCCCTCCTCCCCCGCTTTCTTCTCCTCCGGCCGCCTTGCCATTTCCCCATCCTTCACCCCCCACCCCCCGAATAGACGCACCCCACGCTCCCCGGACACTCCTCGCGCGTCTTCCGCCTTTTTGCACACATCCCCTCCCTGCTCATCCTCTTATTCTCCACTACCCTTTCTCTTCCGCCCACTCTCTCTCTCTCTCCATTCCCTCGATTCATCTCCACATTTGAGCTCACTCCTCCTCCCTTCCCCCACCCACGCCAACGCAATGAACACTGCGGGAAGGGAGCCAGCCAACCATGTGAAACGCTGCCCAAGCGCTCATTTTTTCAGAGTGCATATTTGAGTGAGAATTGCCCGGTCGGCGTCACGGTAAATAAAACGGAATTCAGTTTCTACGGCAAAAGAAAGCGCTCCTTTGTTTTCAAAGAGTTAAAGAAAGGACCCTTTTTTGGAATAGCAGCATCCGATTTCCGTGTACGACAGCCTCGCCATCAGGACGCTTTATAGGGTAATGTTCCACGTTCTGCCTGGCGCCGCGCCGTCTCCATACTTCATTCGCTTACGGACTTCGACTGCGACTTTTGTCGACCGTGGTCGGGTCACGAATATTTTCTTTGACCATCGTATTTTCCCGTTTATTAGCTTTTTTAACTTTTCCACTATGCCGAGTGAGGCTGTTTTCTAGCATGGGTTTTATTGTCTAATATTTCTAGTACTTCTTGAGATTTTTCCCGCTAAGCACAGTCCATCGTTATTCCTTCCATTAGCTTTAGCGCTCGTCATCTGCTATCCGTCAAATCTTCCTTAGGATTTGTTTTAAACATAAAACATATAACCCTGCCGTCCCGATTTATGGATGAATAAAATGCTCTTTCTTTTACACCCTGGGCTCCATCTCTTCCTCCCTTGCATGAGCAGCTTTTTCTCTCTCTCCCCCACTCTTCTCCTTTTTCCATCCCTTCACGCACACCCTCCGTCCTCTTTCTCTTATCCGTTGTGCCGATCCCTCTCTCTCTCCTTCTTTCTCTCTCTTTCTTAACCCCATATGCGGCACCATGTTGTTACAAAAGTGCCACTTTCATAAAGGGTTGATCCCATATACATTGTCTACCGGACAAAAGCTCTTGGCCATAGCGGAACGCTATGAGTTTCGGTCCGCCAATCAGGGCTCAATTCCCAACAGGCGGCCTTATTTTCGCCTTTTCCTGGAGTGAAAAGGTAAGCGCATTCAAGATTGGCGAATTTCCGCAGTAGCAGAAGGCTTAAATGCGCTCGAGAAATAGAATATGCTATTTTAATCTAAATATTCAAGTATATTGTACCGTCGAAAGTTTCAATGGTTATGAACTAGCTAGGAATTAAACTGAAAAATTAATATTAGGTTTTTTACATAGGAAATATATGTGTATATATCATATACATACTACGACTGAATCTGATTACTAAACTGAGGAATGTCTAATGCCTGACCTGAAGAAGGCCTCAGAAAAGGCCGAAAGCTCAAACAATCTTAAATGTGAGGGTCATTTAACGTGTTATATATATATATATATATATATATATATATATATATATATATATATATATGTGTGTGTGTGTGTGTGTGTGTGTGTGTGTGTGTGTATGTGTGTGTCTGTTTAGATACATACGAGTATATACCTATCCTTTTTCCTTATATCTATTTCCTTGTGAATGAATATTTGTTTGGCGGGATTTCATATTTGAATGAATAATATTTATATATATATATATATATATATATATATATATATATATATATATTTGTATAAGTGCTCATGAGAGCAATATAACACTTGACTATCCAATGGAACACCAAAATATAAACAAACACGTAAAAGATCACTCTCATTTGAGATACTTTGACCTCCTTCAGGTCAGAGTCTGACTACTGAACTAAGGACTCAGGTTCAATTCCCAGGCAGGCCTCTGGTCTCTGACCATCCTCAATATCCACTCAAACTCTCTGTTTTTTGGGTATCGGATCTTCCTTAGGAAACCGAAGGCAATTCTGCACAGGAAAAGAAACTGTTTCGTTTGACATAGTATTGAGTGGACGGTATTACCCTCGCCTATGTAATCAACCTTCGGGTTGATAAATTTGTTTATGGTTTTTATTTTCTATATATATATACATTTATTATATTTATATTATATAAGGATATATATGCATATAATAAAAACCAGAAACAAACTACAAATGAGATAGATTGGAGGCATCAGCGATATAACTTCTTCGAGTCTATGAAATGTGTTTGCTCACCCATCACTTTTGCGGAGTGTACTTTCAGAAAATGTTTTATTCACTCCCTTTGAAAAATTGTTTTATTTTTTATTATTAACGATAAATTTCAAAGATTCCCCTACTCATCAATAAAATTCTACATTCTGTTCTAAGTAAGATAGTCGATGTGAAATTGAACTACCATGTAAACTTGTTTATATAGATACGCATCAAGTCAGGAGTTAACTGTATAGGTTTCAAATCCATAATATTCACGATTAAGGAAAGAAAGCTAGAAGGAAAAGCACTTTGTTAGAATAAGAGAATGTTATGTCTTCCATGGTAAATGAATACTAGATTATTTTTCATCTCATATTGAAAACTTTAAATAAAATTTGAACGTTAATGAGGAAATAGTCTGTCATAATTTTTTTTATTTTACTGACACCTCGCGTTCATAGAAAGAATAAGGGTAAGTTGGTGAGAATGCACACGAACATTTCGCTGACGTGTTCCGTTTCACTTCATGCGCGGTGGACGCACAAGTGCTGCCTCCACAATCCGCTGTTCGGTGGGCAACCACGCACGCTCGGG
This sequence comes from Hetaerina titia, assembly GCA_037158775.1. Classification (NCBI taxonomy): domain Eukaryota; kingdom Metazoa; phylum Arthropoda; class Insecta; order Odonata; family Calopterygidae; genus Hetaerina; species Hetaerina titia. Next base: position 135,837,978 of record CM073768.1, read on the forward strand.
CAATTCTCGAATCCCTCCCACGAGGATTTGTCCTGCATTCTATGGTGATGGTCCAATTGGTCGCCCGGAGACCATTCCCAGCATGGTCCCCGACATCGACCGATCCCCTAGCTCGAATCACCTGCGCCCCCCCCCCTGCCGCCTCCTGTTCCGAAGTACTGAAACACGCAAGTCGAAAAGAGGAGCAGCTCCGTTGACGGGGATAATCGCGAATGGGAATGTGCATTCCCATTAGCCATCGACATGTCCTAACTCCGGTAAGCAACGATGATTAGCATTTAAGCGAGTCAAGCGAGTAGGTCCCCTCTTTGATATTGGACACCAGACACGCAAGAGAAGGATATTACTCAACATTTTTTGCCCACAGTCCAAGTATATTTTTAATTAATATTTTACCCCATGCCGTTGTTTCATAGTTGATTTTTTAATGATGACATTCGATAAAATGAATTCCGTTTTTTAACTGCATACGGCTGGAACCATCAAAACACCTGCTGAAATCATTCAGTAACCACTTGATGATCTTCCACCAAATAATATTTTAGAGAAAAATATTTTTGTCTGCTGCCAAATCCATTTTTTTTGACAGAATTATTTTGCACTACCTTAAATTTACAACAGCATGAGCCAACTCTTTTACACGATAAATGGTTATTACATTACTTTATCAACACCTTGCGTTACAAGCCGGCGCTATTAGACCCAGGAATGCATAGACCCTTGTAGGATGGGCGCAGGGTGTGCCGTGCGTTTGGAATGTTCTCGCGTCTTAACGGTGCTGCAGTGCACCTGTTATCAAGGTACAGCATCCTGCACTTCTCGTAATCAAAATATCTCTTCACCCATTGCCTAGCAACACCACCCTCGCAAGATTATACGCATTGTTTCACTTAATCGTAGGAGTAATAAATAATGAGTGCACATGACTCCACGGTGTACACATAATGTTATCCTCCATTTCATCGCTGTTCCTTCCTATCTTCTGCATACTCTTTTCTAAGATGGTGAAATGAGGTATGAAACACAGTTAACCCAGTTTTCCCCCATTTTTGTTGTCAATTTGATTTATTTCAATTTTTTATAAATGTGCAATGAATTTAATGGGAACGGGAAGAGTGAACCCACTTAAGACGCGTTTAACCGTTTTATTGTAAAATCTGGTCATTACGTTAACAATTGAAATATAAGATAAACATATACACGTATTTACATATATATTTTTATATTATATCTTGCATACGGGACATACTATATATCTTGCATAAGGAAAACACTTGGAACAAATGTATATCTAGTATAACCACTTCTATCTCTATCAAAATCAATCCTCAATTTTACTAATATGCTTTGTTTAGGTTAATATTTGTATGTATGTATTTGTACGTATGTACTTGTACGTGTATGTGTATGTATATACATACACACTCACACGCATACACAAACTGAAACACTTAAAAGAGGGACTCACTGGTTCTCGAATTTTCGGTGGTGCAACCACCTTTCTCAAGAGGAATTAGGAACAGAACAGCTCTTTTATGTGTTTCAGTTTCTGTGTTTGTGTCGACTATTTAGTCCATTTACATTATTGTGCACGTTCGTAGGATTTTCAAGAAAGTGACTTTATATATATATATATATATCCCATCCCATAGACTACAACCTTGAAGTGGTGGAAGGGCTTGTGCGTTCCGATGACCCCTAGAGCTGTGCTGGTGGGAGTAATAATAATTGCTCCTGGTAGGGTCACCCATGCCAGATAGGTCGAAGGTTAGGAACCAGACGAAAGGTGGTCCACGCAGCGTCTGTTCCTCAGTGAGGCAGCTGTAAAGGCGTCTGACCCCAATGGGGCGGCCATTGAGTGATGTTGCCTCGTTAAAAACACTATTGAGGAAGGCAACGGGAAACCACCTCAGTTATCATTCCCAAGAGCATAATGGTGAACAAAATAGAGAATATATAAATATATATATATAGTCAAGATACAAGATAAATTTTTTATCCTTGGTTTAATATCAGAATCTGAATTTCTTTATGCATAGATTGGGAATTGTTGTTAGAAAAAGTAAGAATGAACTCGTATGCCATTAAATGTGATAGACTATTGCATTTCAACGGCGGGATATAAGTAAATATCTTCAGTTTCCCAAATGAACTCGTAGCGCAGGCAATAGAGAGGTGATTGGTGTTTGATTCCAGACTCTAATTTGAATCCGTACTCCGGCCGTGGAGATTGCTCTGGTTCCTATAGTAAATTTGTGTGCGCTTTTCCACGATTTTTGGCTAGGACTTCAATGTGTTAGTGTTGTGACAATTTCATTATGATGCAAAGCCATTGAAAACGGTTGGACGTAGCACTGATTTGAACCGAAATTATTTTCCTCACTTAAATCCTACAAGCTAGCAAAAAATATCGATTTATTCGTGTAAGTAACACTTGTTTGTCACTTTTCTTTAAAATTATATTTACTCCATTGACTTTTTTTAATAATTTTGTTTTAGTTTTTCTCATTGGCCATGGTACAGGAAGATCAATTCTACATTTTCAAATAATCGTAAAAAATACTCTTGTTCATTATTGCAACATATTTTATTCAATCTGGAGGTTCTTCTTTAGGTGACAATATTACTCCTCAGGTATCACACCTATGAATTCTCCAAAAACGTTGCTTCAACCGTTTTTGGGTTCTGGTGAAATTATTAATATCTTTTTTCATTTATTTTATTGAGCCCTCTCTTGTCTTTTAATGCCATCGCTTCAAGGAAAATCTTTATGTATTTCTAATATGTAATGCTGATTTTTAATTACCTCTTTCTGCTGAGATCAATGTGCCCTGTCCGTAATACTCTATTCATAATTAAAATTATGAGTGCTTGAGAATAATTCTACTGTATAAATCGCTCGAGCAAATCAATGCAAGGGGAACAAGCTTGCGCGCGGCAATCCCCGCGTCCATGGCCCTCTGTTACACAAGACAATTGAAGGTCTACGGCGCGCAGGTTATATGCTTGCTTAGGGTCAAGCCCTTTTCAAATGTTATACATTCGTTCATTATCTCATCTTCCAAAAGGATTCTCGGATTTTCTTTCTATCTTTCCCCACCTGCATTTTTATGTCGTATAAAATATGATTGATTTGGTAGGGTGTTATATATTTCTCCGCTGTTAAATCACAGCTGTAATAAAACCCAAATCTGTGATTGGTTTTTTCCGTGAATTTCACTTGAATCCCAGTGAGATTGAACAGTGGTTCAAAACTTAAAAAGGGATTCCGAAAGCCCATAGGTTTTGTGAATGGGAAACTCTTCCCTGAAGGGGAGAATTTTCCCCAACTTGATAACCTATCGGACGGATCGTGCACCGTAATCCAATGGCCTCTTGCTACCTTTGGCAAATATCATTGAATGGATTTAGATAGAGCGACGATTACACGCAGGAGTTAACCGGTTCTGGGGTCCAACTCGGAAGGTCGACTTTTACGAGTATCATACCCACTCACTCTTATTGCGAGTTCGATTACGGGCAGCGACGCATGGCCGGCATACTCGTTACCCTAGTCGGCCTCCGAGTGGATTCGATTAGTGCGGATCGGATTAGTAAACAGTGCCCTTGTTATTTATTGCTGGATGTTTCTGGGAGCGTTTCGTCCAGGACAACGAGGTTGGCGTTAGTTTTGAGCGCTTAGGACACGTTTCGCCACGCAGGTGAAGTCGATCTCGTATTCTATTCAATGAAAATCGGTCAGTTGCGAATTAACTCCCATTTTTATCATCCAGGTCTCTCAATAAGTATCGAATGAAGTTGCTTCCATTGTTGTCGCATGTCCATCGTAAACATTGATCCGGTCCTCAAGCTACCGGCAGAACGAGGAAAAAGTATTAACAACGATGTCAGTCGATATTAACAGGTCAACAAGTGCAGTAGAAGAGACCAAGGCCAAATTTTAAGCAGCAGTTCGTCACGAACGCGTCAGTTTTTATGACGAAAAATATTAACACATAATCATTTTTATAATTATTTTATGCTCGAAAATGCGAATTGCGATCAACTTTAAATAAAAGGGAAGACCTACGTATTAGTTGTATCGTGTCATAGCGTGAAATTCTGGGAAGATGAGCACATCTGCCTCAAAATGAAATCTTAGTGCATCATGCAATTTTTTTACTTGAACAAGCTTGAAGTTAATTCCATCAGTCTTCTTGCTCTGAAATTTATATTTGTGATCTTTAAAATCGGGCAAATGTCAAACAAAATTCCAATCCTTGATCTGAAAATGTATTCAGTGTTCGGAAAAAATGAAGAATGATAAAACAGTTAAACTATTTAAAACGTCCCTGTATCCTCATTCTTGACCTATGGAGACCACACGTTATTCCTCGTCTTTGACCGAGGAATTGTTTTTTTTTCCTCACGTATTCTATATTCACCTCTAGAGAACATTCCCATGAATAAATATCCGCTCGGCCAGTCACTTTCCACCCTTCTCATTCTTTACCCTCATCTTTCTTTCCTTTATGCATATCCACTTCTTCTGCCTCTCCCTCTCTCTCTCCTCTGCCCACTCGCGATATCCCCAACCTGACACTACTGCTTCCTTTAAAGAGGAAGGTTTATCTCGATAGAACCACAATCACGATCAGATTTCTCCCCCGAAAGCTTTGTTTCTCGTGGCTTACTCCATCTTTTATTATTTTCTATACACAATAATGCACATAGATTGACCTCAAAAAGAGATATTTCTTTCGGTTTTTCGTTCTTCATAGTTAATATTCACCATTATTTATAGTATCGAGCCTGTTCTCGAGCGTTACTTCAATACCTATGACTGGCAGATGTTTTTTGAGACCAAAAATTCCCTTAAAATCTCCAAAAACACTGCTGCCATTGAGGAAAGGTTTCACAAACATTTGATAAGCTTTAACTAAGCATAATTCTACCTGTTAATCTTTGTGTTAGTCATCGATGGGAAAAGATGTTCTCAGTGAATAGCGACCAAAGCTTTACATTTATACGTTGAGAAATTATTTCTGGAAATACACGAGGCAGCATAATTCGTCTTTTGCAAATATTTTATTTGTAGAAGTTTAGTAGTAATAACAATAATAATATATTTTATTTTCCACTAAAAATGCATATCATATATAATCAGTGGACAAAAAATTTTGGTACTAGCATTGGAGAAATAGGTTGGAGAAGTTCACGGATGTTGGGAACTATTAGTCAAAGGTCCGACAGGAGTAGTGGTTACGCGTTTGCACGGCTATTATCTCCCTTTCCTTGTCTGTCTCTCGGTATTCCTATCCACATTTCTCTCCATTTTAAGACAAATTCATATGTAGCAGAGCTTTACTTGAAGGTTTGACAATAGCTCACCTTTCAGAAATTCTTTCTGTTCAGAAACCTTTCTGTTCATTCTGAATGCAAAATTTAAAATGTCGAATATAATTTTGTTTCACTGAGGAACAAAAATTGAATACCTATTTTTTTATAATTTCATATAATTGATTGTTTAAATTTGATTCAATTCAAATTGACATATTTGAATGTTTATTTAGCTAAAAATATTATTTATTTTTTGTCTTAACATTTATTTACAGCCCCTATATGCGATTACAAATAGTATATCTACATAATTGCTCTGAGTTCTTATATATTTTCATGACTAGCGTCGCATTTGTCAAAACTAAAGTTATCTTCAATGTTGTATGTGAAGGAAATAGTTCTTCTTAATATATCAACCACATTTCCGCGCTGTACATAGCTACGCTCCATATCAGAGTTTTTATGAGTCTTTTCTTAACCTCCCTACTCAACGTCTCCCGTCATCAACTCCCTCCTCCTTGAGAAAGCCTCCTTGCCTAGCGCAATTCTTTTCCTTACGTCCCTACTACTTTGACCGTATTGGTCTAAAACACTTCCAAGATACGTAAACTGTTCTACCTGCTAGATACGTAAACTGTTCTACCTGCTTTATTTCTTCCCCTCCTATTTTAATGTTTAGCTTAGCCTTTTTCTTTCTGGAAAATCGCATAACCATTGTTTCATTAATATTGATTCTCATCTCATATCTATCGCACTGAACCTCCAATTCACTTAGCAATGCTTTCAATCCCTTGGCTGATTGAACAACTAATGCTTGGTCATCAGTAAACATAACTGATCCCTACCACTTTGACCGTGTTGGTACAAAACACTTCCGAGATACCGAAACTACCTGCTGTAGATTTATCCTCCTATTTTAATGTTTAGCTTAGCCTTTTTCTTTCTGGAAAGCGCATAATCATTTTTATTTTTTATTTATATTGATTTTCATCCAATATCTATCGTTCTGAATTCACTATTCACTCAATAATATTTTAAATCCCTTGGCTGACTGACAAACTAATGCTTGGTCATCAGCTAACCTAACTGATTTTATGAATTCCCTTCCGATTTACATTTCTACCTCCAGTTCTTCCCATGCCTCTTTAATCATTTCCTCCACATATACGTTGAACAGCGCCGGTGATAATGGGCAACCCTGCCTTATACCTCTTCCTAACACTGTCCATCCGGACTCACCGTTCCTCACTCGCACCTGAGCAGTCCAAAATATGTACAGGTTGCGGAGTAGCCTCCTGGCCCTCCAATCTATTCCTATTTTCCGCAATATAGTCATTATTTTTCCCAATTCACTATATCAAACGCCTTTTTGAAATCTACGAAACAGGTAACTACGTCCTGATTGTATTCTATATTCCTCTCGATTAGTGATCTCATTACTGCAATGGCATCACGCGTACCTCTCCTCTTCCTAAACCCAAACTGATCATCCCCTATGTAATTATTTGCCTTACTCTATCTTTTTGTTGATGATTCTGAGAATAACTTTATCAGGGTGGGAAATCAAACTTATTGTTCTGTAACCCTCACATGAAGTAGCCTTTACCTTTTCCGAAATAGGAGCTAACACTGATCTCACAAAATCTTCCGGCCAGGTACCTTCCTCATAGATACTACGAATCAGTCCATATAGTGTCTTCTTCCCACATTTTCATTAACATTTCAGCAGTTCCACAGGAACGTTGTCTACCCCCAAGGCCTTATTTGGTTTCATCTCCTTTAATGCTCTTTCTATTTAATCATCGAGTATGCCTGGACCTAAGCTATCTTCTTTTACGTCATGTTCCTTTTCTAAGTCTAACCTTGTCGGCCTAAGTTCTTTAACATACAGTGTTTCTATTTAGTCCTTCCATCTCTCTTGGATGTTTTCTGGTTCAACTATTATCTTTCCCCACTTATCTTTAACTATTAGCACAGATCTTCCGTTCTTACTACCCGATAATAACTTAACCTTGCTCTATAGCGCACCAATTTCACCCTTCCTCTGCAAACTTTCCATATCCTCGCATTGCGTTTTCCACCATGTTTCTTTCGCTTTATTTTTGGCCCGTCTCAATTTATTGCTTGACTCTTTGTCCTTCATTTTGCCTAACTCTGTGTTTACATTCTTCCATCTTCTTCTCTCATCCATCTTTGCAATCATTTCATCCGTTACCCATGGTTTCCTAATCCTTTTCCCGTTAACGGTTCCTATGGTGTCTTTTGCGGCTTTCGAAATCACTGTCTTGAGACATTCCCATGTTTCTTCGATAGTACTCAGCTCTTTACCGTCATCCATCATTTTCTCTACAGCCTGCTGATACTCCTTCCTTGTTAATCTATTTAATGCTTCTACATTCCATTTCCTAATCCGTCGCCCTTGCCTTATCTTTTTGAAACGGACGTTACATTTCATAACAAACAAATTGTGGTCAGAGTCCGCATCCACTCCCGGGAAGCTGTGCGAATTGATCACACTGGCCCCAAACATGTGCCTAACCATAATATAATCTAACTGATACCTTTCAGAGTCACCTGGCATTTTCCATGTACACCTATGCCTTTTATGGTGTCTAAACCATGTTGGTGATGACTATCCCCTCTCTCCTGCGGAACTCAATTGCTTTCTCCCCGCGTTTATTCCTCGTGCCTACGCCATATCCCCCACCTCTTCACCATCTCTTCCTTCGCCTACCGTCGCACTCCAATCCCCCATCACTATCAAATGTTTCCATGCTCGGACACACGCGATTATATACTCTAACTCATCGTACATCTGATCAACTACTTTCTCCTTGCGGTTACTCGGTGGCATGTATACCTGAACAATAACCAAGTTCGTCGGTTTTGCTTTAATCTCTACTACTAGTATTCTATCTGTTGCTTGCTCTCTGTTGACAACGTTTCTTCCTATCTCTTTATTTAATATTACGGCAGTCCCTCGTTATATATATATATATATATATATATTCAAACTTGAAAATCCCGCCATACGGCGCACAAATATTCATTCAAACAGAAATAGGTATAAGGAAAGGGGATAGGAAAACACATAAAAGGCGAACACAAGACATGTGGGGAAGGCGGTTTTTGAGCAGATCACGAAACCCCACATGTCCTGTGTTCGCCTTTTATGTGTTTTCCTATTCCCTTTCCTTATACCTATTTCTGTTTGAATGAATATATATGTATATATATATATATATAGTCACAGCAAACACAGAAACCAAAACACACAAAATAGGGACTCACTAGTTCTCGAATTTTCGGTGGTGCAACCACCTTTCTCAAGAGAAATTAGGAACCTAATTCCTCTTGAGAAAGATAGTTGCACCACCGAAAATTCTAGAACTAGTGAGTCCCTCTTTTGTGTGTTTTGGTTTCTGTGTTTGCTGTGACTATTTAATGAGTTTCATTGTGCACGTTCGTGGCTTTTCCGGAAAAGTGAATATATATATTATGAGATATTTAAAAAAATTCTGTTCACAATCTTGCCTATCCATACCACTTTTTTTCCTCTCGTTTTCGCTCATTTCTGTTGAAATCACGCACGTACCAAATTATTGTCCTTTAGAGTACGGCAAGATATGGCTGATTTCTTCGTCGTTGTAAGGAGTTCCATTATGGAACACGTTCTGATGGTTCTTCTATTCGGAATTATCTGGATTCCACTCGTCTAAATACCTCCGCCCGCGATTTATTTGAATTTCATCGGCCATCTTCGTAGGTATTTCAGTCCGTTAACATTTGGGTAGTTAATTTTACGAATCATAGATGGAAATTCCTGAATGTAAAACAGTTTCTCGAAGAGTAAGTTCGGGAATATGTCACCCCCGTCCTATCTTTCCTAATACTTTAGTCATCACTTCCCAATATTTACCGACCTCTCCCACGTCGCCCGAAATACACATTCCCTTCCTCTCACTTCATTATGTTCCCAGCATTCCCCCGACCGTCACATATTTCAACGGACTATTAAAGTCCTCAGTAGCCACTCAACCCATTTATTCTTCCTTCCTCGCAAACAGTCTCTCCCTCCCTCTCCTCCTCTGCCATACCAAACAATTATTCATTTGTTTTCCCGTCCGGCGCAAGCCCCACGCTCATCCGACTTTCATCGTATTCCGCCCCTTGGCTCCTCCATCCACCGCCAACACACACACAAATAGCCTCCCTTCCTCCTCCGAACACTGTTTACCCTCTTTACTCCGCGGTCGTTTCCTCCTCCCCACACGCGGACTCCTCCCCCTCATCCTTCCACGCAACCACCTCAATATATTGGCGTGCAAAATTGTCCGGAGGCGCGCCAACAGCGGGGTCATTATATATATTTCCAAGAGTGGGCGAGAAAATGCGATAGGACGATATTCTCTCAGCCGTCCGTCCGTCCACCACCCCCGCCGCTATTTCACGACGAACTCCACCCTTTCTAAAGCCTTACCCGGTGCAATAATAAACAAATTTATAACGAAAACTGCCCGCGGGCTTCCGTGCTGGCAGATAGAAGGGGGCGTGGAGGGAGGCGGGCGGAGGGAGGCCCCCAAGTTACGAGGACGGGTTGAACGGGAGAGGAGGGGCGACGGGTGCCGTCGGAAGGAGCGCCGGGGAATCATATGCCCTCCTCCCCATCTTCCCCGGGCCAGCCCCCTTCCCTCCATCACCCCCCTGTGCCGTCGCCCTCCTGCCGCTCTCCCCGGGCCGTAAAATACATCTCCACGGGACGGACTGGGGGGCGGTCCGGGTGTCCCTCCGCAGCGTCCCTCAGCTCCCCCGGTCGTGATTAGCGAGCGAATGTGCGCTAAAGAGGGAGGGTGAAGGAGGGAAGGGGGGAGTGACGTGAGAGTCCCTTGCAGGCATCCCGTGCCCTCGAGGCTCGCTCGGTGACTTGCTTCTTTCCCGCCTCGGTGCCCCCTCAGCCCAGGGAGCCGCCACAATGGCGGCCGATGTGAGATGTTACGAGAGGGCCGTCGAGAAAGTTAAGAATAGAAAATAAAATGTTTTATGGGGTTCGAGAACAGAATAGGAGAACCAATGGGAAAACTTTTGATTATCTTTGCCATTTCGCAACAATTTGCCTTCCGATGCATGCGTCAAACTTTCGAGCATTTCCTAAAGTGTATAGCCAAAGCGTCGATATGGACGATCCCAATGGATTTCACGTCAAAGGGTCAATAAACTTGAACGAAGTGGCTAAAAAAGTCTTCTGGTCACTACGCTTACTATTTATTCTGATGTATTTTACCAGAATCCGTGGCTTCTTCTATAAATGGTCCCGCAAACCTTTTCCCGACTGAGTTAATACCTAGGCAAGTTTGTACTTTGTGTTCCTCATTTTATCCAGTGCATTCAGAAGTTTAAGTAGAATTTCAATTAAGATATAGATAAGTTATTTAATTTCATAGTTGTATATTCAACTTTGAAGGATGGACTCAGGTTAAAGTGTGGGTGTTGACTCTTTAGAAATATTCATTCCCTAGCATTGTGATTTTCTGGGTATTAGAAGGTGGTGGGCAATAGCAAGTGGAACTTAGTAAGAAACTGAATCCCCTGTCATAAAATTGTGAATTTAGCACAACTTAGGGTTTATTCCGAGGTGGCCTCTAAAGTGTTTTCCTTAACTCCTTCCGAAACCAATCTGCAATTGACTTTCGAGTTGATTTAACTGGTAGTGAGGTGGTGGGTAATAGGGTCATGCCTGAACACTGAGTCTTCAAAATCCCAAATTCCAAACATCCGACGCTCGTTTTTGGCATGCAAACGCGGTGAGATGATATTCGTGTTTGGAAATTATGTTTTCTATGAGTCTTTTTTTCGACAGAGGTGGCCTTTCTCCTAACCATCAAATAAATCAAGACAGTGTGAACACGAGGAAATTGATGAACAGACTGCTTTCGCATAATTTCAAAAGCGTTTGCATCCAGAGTGTGGCTGATTTGAAAATTTAATGTATTATTCTGTCAACCTCTGATGTGTTTTACAAAACTGCAAATAAATCTCCGCATGAAATATTCGAATCGGAAACCTGTTGTCAACACACTTGTTACAACACCACAACAACAACAATTTATTTTTATTGTTTAAATTAGACTATGCATAAAAATTAAGCATTTCAAATGGCTTTAAAAATATTTTTGTTATTTTTTTGTTTATGTGCAATTGATCTTATAAAATATAATTGATTATAAACACCAATAAATTGATAATTCATCAAATAGGGTTGAAAATCAATTTAAACTATTAACTGTCAATATTATTATTCTTATTATTTGAATTCATATAATATTTCATTAACTTTAAACTTTAAGCTAATATTTTTGGGCAAATGATCAGGAACTGATTTCATTTCAATTTTCAGTTTTTCATTTCAATCAGTCTTCCTTCAATTAATCTAAAGGTAAAAATACTACGTTACTGTGTGGTTTATAACAATTCTCTTTTGAAGTTTCATCGGCATAGCGAGTTAAAGTTATTTATTTAAAAATATAAAAATCTAGTTTTTGAAGCATTCGTATCGTAAACATTTTCAAATATTCAAATTTTGAGATACCTGAGATTTGCTCTACGGTGATTTCACTCCCAAAATTATTTGTTATGCATGATTAAAAATAGAAACTATTTTTGTCTTCATTTTAACTTGGATATAAAATATTCAAGGCTGCCTTTGAAAAGCTTAGCAGAGCTAAAATAAATGGCTGTGGAGGTGATGTGCTTCTATTCGTAGGCACCAAAGCTTTTGATCTACCCTTGATGCCCTTTTTTATTCTTGCTAAAACTAAAAAAAATTAAATTAAACAAATTTTGGACAAAATACAAAAAAATATGGTTGTGAGGGAAATATGAACACTGTACAATCTCGAAATAAATCTGGCACGCATAGTACTAACATTAATTAAGCACTAACATTAATTAAGAGAGCATTTTCCATTTTCAGAAATAAATAATATTTTTCCGCCCACTCTCATCACCGACCTCCTTCCGTCTGTTCTTTTGACACAAGAAGAGGTGATGATGCGTTCGCTCCTTTCGAGAGCTCGTGTGTGTGGGGCGTGTGGGGGGTCGGGCGACGAGGTTTCCGCCCACAACTGGTGTATCGACCACGCAGCCCGGCAACGCGGCAGGAAGCCACGGCCGCGGCCGGTCGACACGCCGCCCCCGAAAACAATTCGCCCCTCGGACGACGGGCGATCGCGATTTCGGCTTCCGCCGCTGCATTCCTCCGCGGCCCGCTTCCGTCGGCCTCCCCGCTCCCATCGATTGAATCGAACCATTAGCATTAGCGCGATAACTGGCGTCCGCACTGTACGAGGTAAGCGTAATGCGGGCGCCCCACTTACTTGCTTCCCAAAAGCACACCCTCCTCCTCCCCCCCAAGAACGACCTCTTTTCGTTGATTCCCTCTCTTTGCATGAGCCGCCTTCCAGTTTCCCCGCCCTCCTCGCGGCGATCAAGACAAAAGCAGTCACATATAAATGTCTCCGCATCCTCGTAAATTGGTTTCGTTATCCTTCCTTCGTTTTTTCTCCTATTCCCCATTTTATTATGCTCATGAATTCATTTCATTAAATGGTATTTGACCTATCCCATTTTCTGTTCAGACTAAAGTTGTGCACCACACCTTCCCATCTCTTAAATTTGTCGACTCCTGTCCCTCGCATTGTTCTTCCACTCTTCTCAATACCGTCTTGCTCTGTCAACTCACAGTTTTTGGTCTGCTTGTCTTCTAATTACCTACTTGTAGGTATCTCCAATTTGACGGGCGTGTCATACACGAATCGCACTATTATGTACTTGGTTATTAAATATATAATCGTTTAATGGAACCATAAAAGTAACTGCGTTGGATTTTGCTCATATCTCTGTAATATTTATAGAGCAATACTTTTAGCAGAAGCTGTGGAATTTTGTCTTCAAGTGATTTCAGTTATTATTTTAACTGTAATGAAAAAAGTATGACGTATTAGAGTAATGAAGGTGACTAAATATTATATTTATAAAAAAGTCATTTCGGATGCACCTATAACAAATGGCTAAATAATAGAATATGTAGATAAATTATTGATTCACTCCGAAGATTAGTTGGCCTCTTGAGTCTTCCGTCGTCGTTTTTAATTCACCTATATCCAACTTTTTTCTTTCTCATTAAATAATTTTATCATTCTGGATTTGGTTTTCCTGTTTGTCCCTCCGCCATATTTTTTCGTGGGACAACTTTCTCCAACTTCCCTTTTTTAGGGCGCCTTATAATCCATTTTTTCACAAATTTGCCTGTCCGGTGCATCTTTTCCAAGTAATAATCTGTGTAGCATATTCTTCTTTTTTTCTTCTGAGTGATTCCTGGTTTCAATTTTTTAACCGCTTACTTGCAACTCCTCAGCACGCACTCCCACTGTCAAATTCAGAATATTCTTCTTCTATGTTTTTGGAGCTAAAGAGAGAGAGAGAGAAATTCACTCTTGATGGTAATGCTTTTATGTATCGCTACTGTTTCCACTTTGTATTCGCATCTCCTTTGGCCGGAGTGGTTGACTCTTTGCCGTAGCCGCCTCCTTAGATGGTGCTTCCATCCCATCAGATACTGGCTAAAAGACAGCGAGAGGTCGGTTTCATTTCCCTCGTCTCAGACATCGCAACATCATATTTTCGTGTACTCGAATCTGAATATTCTCGATATTGATTTTTACTTAATATCCCTGAAGTATTTGTTCGACTATGTAAAGATGTATGTACAAACTATGTACAAGTGTATAAGACTCGTACAACATTTTTCTCGGCATTTAATGAATTTTTCTCTCCAAGCCTTCGTTTTATGTTTTAATAACCTTCTTAACTATTGCTTTTGTTTGTTACATTCTCTTCATCTTCTTAATTCACTCCTTCCGGTGTATCATGTTTACACTCATCTTTGATTTTGAATGGAATATATTTCTCTACCCTCTTGTGTGTATTATCTAAGTCTTTTCCAAGTGCGCTCCTTGTCAAATCCGTGAGTTTTCAAGCTGATTAACACAATGTCATTATTTATTTCTCCGAAAGTGCATTAAAATTTATTTAATGGAATGACACACTTTTCCTTGAATAATTTTGCAAAATTCGTTTAAATTTCTACTGATATAGCTTTAGGTCACTGATACCCTCAGTTATTTCCATGTTAGCGATAATCTCTGACAATAGTTTGCAAGTATATTAATCATGACGTTGGTGATTTAACTGTTTATTTTTGCGAGTACTTTGCGGATTCATTTAGACATTTTTCACATTAATGGCGAATTTTAGATGATTTTTTCAATGAAATACACGTCTCGATTAATTTACGCCTGTTAAATCGCCGGCGACTGTAAATATTCTGTTGATATACTCATGTTTTTTAAGTATTTAAGATCGTTTAAAATGAATACACTTTGTAACTTCCACACAATTTTTATTCGTAGTACCGGTTTCAACGCTTCGGCGTCATCATCAGGTAGGTACCTGATGATGACGCCGAAGCGTTGAAACCGGTGCTACGAATAAAAATTGTGTGGAAGTTACAAAGTGTATTCATTTTAAACGAAAATGAACCTCCACAAAGTTGAGCCTGAAACCATAGAATTCAGTATTAAAGATATTTGGATATCGAGCATTGATAGATCATCCACAGCATATTGGAGTTTGGGGGTCGGTAACGAGAGCAAATGAATAAGATTCTCTGATTGTTGATCTTCACGTTGCGCCAAGCCCTTTCTATATCATTTTTACTGCATTCATAACCATAACTGCCGAGTTGTGAGTAAACTGCAATGAGTATTCCTCCTCCAAGGCCGAATAATATCCTTTGTGAATCCGCTCCCCTTTATCTAAATGACACAGCTTCCCGGAAAACGTTTGCTCTGTTCCACTTATGAGTCTCTGTCTATTTAAGTCGGTGCTAAGAGACCCTAATTTATAGGCTAACATGCCACAAATATAGTCTCTTTGAATTGATTAATTTGAGAGGAAAACATTTTTCAATTTTCAAATACGATTACTGATCCCAACCGCAGTGTAATGGCTAACTTTTCTTCTTCCTTATTTAAGATATATCACCGGTTGTTTCAATGACGTGATACTAATTCTCGTTCTTTGCGTGACAGGCCCTTAGAAAATCTACTCTCTCAGAAATTCATCAGTGTGTGAACAAAAAGTAATTACATGTACCTGGTGAAATGCATCGCTCATTGTTTACCATTTCACCAGAGATTGCCATGAGTTCTCACTTAACCTAATGGTAATCTAACTAAAGTGACGATTCGAGTAATTTGTCCTAATGCTACAAGAATTGTATGTAAATACTATCTCAATATCACTTGATGCCTAGAGACTTGTTTTTACCTTTGACTATTTTAACTTATTCAGACTAGCTCACCAACTATTGAAATACGACCAGATATTGAAATACGAAGTAAACATGTAGGTAATTTTGCCAGGCAATCATTTACCAAGATCAACATTACAACACCTTTGTCAATTAAAGCAACTCTACACTTGATTTTAGAGTCCGAAATCGGAAATAAAATTGCACAATGTTTTATGGATTCTTTTACTTCCTATGTTTGAAAGCACTTTTACAAATTTATGAATCCAATTTTTATTTTTTCAATACGAGGTGTGTTCAAAAAATAATGAGAATTTTAATTTTTCGG
Organism: Hetaerina titia; assembly: GCA_037158775.1. Taxonomy (NCBI): domain Eukaryota; kingdom Metazoa; phylum Arthropoda; class Insecta; order Odonata; family Calopterygidae; genus Hetaerina; species Hetaerina titia. Next base: position 135,853,994 of record CM073768.1, read on the forward strand.
ACAATAATATTTATTTATTCTTATAAATTGATGTTGTCACTTCAAAATAGTCCCCATTGGAGATTATGCACTTGTGCCAGCGCTTCTTCCAATCCCCGAAACACTTCTCAAACTCGATCTTTGAGATAGCCTTTAGTTCTTTCAGCGATGCGCTTTTTATGTCATCTACGGCTGTAAAATTTTTGGTTTTACTACCTACTTCTTAATTTTTGGAAATAGAAAAAAGTCACACGGAGCCATATCTGGTGAATATGGAGGCTGGGGCATCGTTACAGTATTGTTTTTGGCCAAAAATTCACGAACAAGCAATGAAGTGGGAGCTGGTGCATTATCGTGGTGCAAAACCCATGAATTGTTTTTCCACAGACCCGGGCGTTTTTTCGAATTGCTTCACGCAAACGGCGTTGAACTTGTAAGTAGTGCTTCTTATTGACCGTTTGACCTGGCGGCAGGAATTCATGAGGCACTATGCCATTAAAATCGAAGAACACAGTGAGCATAACCTTCACGTTCGACCGCACTTGTCTTGGCGAACCAGAATTCCTCCACTGGGATGATTGAGCCTTAGTTTCACTGTCATATCCATAAACTCATGTTTCGTCACCTGTTATAATACGTTTCAGTAATTCTGCATCGTCGTTTACTTCATTTCGTGACCCCTGAGCAACTTCCATTCGCCGCTGTTTTTGTTCTAAATTCAACAATTTTGGAGCGAATTTTGCTGCCACGCGTTTCATACCCAAAAATTGGAAAAAATGTCATGACATGATCCAATCGATATTCCAACATCATCAGCGACCTCTCTAATTGTGATTCGGCGATCGTTCATAACCATTTCTTTCACCTTTTTCCACGTTTTCATCGATTGTTGATGTGCTGGGGCATCCAGGGCGTTTGTCATCTTCAAGGTCTCCACGGCCTTCTTGGAAACGCTTATACCGCTCGTAAACTCTTCATTTACTCATAGCAGACTCACCATAAACCTTGTTAACATTTCACACACTTTGTTACACTTTATTTCATTTTTACGCAAAATGTGATTACAACTTATTTGATCCATTTCTTTTAACAAACGAAAATCGCCGAGCTCATAAAACACGTCTAACCTTAGTGGCTGTCACAGACAAAGTTCACAATGAAAACAGCTGAAAGCTTTATCATACTTCAGGGGCATGTATACCAACATAATAAAAAAAGTTTGACAATCGGACTCTCCAAACCCGCGAAATGAAAAAATTCTCGTTATGTTTTGAACACACCTCGTATATGAAATGATACGTGCTAAATTTATATTAACATGGGCTATAATTTTGCTTTGTTTTTTGATCGCTCGCTAAAATCCATAGTACCACTTTTCTAAGTAGTGTCCAATATTACGGTCTAATGTAAATGAGGTACCTTTATGACAATGAAGACTTACCTGTACCTGTAGTCCCGTAAAGTTCTTTGCTCGTAAAGTGAAATTACTGGAATAGCAAGATAAAAATCTCTATTTTGATGCTCACGAATAAACATGTGTTGAGTCAGTTAATAAATTACAGAGAGGAGACAAAACAACTTTTTCTGTATTTAAATAAAATAGTCAACGTGCCGTGAGGTTGTTGAACTTTCTACCAATTGCTCAAAGTTGGGAGCCCACGGTGCGCAAAAAAAATTCCGTAATCTACACTGCAGTGGAGATTTTGGCGGTAAAGAATACTAAACAGGCGTACGACCACTATCTGAACGAAGTAGATATAAGCCTGCTCAAGAACTTCCTACATATATTAGGAACTAGGCAACCTTCCAAACTCCTAACAAAGTCCGCCAATATCGTATTTTATGGCTATTCGGTTTTTTTTAATAACTTTTTTTCTCCGAAAAAGATTTTATTAGACGGTGGCGGGTCTCCCGATGTGGGGATAAAATGTAATTACATGTCTAGCGTAAATGTAGGCCTAGATACTCCATAGCGTAAGAGATTAACTATTAATCAACCAAATACCAGTTAGAGCGATAAAATAGAAGATACCTTATTTTTTATTTACTCCGTTTATTGAAATTAAATTCAATCGAGAAAAATGTATTGATGCTCCTGAAATAAGATTTCATTATTCCTATGATGCGTAGGGGAACGTAAGAATATGTGTGCAAACTATCTTTTTTTGCATATTCTGACCCATAGGTAAACTTTAAATCGTGTTCCAATTTCTCACAGTGAATATTATTGGAGGATTATAGACCTGATTAGTTTTTTTTTGGTGACCTTATGAGCATTCTATTATTCATTAGTCCTTTTGCATTGAAATACGCATTAAGAATATGTGCGACCATTTTATTGGCTCTGTGGACGTGCATATTATATCAACTTTCAAGGCATCTAGTTTTAACAATCAATATGAAGGAAGAGTATAATTACCATTAATCCCGAAAATCAATTTTATGCTTTTCATGTGAGTTCATTTCCCGATCTCCAGATAATATATATAGATGGTTTCCATGACTCATTGAAGAGCATTCGACTGTGAAGCAGCTATGTTGATGCTCATGTACGTATGACTGCGATGACACAATATCGACAATGAGAATAGAAATCCAATCCGATTCTCCACTAAAACTCGCACTTCGAGGACATTCTTTTCTTGGTGAAAATATTCCATCGAGCTGATTTCAACGAAACCGTGCTCCGGTAAGGGATACAAAAACTTGCTCTAGGAGCATCCGATACGGTTTCTGTTTTTTTATTCATGGGGATCCGACCGTGTCGAAATCGGAAGCAGAATATACTTGCGAAATAACGCGGAGGGATACTAAAAAAAATACAGGTGGAGATTGCGTCATTTCTGGCCTCCGAGGCTCACCGTCCGGGAGATTCTCTTTTTTTCTTCTCGTTCCACTCCCCTCCAATCCTCTCTTCGCCAAAGTCCTCCTGGACTCCTCGCAATGCATTTCCCTGCTATCTTCTCGCCCCAGAGTCCCTTCTCACCATCTGTATTTCCTCGTCGTCCCCGTTCTGCCTTCGTCCGGCCTCGCCCGCCGTCTTTGTCCCGCGTCTAAGTCTCTTCCATCGAGTCCCGAATCACTCCTTGTCTCCCCCTCCCCTCCTCTTTATCGGCTCCTCCGAATCATTCCTCATAGCCTCTCCCCAATTCACTCACCCGCCCCCAAACTCCCCCGCTCTCGCCCACCCAAGGCTCTCCATCTCTCTCTCTCTCTCTCTTCCTGTATCTATCCTTTTCTCTCTCTCTCTCCCCATTGCCTCTCACTCTATTCGCAGGTCTTTCATTAGAAGGACCTGGATTTAATTTCAACGACTGTGCAACGACTAGCTCGCAAACTACTTCGGGAACTTCCTCCCCGTTTCCAAAGCCTCTTTCGATCTGTTTTATTTATCTCCGTTTGCGGAAAAAAGAATAAAAATAAAGAAAAGCCCATTGCCACCGTCATCCATTTGTTTTCTTCCCTCTCTCTCTCCCTTCCCCTCTCTCTCTAGTCCTTCCATCCCCTCCTCTGCCTCCGTCCTCTCCCGATGCTTTTGGAATATCGGAAATCTTTCGGAAAAGGACACGCTTTTTTGGTGTGTTTGTATGAGTTACTTCTTTTTCTTTCTTTTTTTCGTTCATGTTTTAATGCGACGCCTCCAATGTCGAATGGGACGCCATTTCCCTCTACCTTATTCTATACTCGTTTCCTTTTATTTCAGTTAGAGCGGACAAGAAAGCCTTTTGACTCCGCGTCTTGTAATAAATGATATTATTAGCAGCAAGCCGTTGTACTCGCAGACTAGAGGTCGTAACTTAATGGAAACTTTGTTTTGAGAGGAATTAAATTAGGGGTACTGCCAGAGGGATGGGAGGCGAGGAAATATCAAAAGAAAATCCTGCGCAGGAGCGTATTCACGAGCCATTTCGGCCACGTCGTGTCATTTCTGCTGGATCCAATGGAGAATGTAAGTCAGTGAAATCACCTGACAGGGATGGATTGAAAAATGGTTTTCAACATTAAAAGAAATAATAAGGAGGATAGAAATGAAAAGCCTTCGTTAAAAATGGTGTATTGCTAGTTCAAAGAAGAATATTTTATCTGCTTATATATTCTAAAAGTTTCAATTTTACACAAAAAGTTTGTTAGTGCAGACTCAATATTTAGCGTCAATAAATCGGACGACTCCTCTAATTGCAATTGAATTTCTAACCTTATTTAAACGTTTGAGTGAACATATTCCTTTTGAATGCATAAAAGTACTCAATGAAATATCGTATGACGAAAGTGATTTTGGTGGATTGTGACGGGATCATTTCCTCATTCCCGTTCAATCATCACTTTTTTCCATTGCAAATATTTTTATTGTGACGTGACGGAATTTCCTACGACATCATCTCTCATTTTGCATTTCTAGGCAATCATTATCGTTTTGATTTTCCCCAAGTTTGACTAACTCCATCCGTTTCCCCCTCACCGCATATTTTAAAGCCTGCAACCCTCATGGGAACACGCCCGAAGTCGATCCGCTTCCAGCCAAGGGATCACGGTGATGGTAATGGCTTTTGGAGCGTAAATTTAGTAATTTTAGCAAATCACAGACACCGCCACTCAAGAGAACTTTCAGATCCGAGGCTAACAGCAGCATCACTCACTCCCGGTCCCGGTTTCGGGGTGGTGGGAACTTGCCAGAGGCCGTGCGTGAATAAAGGGATACTCTCATGGATTCAATGGAGCAATTTTTTTCTCCTCCTCGCTTCTGACTTCCCTTAAGAAGTTTGATGACGTTTTCTTCTTCCCCCCCCAACCACACCCCATTTCCCCCACGTGACTCCCATCCCCCTCGAGTACCCGCCCACCTACGCAACTCGGCCCCAAACGTATTATCCAATTTTCACCCGTCAACTAAGTAGGTACATGGTTTCCCGCCCCCCCCCACACCCACGCCCCCGGCCCGTCCTCTTCCACCACAACGAATCTCCGCCAGCCGACATCCAAACCACGTTCAACCTATTTCACCCCTTATCCTCTTACAATCCCCACCCTCCCCCCTCCGCCTCACTCTCCCCACCCCTCCACTACGCTATCCCTCCGCCCTCTCCCTCCGCCGCAGCCCCCCATCTCTCTTTCCCTCACACCTCCTCTCACCCCCGTTTTTTTCCAACCGCTCATCCTCTTTCAAGATTACACACGCATCCCCCTCCCATCGCACACTTCTCCCAACCCCACAACCACCACCCCCCAGTCCCTCGCCGACCTCCCCCCATCCCCCTTCCCCCGAGGGACCTCTTACTCCCCCTCCCTCTCACTCAATCTGCCCCATAAACACTGTTTCCTATGCGAGCACATCTGCTCTTTCCGAACCCACCACTCGCCCATCCACCCTCCCTTCCTCCACTTCCTCCTTCCCTCTCTTCCTCCTCATCCTCTCCTCTTCCCTTTCTCTAAATTTCTCCTTTTTTATCTATCTCTCCCCTCCTTCTCTCCCTCTCCTTTCTCGTACGTTATTCTCTCCTCTCCCAACCTCTGCCGTTCTCTTCTCTTTTCCTTTTGAAGTTTTAGCCTTCTTCATTCTGTTTCCTGTTTTATTTTTTCCCCCTCTTCAATTACTTTATTGAGTGAAAAAAATAAACCTCCATCGGCGCGCATAACTTCGTTTATCTCACACATGGCTTATTCTTTTTGCGTCTGTTTTTTGTCTTTTTTTATACACAAAGTTCGTTTCCAATTGCGAATTTTCAGGAAATTGCTTTTACGGACGTAATATTTTTTTAAAATTCTCATGTTCTCGCACGACTGACACAAGCACTGTTTTGTTCTCATCTCCTTGCACGGTCCAATGTAATGTTATATCATTCCGTAAATTAGATTCAGGAATTCTATCTTCTTAAATTCACATGGTTGTATTTTTAACCTTTCATTTTATGTTAGTTTACTTTTGAAATTTTCAAGAGAAAGTTAACTCAATAGTTCACTCTGAGATCTAGGAAGAAGCGGAAAGTCACGTCAAATTATTTCGAATTTCAGTAGGACATCATATTCTTATGTTTTTTTTGTGTTTAGATCTTATAATATGTGGCTGCCACCCCCATCTGGGAGAGTAAATACCTTACGTGGTGACTTCGAATGATATTAATAGGCAACATCTCTTTAAAGTGGCTTATACATACTGAGCATAACTTTTTGGGTTTTCATTCTGTCGATGGTTATATGCTACTTAGTCGATTTTTAAACTTAAGATTTAGTCTTAAGGCTTAGGTGAACTTTATTCTTCAAAGTTTCATTTCAGTGGGTACGCCATTCAGCCATGGACCTCTCGATACGCGTCCCCCGAAGCATTATATTTTGTCCTAATTTCGTAACCATCCATACGACTCTGGTAAAGGAATTACGACCCCAGCGTAATTCTTCATTATCTCCGCTCCGTCCGTAACCCATTAGGTAAGGGAAAACCCATTGCTTCAACTACTAAATAATAATCGCGACGGAATTCAATGTGCAACCGATGAGGAGTCGGACTGCGTATTTCGAAACGCCTACGATTCAAATTCCAAATCAAGTCAGCTCCGAGATGATTTTACACCTCACACGCTATAAAGAGTTCTTCAAATTAAGTGGCCTCGGCTTCAGCAAATTGAGATAAATTTTAATCCATTTAAGATGTGTATTTCCAATTTGGAAATTTACCCCTGTTTAGAGTTTTACGTAAAGTTCAACGGGTCGTCGGAGGAAGGCACACGCCATGTTCTCCCTTCGGCTCTTTAGCAACTCGTGAGCGCGTCAAAAGTCATATTAATCAAGGTAAACACCCCAGGGTCCTACTCTTAATTTATACCCGACGGCTGTACTTTGTTTTGCTATTTCTATTTGTTCACGGCGACGTGCTGAAAAAAATAGATCACATCGCAGCACCTCGTAGAGATGCACTAATAAAGGAAACAAAGAAAATAAACAATTTTATTGTGCTTTACTCTGGCAAAAATAACATTGTCAAGGCCCGCAATTGCGTGTTCCATTACATTTCTATTTCAGCCTAGTGCGTTGTTAGAGATGCCCTTCCTTTTTAATACGCGTCATGTCTCACCGTGTATTTCGTGCCTCGAGATGACCTCGCGGTGTTTGGCAGAAAGTTGTACCCCGGCTCTTCTCCCTTTCCTCTCTCCCTCTCACTTTTTTATGACTTCAGCAAAGTTGTTGATGAATAAATCATGATTTCTTTGGCGTGAATTTTCGTGCTCTAAAGTTGTTTGCTGTGGACATTTAGGTCCCATGATTCGTACTCTGCATGCTTCCGCTCCCCTCGACCCCACCCCCCTTCGCCCCTCCTCCGGTCCTCCCCCACCCCCCCTGCCGTCCCTCCAAACCCGCCCCCTTGCGTCGACTTCTGCGGGTTACAACCGGCAGGAGATGCCCCGAGTGTTGTTTCCATCATCTCTTAAAAAATGTGTTTGAACTATTGAAAAAAAGCCATCTAATTGCAAGGAAACCTCCATTTTCGAGAAGACCTTAGAAGTTCTATAGCCTTCAAATATTTATTAACTTCCAAAAGGCAAAACGAATTTTTAAAGAATGGAGTAGAGCACCAATGAGTTGAACAAAATTTTAAGCAAAAAAAATTAACTATGAATGATAATAAAAAGAATATTTCTAATAATAAGCACCGAATGTTGTATCCTCATCTCCACAAGAGATTTTATCTCAGGCTATATATATATATATATATTTATTTATTTATATTTATGTATCATTAACTGTGCGGTCGATTTTTCCTTTCCGTGAGAGTTTTCACGAAACGAGTAAATTTCCTTTTTATTTCAATCAAATCTCATACCACTGTTTTCTGGAATAGATTGGTTGAGACTCGAAATAGATATTTGGTCTGTTGACAAATAACATACTATATTTCTTCCTAGTATTTTCTGTGACATAGGTATGAAAGAGGCAAAGAAAGAAGGGTGTTAGGCGAAAGACTCGTCAAGGAGTAATGGAATTAGCCTAAGATTTGAAAGAATAGACAGTCAATCAATCTAACAAACACCGGCTATGATGAAGGCAATCGTGGGTTCAGAATGACAATTTTCCATTCATTCCACACTCTTATACCTTGTGCACCTGTATGGCGTACCTGTAATTTAATTAATGTAAATGGATTAAAACGTGTGAGTATTAAATGATTTGGTATAATTTATTCTCATCTTTAGCTCTGTGAGCACAAGCTTGAAACAATTTCGAGGATTAAAGATTTAATTAATATTAATCGTAACAATTATCCGCAGAAGGCTGCCAAATATACTGAAGCGCTTTCCTCAGAGTCTGCGAGCTCCTCTCTGGAATTACTTTTTAATTTATTTTTTACCACTTCTATCCGAGGGTTGATATTTCCAGGCTTTAAATGACGTCACACTCCAAAAATATCGAACAAACGCGTCATATGTACATAAGCTCAGCAAAGTCCTTCAATCCAGAATACGAGGGGAATTCTTTTAATTGGGAGCCGCTACTAGAACTTCACTGTATTTCCGCCTGGCATGTCTGCATATAACTGTGCGGTTAGTTATGAGGTAATCGGGCTGATCACATTGTTTTCAGTGGTGATGCATGCAAGTGTAGTATTGTTCAAGCCCTTAGCGTTTACAGGTGTAATAGTCTTATACACTAAATAATGTTTGCCTAATGTTTTGGCGTACGCTGCGCGAACCTTGTAGTGATTGCATATTAAGTTTCACGTTCTTAAAGAAAAGGATTGTTTTAGAAAATATAAAGAATGACTGCATCTTTTTTACGCTGACATGATTATAAAATTGATTATTTTTAAAAAGCCATCACACTTTGTCCATGGCAGAAATTCAATGCGTAAAATTATGAGTTGTACGTAGTACTCTGTAAAATTGACGGTCACTCGTATGATAATAATCAAAGCTTGAAATATATATTACATTTTTCCATCATTATACGTACCTACTGCTTAAATACCCTTTCATAGACTTATCAGTTTCTTAATTTCACCATCTCGTGGATTCGTAATCCTTAGATGATATTTTAGGGGCTTTAATATACATACTCGTTTATTCCATAAATATACACTTTTTCGTGTCCTATGTATCTGTCCTGATGGGTGATATTAGGTTTGCACCACCGTAAATACGATCATCCCTAGTCACTTTGGAGCATAATATTCCTAAAATATGCTACGATTGGAAACATAGAAGATAGCTAGACCATGGGTTAAATGGTTATTAATTTAGAGGATAGAAAAAGGGCGATAGATCAACATCACCTTACATCGTAGGCCAAGGTTCCTACGTTAGCCCAGGAATGTATAAAAGGTAAACTTAGATTCATTTTATCTTTAACATACAAATATGTTTTTATTAAAGCTTTACATTAAATCCGAGATATCTTTTTAACTCGTGCGTACTACAAAAGATATGTAGATCACACTGTGTATCTAATTTAACGAACAATATATACAAATTTATGTATCGCCTTAGGTTTTTAGGGATTTTTTTATATTTTAAATACATAATATAGTGTTAAAAGTATTAGAAATGTTGTCCATTTTAGATAGTGACCTGTTTCTTGGTATTGCGTAGTCCTGAGGCTAAACTCCAGTTTTGAGCCAATAGATACACTTCTTTATGAAGGTCTTCATCGTTTTAAATGGTCGATATAGTGTAGCATGTATATGACATATTTTCCTCCATTATTTATTGAGCTATTTTCTTAATTCCACGTATTTTAAAATATACCAATGCTATGATTTTGAGCAATGCGTATTAATAATAATAATGCTAATATTTTTGTTTATTTACACGTGAATAAATATTGACTTTTCAGGATTCTTTATTCTCTTAAAATAAAGATAGCTCCAATATTTTTTTCTGTAACTCTATAAATTTTCCTGTGCATTGAATAAAGCCGAATGTTATAACTCTGATTGGTTGCGCTTTTCCGAAAGTATGCTTATTAAATATACTACATTATAGTTTTACATGCTACCCTAAATTTAATTACGATCGACATACTTTTAAAGAACGTGTTTGTCTCTACAATATGCTAGTATTTTGCGTGATAACTCGTCATTCATTCTCCTAAGTTTTCATTAAATGGGGATTTTCCTTTTCATTTTGTAGCCAATAAGTAATAGACCTAAACTTTGAAATGAATTTCCTTTCCTCTTACTGAAGAAATTCACATCAACCTTGGCTCCGATTTACCATTCTGGTAATTTATCTTAGACTATATTTCTAATTATTCTAATAATTTTCGATAGTTAAAAAATCATTTTGACTAAAGTATTAGCAATTAATCTAGCCATTGACTAACCTTTTGGCCATTTCAGGATAATGACAAAATGCCAAATATTTATCCAGTGATTTTACGAACTCTTTCTTTTAGTTGATTTAAGCTCCGAGTCATTTTGTACATGCTGAACCTCTTACAATCAGTTCTATTTCTGAGGGAACGTATTGCTATGTATATGTTACCTGGAAACCGTTCCTTACTGCCATTCCTAAACCTCAACAAATTGTAGTGTATCTCTACGTGCGATGTCAAAATTCTATTCCCCGCTCGAAAAGTGGCGCTTTCATAAAGTACGTCTGCTAATGTAAGCTCCCTCGAGGACTCGCGTGAGCCAGAATTCACTGCGGTAGCCAAGACCCGGGGCCGCCCCGCCCTGTGTTACTGGTGTCAAAGCCAAGCGCCGTGGCCTGGCGCACCCAGGAGTTCATTCCCCCGCCCTTCCACTTCTCGAGTTCCCTCAATTCGTCTGTTCCTTCCAATACTTTTACCACACACCCTCGATACAGTGAATCCCATTTACATGCGTGTCATCCTTTCTCTCCTTCTCTCTCCACTCGCGTCCTATCTCTATCTGTCTCGTCTCCTCTCTCTCTTTCTCTTTTTCTCCGCCCCTTTGACTTGCCCCTCTATTTGCCTATTCGAGGCTTACCTTCTTTTCTCTCACCATTCTCTCAAAAAACGTCCAATTCCTCAGATTCCACTCTACTTCCAAGCACCTTTCCTCCTCCCTATATTCAGTTCACCTGCCTCCCAGTCCCTCTCTATTCCTCCTTATTCCGAACTGACTTCAAATGTTTCACCCTTCCCTGGCTGAAACGTTTTGATCTAACCTCTCCCATCCACCCGTGGTTGAGTTTTCTAGCCTACCCAATATATTTATATATACATAAACACAAACACACACACACACACACACACACATATATATATATATATATATATATATATATATATATATACACATATATATATAATATATATATATCGATGATGCGGAAGTACTCACGAGAGCAATATAACTTTTGGACGGCACAATAGAACACAGAATAAAACAGATAACACGTAAAAGGACACTCACACTGTAGATTATTTGAGCTTTCGGCCTACTCCGAGGCCTTCTTCAGGTCAGACCTGAAGAAGGCCTCGGAGTAGGCCGAAAGCTTAAATCATCTACAGTGTGAGTGTCCTTTTACGTGTTATCTGTTTTATTCTGTGTTCTATTGTGCCGTCCAAAAGTTATATATATAGCGGGTCGCGGTGGTCTAGTGGGTAGAGCGCTGGACTACTGACCGGAGGGTCCCGGGTTCGATTCCCGGGCAAGTCACTTTGGGCACCTGCAGCTCCACCCAAGCTAGTTGATTTTTTGGGTACCAGGTCTTCCTGGGAAACTATAACCGGCACAGGGAAAGGAACTGGCCCCCCTACCCTGATGTGTGAATATTCACACGCCGTCGGGCTTGGTACATGGGTGAGCTCTACCATCACCTACTAAACCGACCTTCGGGTTGATTACTGTGTTTATTGTATATATATATATAATTATATATATATACCATATATATATATATATAAAACTTTTGGACGGCACAATAGAACACAGAATAAAACAGATAACACGTAAAAGGACACTCACACTGTAGATGATTTAAGCTTTCGGCCCACTCCGAGGCCTTCTTCAGGTCAGACTCACTTTATATACATATACATATATATATATATATATATATATATATATATATATATATATATATATATTGCACATACACACAAGTACACATAAATCCGTACAAGTAATATTTTATGTCTTCCCCGCGATTCCGTATTTATTTATTCGGATGTGTACACAAGAAACAGACTCGCTTCCTCTCCATATTTTTTGTTTTATTATTCCCGTGTCATCCGCTCGTAACTTTGAAAGTGTGCAGAAAAAATTTCCATGATATTCGCATCATTGGGTTCGCTTTCTCCCTTCCGCCTATACGGTCACCACCGCGATTAAATAAATCCTTAGCTCCCCAGCGCAAAAGGGTTTATCTCTTACGTAAACTTCTACCGGTGTTCGTATAATACTGAAACTGCTTAAAGTTGTTCATTGGGCTTAGGATACGAGGTCAAAGAAATTCGCTCAGGAGATGCGAAGCTCGCCTATTGTAGCATGCAGTACTGAAAACCGATAGGGAATGTTGTGATACTGAGTAAATGATTCGAATCTGTGGTGTCCCCTTTATTTTTTTGTAATTTGTTTTGATTAAAATTTAGCGAGGTACATACATATCGAGTTTGAAAGAAATGTTTTACATTTCCGACGAAAAAAGGATTACCTTTGATGAATGTGGGCGGATACGTTGTATGTTAATTTTAGGGCGTTAATTCTACTTAATAGGTTATGAATCGGATTTTTTAACGGGTATTCGTATCGCAGCCTTGCCATATACTTCTTGCTGGAATACCTTTGTTCTCCGAAGAATTTGATTTCCGGATTTAATTCTAGTCGACGCTCTGGAGTTAAATATTTGAGTCCGTGCGCCCCCCCCCCCCTTGAGGTTTGGCATTCCGATCTTACAACTCGAGAATTTCCCAATCCGCACGAAATTCTATTACTCGGTTATCCCACGTTCCCCCTCGAGGTCGGAGGGCGCCAGTCGCGCATTTTGATCGCCCCCTCACCCCAATCCTTCCCAAACCCCACCCTTCCCCCTCCACCTCTTCTGCTTATTTGCCTAATAGACTTCTCGTCACTATATTTCCTTCCACGCGCCGCTCCTAGGTTTAGGCGAAAGTAAAACCCTCCGTGGCCATCGCCTTCCCACCCACCCCTCATTCTCCGCTCATGCACCCACCAACATTCAAACTTGCTCACAGTTACTCCGGACTCGTTTCCCAGCGCCGTCATTCGGGTGAAATGGTAAACAAAGAAAAAAGAGCCCAGAAAAGAAAGAAGGGAAACACTTTCTCGACAGGTTCCACTTCTTTTAATTTTTTTCCCCTCAGTTTATTTTGCTGAAATCCACTGCCCCGGCGGAGTTCACACTTTAACGACTACCTTTTCCTGTCCCATTCATTCCACCACGCCCCTTCCTCTTTCTTTCCTTCCCCTTCCAATCTGCCTCCCGCCTTCCCTTCCCCCGCCCCGCTCCTTTCTCTCCTCCTCTCCTTTTATTTCTTTTCCCCTTCTCCTCCCTATCTCTATTTTTTTATCTCGCTCTCCCTCTCTCTCCCTCTTCTCCTCCCCCTCTCCCTTCCTCTTTCTCTCTCTCTCTCAACCCTCAACAATAACTCTCCATTAGCGATTCGGGTCGCGAGCGCCGGCATTTGTTCGTTATTCGCATCCGCCGAGCCGCCACCCCCGTGGCTCACTTCACCGGGGGAGGTCGCCCCCTCCCCCCACGGACCCCCCCCCGCCTCCGTCGCCGCGGCGGACCCCTGCCCCCCCCGTTTTCCTCCAGCATTCGCACTCCGTTCCGTCCCGGGGACCCTGGCGCTGGTGTCGCCTTGCCCTCACTAAACCTTCCCCCCCCTATCCTCTCCGCCTCTCCTGACATCCCGCCTCCTTCCTCTCTTGCCGCCGTTCGCTCCCGTACGCTAAAACTCTCCAAACGCGAGCAGGAAGTGACTTTCGATATAAATCCTCGCCCACGACGGAAGGAGGGAAGATGGGATATGAGAGGGCTGGAAATGGGCGAATAGATGGAGGGGGAGTGAAGGGTGGACGGAAGGGGGTGGTTGGGGAAGTGAGTAGGTTGCCGTAGCGGAAGGGAAATGAGAAGATGGATGCCCAGAGTGTAAAGCACATAACACACACACACACACACACACGCTCGCGCGAGAGAGAGAGAGAATACGCACGAGTCCTGGGGAGAGTGGCAGGGGGTGAAGAGGGAGGTCGGTGGTCCCACAATTTTTTATGTAAAATGAGGGGTGTTACGGGGCGGAGTTTGGATGATAACGGTGGATCGGTAGGTGTTTGGGTGGGGAGGTCACCATTTCTCCGTTCCTCCGCCTTGTGGACAGGTGCGGGAATGGCTGCACTTCCCTCTGAATTTCGAAAGGAAATCTCTTCGTCACCTTTCCGCCAACCTCTCTTGATTGCACTTAATAATTCTCGGGCTCCCCATCCGCTTTAGGCGACTACTCGACCCATTATTCTTTTACCCCATCCGCGTGACTCAAAATAAAGACCCGCCTGCTTAGAGCAGATTATTTTTTTTATTCGTTTCCATAGGTGAATTTAAAATCTCCCTCTGCCGCTGGTGATTCTCGCCCCGGCCGTGGCATAATTTTAAAATAGTTCATCGCCGCGCATCTCACGTTTTCTTCCGGAAATGGCAACGACACAGCTCCCCAATTCCCTCGCAGGGTCTCCTTTCTCTCTCTCACTCTTACTCCCTCTCTCTCTCTCTCTCTCCCTCTCTCTCTAGGGAAGTTGCTGTATTTATTTCCCCAGCGAGAGAGGTGTCCCCGCACTCCCTCCCTCCCTCACCCTTGGAGAGTATCACCTTATAAATGTTTCCACGGCGAATTACTTTCCCCAAAATATTTACTGCTATTCTTCCGGTAATTTAGCGAAATTTTCAATTTTGGTAAGAGCTCAGCCAACGGACCGAAACTGCTAACCTATTTACGGGAACAAACGAAAAACGCAAAGGAGACTTGGAAAAAAAGGTGGAGTAGGACAATGGAAACATGGGAGAGGAGTGAGAGCGCAGTGGAAGGGAAGTGGAAAAAGTCGAGAGCTGTTTGGGAACAAAAGGAGGGGTTGGGGGAGGGGAGCGATGGGACTGGCGGGGAAAAGGAGCGCAAGGCGTAGATGAGGGGGTGGCGAAGGGCGAGGGGAGACAGGGGTGCGATGGGGGACAGGGGACGTCTCGGCGAGGGACTGAGGGAGTGGAGGGGTAGCATTGAAAGAAGGTGAGGAAGCGGAAGTGGGAAATAAAACGACAGAAAATGTCTCTCGCATTAAATCGGTGAGATGGCATTCTTCTTGAATGCTGACGTAGTGGCGTGGCCATCAATTCTTTGACCCAATATTGATAATTGGGTTCATTTTTTCCACCAGCGCGCAGGTGTATTGTGCAGCTGAAATAATCAGAAAACGAGTGGAATGATTAATTGTCAACAGCCAGACAAATCAAAGTTCATCCAGAGGAAATCACAATGCATTGCAGGACGTGTAAAACAAATTATGAAAGCAAGAAAAGGTTATGATGAAGTACGAGTTTTGTGGGTGAAGAGAGAAAAATTTGGGAGGCACAAGATGGAGTGGGAAAATAACTGGACATATCTTGAGTCAAAATATTTTACTGAGGGCCATGATTGAAGGAAACATAGAGGGGAAGAATTACAGATGAAGGCAAAGCATGAGCTAAGAGAGGAAGATATCGATGCAGTGGGCAATGAGGGGATGAAGACATTGGCAGGTGATCTGGGATTGTCTGGAGAGCTGCTACAAGCCAACAGTCGGATTGATAGCCCGTCATGATGATGTGTAAATGATTAATGGCATGTACCAATGATGTTTAATGGAAAAGAGCTAACGGTTGAAGCGTATACCATGGTTAAGGGAATGAAATTTCAGCTATATACATATATATATATATATATATACATGTATATTAACTATTATTCCATTTACATTGTATATATATATAATGTAAATGGAATTATCACTAGCAGACAACGATAAAAACACAGAAACACACATAGTTATGTACGGCGTGGAAATGTGGTCACTGAATCAGGATGATAGAAGTAGATTTGAAGCTTTTGAAATGTGGGTGTGGAGAAGAATGGAGAAGGTGAAATGGACCGAAAGGAAAACAAATGAGAAAGCATAGGGATTGAGGGCGAGGAGAGGGATATGTTGGAAGAAATCTTAAGGACGCAGGAAAAATGGATGATAGGCGTATTGAGCGGCAGTGGGATGTTGAAGACTGTAATAGAGGGAACAATGTTAAGCAAACGAGGAAAGGGTAGGAACAGGATAAGAATGTTAGACAGGATGAAGGGAGGAAGGAAGTACACAGAGATAAAGAAAAACTTGATGTAGAGTAGGTTGCTGGATTGTGTTTTGTTAAGAGTCACAAAATACTTATGTGATAGTTGTGTCCGTCCAAAACCTACCTTAACCGGTAGATTACTTATAATATATATATATATATACATATATATATATATATATATATATATACGTGGGTCGCGGTGGTCCAGTAGGTAGAGCGTTGGACTACTGACCGGAGGGTCCCGGGTTCGATTCCCGGGCAAGGCACTTTGGGCACCTGCAGCTCCACTCAAGCTAGTTGATTTTTCGGGTACCAGTTCGGGAAACCATAACCGGCACAGGGAAAGGAACTGACCCCCCTACCCTGATGTGTGAATATTCACACGCCGTCGGGCTTGGTACATGGGTGAGCTCTACCATCACCTACTAAACCGACCTTCGGGTTGATTACTGTGTTTATGGTTTATATATATATATATATATATATATATATATATATATATATATATATATATAATCTATCAACTTAGAACATAGTGGTGCTGAAGTACCTGATACTCCTATATGACTATTTCATTCTAGAGAGAGTCCTATGTCCCTCGGGAGGCATATATCTCCAAATTTGATCAATCATATTATTAGGTTTTTGCACTAGAATCAAGTCTTTATTCTCAATATTATGTCTATTGGCCGCCATTATCAAAGCATTGGCTTGATTAAGTACGTATTTTATGGCCTCACTCTCTGATCAGCCCTATGGATAAGAGCCAAGCAGAAAGAGGCATCCAGAGCAATGAATGATTTGGTCAATAAATTAAGAATCATCATTTTCCCGATTTGATTTTCTTTACAACAGTTTTGTATTTTTCCAGCGATATAAAAGACGACATTTATTAGTTGACTTTCAGTTTAAGTTTACGTAGTAGTTTCATTTTAGGCGCGGCCGAAGCCGTGTATCCATTGGAGCAAGACAAACACTCATCCTATGTTATTAGCTTTGGTACACAGCGACTGGTCCCACTTCAATTTGGCATTGATGACTTTTTGAGGCTTGCGGTTCAATGTATGGCGAGACGAGGATTGGCATGGGAGAGATTTTCCCAGGAAGCACAAGGGGGGGACATTTTGGGAGAAGGGGTGTTTGGAGGGAGGAGCAGGAAGGAGTGCGTAGATCCGAGAAGTGAGGAGCAACCCTAAGGAGGCGAAAGCAGGATCAAGAAACAAACACTCCTTCGCCAAATACTATTTTGACGCACGGCTCATTGTTTCCTTCTTCGCCTGCATTTCCTCTTCCCTCTTTCCCGACAGACTTTTGTTTCCTACATCTGCCTTCCCCTTTCTACCATTGAAAATTATGTTTCACACCGATCCATTTCTTTCTTTGTGGAAACGGTATCTTCAAAAATCATATTTCATTTCGGTGCAATTGGTCCCAGAGAGGGATGAGGGAGCTATGAAAAACCACTTAGTTCTTTATTTAAATGTTCATGTCTGTAAACCTAACCAGAAAATAAAGAGGAAATGAGTTTGGCGCAGCATAGAGACCTAATTACGGCTAAGGGAACCGAACAAAACAATCGATGTTCAGTTTGGGATTTAGGGCTTTCGTCTCCAACTTCAGTCAAAAGCAAGATGAGGATCAAGCATTAGTGTACCGATCAAGTCTACAACCATTAGGATACACACGAGAGAAGTCACCGTGGAGCTTACAGTGCTAATAATGGTACGTCTTAAAGAGACCACCCTGCAATGACTCTTTTTCCCCTTTCCGACCTTTCCAAAAAATCCCACGTACCCCCGATGGGGTACGGGGCCAACGGGGAGGCGGAAGATGAAGCGACGGGGGCCTGTTCGGAGGGGGGGGAATCCGTCCTCCAGCACTCACTTTCATGGAAAAGACATCCTGAGGGACATTCTCTCTCTCCGGTGGCCTTTGTACATGCCCTCGTCGGCGAAAACAAACAAAAATCAGGTTAGGATGATGGACTAAAATTTTTACCAGCCCTAAAAAATCTCTTTGGGTGCGTACTGAATAACCCCGGGGTCGCGCGATCCTGGGAGGACATGTGGAAGAAGAGGGAGATGCTCTCTGGATGAGAAAGGAAAGGCCCGGAATTGAGGATTACAAAAAGGAATTGGCACTAAAGCCACGCGATTTTAAATAAAGCGAAATTGAGTCTATATAATATCCTCGAGTCCCTTGATTCCTGGCTCTCAAGCGAAGAATGGCTGCCGTTCAAATAAAGAGTGAGGGGGGAACATTCAGGGCAGTCCGAGGTGGCGCTGGATGGGGGTTCGCCCCACCGTAAAGGTACTTCTGCGGGAATGAGCCCATTTATGCCAGGCTACATAAGACGATATTACTGTTCCGACTAATGTCATGACCGTAGTTCATTGAGGGTCTCAAGGAGAAAATGGCCTATTAAAGGCAGAGCAAGAAAATGACGAAAGTAATACTCCTCACTTCATACAGCGCCACTCTTTTTTTACGTTTAAACTCAACAAAAATAACAGCCCAAAGTAGAATACTTATCCAGTTGGGGATTAAATTATTAATAATATTTGTACATGCAAAAATTTTTATTTCTTCTCAAAATGTTTCCACAAAAACCATATATTTTTGCAAATAGAAGGTTTATCTCTCTCTGTCATTTGTAGAAATGGCAGAAAGAGAAAAACCTTCTTCCTATTTCTAGTTCTCTGGGCAATGTGAGCACCGTTAGTTTTATAAGACTTTTGTCAGAATAGTGAAATTAAACATACATTCATAGACGTAGGTATTACTAAAGATAGGTATTTTTATGAAGTTTTCTCGGGTCTTCCACTGGGTCAGGGGTCCCATATGCGTCGTCCAATATGAAACGTCAGCCAATATGGATCCCCTGACCTGGTGATAGACCCGAGAAAACTTCATCAAGCAAATACGCTGGGGAAGCACCAGATCACACATTAGGTATGTTCGCTGAATATGAGTTAACCTGACTTCTCTTGGAGAAAATACCCTCAAACGCTGGGATTTTTTTTGGAATCGTAGTAGTAGTTTTTATGGGTGGCGACCGACAGCTGAGGTCATTTGCGCCACTAGGGATGGTTGGAAAAGAAAGGATGGAGAGAAACCCGGCGTCAGCATTAGCCTACTCTTGTCGAAAGGCGCCAAGGGGTCCCCAGTTTAACGTCTCATCCGACGGACTTCGTACTCACTCAAAGGGCTCTCCACGATGCACGTCAAGTAAGGATCGGGATACCCCTAATAGTATTTGTTTTCTTCAGGATTTGAACCCGGGCCCTTTCGGTGGGAAGCCTGTACGTTAGCTACCGCACCATTCCGATCCCCTAAAACAAATCACCATCCAAATTAGTCTCCTCTAAATTCCAGTATAAGAGAGATTTTTCCAGAGAAACACCAGGAGAAAAGTCATTTAATTGGTCCCTGATTCATATTTTTTATCATATTAATAAGTAATACAAATAACTTTAAATCTTTCTTTTTTTGTTAAACCAATGGAATACAAATGGCGTTAATAGAGTGAGTTTTTTTTCTCATTCCAAAAGAATCTATCATGAGAGCAAGAAAGAGCATATCACTCTCATGCTCCCCTCTATGTTACTCTGAAAAGGTTCTCCTTCATCAGATTTTGAAGAAGTATGCTGCAAAATATTTCCGTGGATATGATTTGAACCTTCTTCATGTTAAAAGAAAAACATCCATCCTTATTTACTCCTTAATACTTAATTGAAGGCTCAAGTGACTGCGCTTGAGAACCGATTTCCCCGAAACCAACTAATATGCTCTGCTACTTCAAACAATAAATTAAACCCCGCGTCTTAGGCCGAGGAACGTGAGTAGGCGTAAGTCGAAAGAAAATTCGTAAAAACCACGAGGAGCTCGGGAGCTGCGGAGAGCAAGAGTGGAAAGAGAGGAAAACTGTGTAACCTTGAGGAAGAGAGCGAAGGGTGTGGGGAGCCACCTCCTCGCACCCCCCAAGGAAGAAGGGAGATGGAGGGTGAAGGCGGGAGATGAAGGAAGAGAACGAAGGTGTTGGTCTCGGTTTTTAATATATTTTTTCATCCCTTTACCCTTTTTCCTAATTCATCCCTTCACTCTTTTCCCTAAGAGAGAGAGGAAGGCGAGAATTGGGCCACAAACGTCGGACCTCTTGTTCGTGCGTGGATGGAGAAATTTAGGGAAAAAAGGAAAACATTAAAATAAAGAAGCCTATAAAAAAGATTTGCGGATAAACGGAACGAGGGATGAAATGAAGGCCGAGCTTATGAAGTTTAAGGGGATAAAAATTTCAGTTTAAAAAAAAATAACGTGAAGGACGACGAGGGGAGGCGTGGAATGGCGAGGAGGATGGAGTCGGAAGGCGTCTGTTTGAAGAAGAAGAAGGCAGTTGGTCGTGGGCGCGGGGGCGGACGGGCTTGGGGGGAGGAGGAGGGAGCACACGGGAGGGTTGGGGGGGGGCAATTACGGAGTAAAGTACGCGCCGCCGTGGAGGAGGAAGGCGCGCGGGGGAGGGGGGAGGTGTTAGGAGAGAGAGACGGGAGGTTGTATGGGGGGAGGGACGGGGGGAAGAGGAAGTAAGCGAGGAAGTAACTAAGTAAGTGAAGGAAGTAATAGAGGGATGAGCACACAAAGCGAGGTGGGCGAGGTGGGCGCGGATAAATAAAGGCAAAGGGAGGGGCGAGGGATTGAGAGGAAAGAAGACACTTTGGGAAGCGCGAAGGAGGGAGAAGGGCAGGGAGGGGGAGGGAGGGAGCTAAGTGGAAAGTGAATGAAGGGAGGAGAAGAGTGAGGCGAAGGTGAAGAGGGGAAACTGGAGAATTGCGAAAAGTTGAGAAGAGTGTGGGGGGTTGGGGAATGAAAAAAGGAGGGTGGGAGACGGGGGAGAAGAGAACACTTTTTCTCTCCCTCTCACTCGTTGAAAGAAATGGATACTTGAGGGCGATGGAGAGGCAGTTTTGGGGCAGATTATGAGGTGGTAGTTAAGGAGGGAAGTGGGTGGTGGTGTGAGATCGAGAGGGTAGGAGAGAGAGAGAGAGAGGCGGGAGGGGTAGGGAGGAGGACTGAAAGAGAAAGTGAGTTTTTTCTTCCCGTGTGAGGTGAGTGGGAGAGTTGGCATGGGGTAGGGACAAGGGGGGAGAGGGGCTGCGTCCTGGAGATAGGAGCGAGTGGGTGAGGGAAGAAGAGAGAAGGCGAAGAGGGAGAGTGGATGAGAGGAAGAGAAAGGGAATGAGGAGAGAAAGGGACAAGTCCTGAGTGCCCGAGTGTGCGTGCTTGCACGTGTGTGTGTGTCTGAAGAGGGTTGAATGGGCGAGTTCGCCTGGTAATAAAAAAAGGGTAAGTTTTTTATGCTGAGAGAGAAGGGTTTGGAGGGGAGTGGAAGGGGTTGAAGAGGGATGGAGGGAAGCTGCGAGTACATAATAATAAAATACGAAGAAGAAGGGAAAAAAGAAGGGCATGGGAAGGAGAAGAAACAGATGTATTTGTAAGTGGAGGCGACGATGTGCGCGAACTCATGGAGCCTCTTCGGAGTCCTTGAACTTATCCGTGAAATCCACATCCCCGAGTGTTTGTTTACGGGCGCTTTGCGTTCTCTTGAGGTGGGGCTGGGAGGAGGGGTGTGGGGGAGGGGGGATTGTGCACATCCTCCGCCGCCCCCACCGCCCTCCCCTTCGAGCGCGCACACTCGACACGGGGGGGCGGGGGTGGAGGGTAAGGGGGTGCTGGGAATAGGATCGGATTTTTGCTCCGCGAGACGAGGTACACAAAGTAAGCGAGGTGTGCGAGGCGGAGGGAGAGCGGGGGAGGAGGAGGAGGGAAACGGAGCCCGGGAGCGAGAAACGGGAGAGAGAGAATCTTGGAGAGAGAGGGGGGGAGAGAGAGGGAGAAGGAGGAGTACGAAGATGGGTGACGAAATTATTGCCGGGATGCAAATGTCGTAGTTAATTGGAAATTTCCCGGAAATCTCTGGTGGATTCACCCGTGATGAGTTATGACTCGGGGCGTAAATCACGAGCGAGGGAGTTGCCGAGGCAGTTTTTAGGGAAAGCAGAACCACCGTCGTCGACGCTCGTCGGATTCGTAAGTGCCGCCGAGACTGAGTTTTGTTTCATCGCACAGTGTTCAGCTACTGTTACTCCGTCATGTCGTGTATTTTCCTTTCTATGGAGACGCATCGTTCGTTTACAAAGAGAGTCTCAACGCGACCCCGCTTTGCCCCCTCCCACCCACCCGGTTCTGCCCACCCCGCACCCCCTCCGCCTTCCCGGATCCTCTTGCCGAAAAGGGCGAGTTTTTGATTGCCCTCGCCGACACAGCCCCACGTCCCTCCCTGCTTGTTTCACCTCGCGGGATCACCATGCGGGCGCTCGGCGCAAATTAGAATAAATAGGGCGCCCTCACGCGGGGGACGGCGCATTAACAGTGCAGGGCTCTCTCTCCCCTCCCTGCCCCAACCTCACCCCCGATCTCACCCCAGTCACTCCCTTTGAAAAACGCCACGTTGTTCGGAAGGAAGAGCTGGCGAGGGGAGAATGGAGATGAAGTGCGTGCGTTCGCTGGTGGCGTGTGCATTATATTCCGCGTCACGTGCGCACAGGCATGTCCTCACGAAGGGAGATGAGTAGCGTGTCCTGGTAAGGCACAGGAATACGATTTTTCTCAAAATTTAACAAAGTAATTCAAGAACTCAGTGACTTTTTCATTTATCACGTATCACTTTAACTATAATATTATTATTATTAGGTAATCTACCGGTTAAGGTAGGTTTTTGGATGGACACACCTATCAAATAAACATTTTGTGACTCCCCACCTAGCAAACTAATCTATATCAGGTCCCTCTTCATCTCGGTGTACCTCTTTCCTCCCTTCATCCCGTCCAACATCCCTATCCTCTTCCTACCCTTGCCTCGCTTGCCCAACATTCTCCCCTCTATTACCCTCTTCAACATTCCACTACCGCTCAATACGCCCTTCATCCATTTTTCCTGCCTCCATAGGATTTCTCTCAACAAACCCCTCTCCTCCCCCACCATTTCTAGTACTTCCTCATTTGTTTTCCTTTCGGTCCATTTCACCTTCTCCATTCTTCTCCACACCCACATTTCAAAAGCCTCCAATCTACGTCTATCCTCCTGCTTCAGCGACCACGTTTCCGCGCCGTACATAGCTACGCTCCATATCAGAGTTTTTACGAGTCTTGTCTTAACATCCCTACTCAACGTCCCCGTCATCAACTCCCTCCTCCTTGAGAAAGCCTCCTTGCCTAGCGCAATTCTTCTCCTTACGTCCCTAACACTTTGACCGTGTTGGTCCAAAACACTTCCGAGATATGTAAACTGTTCTACCTGCTCTATTTTTTCCCCGCCTATTTTAATATTTAGCTTAGCCTTTTTCTTTCTGGAAAATCGCATTACCTTTGTTTTATTAATATTGATTCTCATCCCATATTTATCGCACTGAACCTCCAATTCACTCAACAATGCTTGCAACCCCTTGGCTGACTGAGCAACTAATGCTTGGTCATCAGCAAACCTAACCGATTTTACGAATTCCCCCCCCGACTTTCATTCCTACCTCCAGTTCTTCCCATGCCTCTTTAATCATTTCCTCTACATATACGTTGAACAGTACCGGTGACAATGGGCAACCCTGCCTTACACCTCTTCCTAACACTGCCCATCCGGACTCTCCGTTCCCCACTCGCACCTGAGCAGTCTGAGACATGTACAGGTTGCGGATCAGTCTCCTGTCCCTCCAATCCATTCCTATTTTCTGCAATACACGCATTAATTTTTCCCAATTCACTCTATCAAACGCTTTTTCGAAATCTACAAAACAGGCAAAAACGTCCTGGTTGTATTCTATATTCCTCTCGATTAGTGATCTCATTACTGCAATGGCATCACGCGTACCTCTTCCTTTCCTGAACCCAAACTGATCATCCCCAAGTAATCATTTGCCTTACTCTCTATCCTTTTGTTGATGATCCTGAGAATAACTTTAGCTGCGTGGGATATCAAACTTATTGTTCTGTAATCCTCACATGACGAAGCCTTTGCCTTTTTTGGAATAGGAACTAACACCGATATCACAAAATCTTCCGGCCAGATTCCTTCCTCATAGATACTACGAATCAGTCCATATCTGGCCTTCTTCCCACCTTTCCCTAACCAATTCAACATTTCTACAGGAATATTGTCCACCCCCACAGCCTTATTTGCTTTCATCTCCTTTAATGCCCTTTCTATTTCATCGTCGAGTATGCCTGGACCTAAGCTATCTTCTTCTACGTCATGTTCCTTTTCTATGTCTAACCTTGTCGGCCTAAGTTCTTTACCATACAGTGTTTCTATATATTCCTTCCATCTCTCTTGGATTTTTCCTGGTTCAACTATTATCTTACCCCATTTATCTTTAACTGTTAGCACAGATCTTGCCTTCTTACTTCCCGATAATAACTTAACCTTGCTGTATAGAGCACCAATTTCACCCTTCTTCTGTAAACTTTCCATATCCTCGCATTGCGTTTTCCACCATTCTTCTTTTGCTTTATTTGTGGCCCTTCTCAATTTATTGTTTAACTCTTTGAACTTCATTTTGCCTAACTCTGTGTTTACATTTTTCCATCTTCTTCTCTCATCCATCTTTGCAATCATCTCATCCGTTACCCATGGTTTCCTTATCCTTTTCCCGTTACCTGTTCCTATAGTGTCATTAGCGGCTTCCAATATCCCTTTCTTGATACATTCCCATTTTTCTTCGATAGTACTCAGTTCTTTACCGTCATCCATCATTTTCTCTACAGCCTCCTGATACTCCTTCATCGTTAATTCATTTTCTGCTTCTAAATTCCATTTTTTAACCCGCCGCCCTTGCCTTATCTTCTTGAAACGAACATTACATTTTATAACAACTAAATTGTGGTCAGAGTCCGCGTCCGCTCCTGGGAAACTGTGCCAATTTATCACACTGTTCCTAAACCTGTGCCTAACCATAATATAATCTAACTGATATCTTTCTGAGTCACCTGGCATTTTCCATGTATACCTACGCCTTTTGTGGTGTCTAAACCATGTGTTAGTGATGACTAATCCCTGTCTCCTGCAGAATTCAATTGCTTTCTCCCCGCGTTCATTCCTCGTGCCTAACCCATAGTCCCCCACCTCACCACCATCTCTTCCTTCGCCTACCGTCGCATTCCAATCCCCCATCACTATCAAATGTTTCCCTGCAGGAACACTCGCGATGATATCCTCTAACTCATCATACATCCTATCGACTTCTTCCTCCTTGTAACTATAATATATAATTGCCAAAGTGAAAAGTGTATGTGTAGAGTATCGGAGAGGAGAATTAAGCAGAAAGAGACCAATTGAATCACCAAATCAAGAAATGCACGAGGTCTGTAAATTAAGTAATGAGACTGGCAACGTAGCGTTCGATCTGGCAACACTGGAGGCGCTGGGCTTGGAGGGGCGGCAGGAGAGCATGTGATTCGCCTATTCGCCTTCAGCACGGGTTTGAACTCACTCGAGTCATTTGGTTGTCCGTAGCGATTTTTTCCGTGAAACAGTTTTGTCTATTGTGTTCTAAAAATGAGAAACATCAATTTTGAGCAACGATGTGCTTTCAGGTTTTGCTTCAGACTTGGCCACAGTGCAACGGAAATTCTTGTTAAACTTCAGCAGGCCTACGGAGATAGTATTATGTCAAGAGCTCAGGCGTTTCGGTGGTTTAAGCCATTTTCAGAAGGAAGAGATTCGATTGAAGATGAACCACGAAGCGGAAGCCCTTCGTCTTCAAGAACCGATGAAAATTTCGACGGAATTCAGGACATTGTACGTTCAGATCGTCGTTTGACAGTCACAATGATATTTAACTCGTATTTTGTTAAAAATAGGCGCTGGGATGTCAGACCTAAGCATCCCATCCTAAATAAATTGGGTAAGTAATCATGAATGGGGTTATTAATGAGACGCATTAATAGTTAGGCAATCGTAAAAACAACCTTGCAAGACTAAAATAACCAAAAGGAAATCAATCTTTGCTCAAAACAGTTTATTGTTGAGTGTAAGGTTCCAGTAAAATTGATGCTAAATTGCAAGGGCTCAAAAAATACGCTTTAAAACATTGGTAATTAAGTGAAATTCAGTTAGATTCTGTTTCAAAGAGTTTTTCGGAATTCTGAGCAAAGACACCACACAAAAATTACATCAGAACCTGATCATTCATAAATACTTCTCCAGTTTCATCGTACCTGTATATATTTCATTGTTAAGACTTGTTGCCTGCAAACCTATTTTTTTCGCAAGCAAGAATATACCTCTTTCTTCCTTATTCTCTTGTATCCTTATAGATTTTCATTTTCTATATTTCTTTCTTTGACCCAAGTAGTTGACCCTTGGTTTTTCTCGTGAGACTTCACCCTCTACTTTCCCTTACATTACAATTCTATCAAATTCATCATGACCTAAGGCATAGCCAATTCATGTAACTCTTTTTTGCTGCCCATTATTTCCTTTGCTACTCTTTGTTATCCTTCCCTACGTCTCACTCAATCAGTACATTTGATCTTCAGCATGCTGCCCTTTTATCGTTCCGGAAACTGTTCCTATAGAAAGCTCTCCTTTACAGACGAAAATTTTGATAGCTTGGGTGTAACCACGGCTCATAAAACTTTAATTCTTCATCATTTATGGTAATACGAGTTTTTGTTGTGATCAACGGAAATTTTTCATAATGACCGGATATGCAGCGTGAAGATTTATACTTCCTTCAACATCTATCTACGATATACATTCAGGATATAACTAGACGCCAGAAACGCTTGCATCACGACATGGCCTAATAACGAAAATCTTTATAAGCAGAAAATCCAGGGTTGTTGCCATTAACGTGAGCAAAAGTGGTCGATGTAGGAGCAAAGTGACATTAGTGGCAGACGGCTAAAATACGTCTTCATGGTGCCCTGATAGACACCCACCAGGGTGTGTGGCAGGTGATTATTACACACCTGGTGTCTATGTAATATCATAATTTAGTGTTACTTAAAGGTTTATTTCCACCAGATATGTAAAAAAATACAAATGTATGAAGATCATTTAATCAACACCTACATGCACTACAGATAGTAAGTAAATAAAACTGCACTTCAGACAGTATTTTAAGTGACATCACTACGCATAAAAAAATGGAACTCTAGTAAGAAGACCATTTCAATTATAAATTATGAAGAAAAACGAAAGAAACAGTTGGATAAAATAATGGCCAGCGTATTTGGAATATTGACCATCTAGCGCTGTCGTGTTGAGTTATTATGATTCCTTGTTGTATAATATTTCGATTCCGAAGTTAAAATTGTTAGATCTATTTTGGTGATATTTTCTACCAGAGTAACATTGGATTAGTACCGCAGTATTACTACGGATATAATAAGAAGAATTACTTCAGGTTAAGAAGTTTTCATAAAGAGGAGTGATCGGGTGATAGGGATGTTGAATAAGGATTAACAAGATTTGGGTCGATATTTTACGATAAAATGATTTCTCCAATTATGCAAAAGGCAAATATAGAATAGCCTCATTAAAAATTTGAAAATGAGCGATGCTTTATATCTGGCTCCGTTGAAACAAGGGGATACGTTGAATACCTTTTTGAGAAACGCTTATGGAGAAAGATGGAAAAGGTCAAATTGAATGGAGAGAAATATAGAAGAAGACTAGGCATCAGGTGGAGGATGAAAGAGAAGATTGTTGGGAGGAATCCATAGGAGGCAGGAAAGGTGGATGCAGAGTATTTTGATTGGCAATTCGATATTGAACATTTTTCAAAGACTTTAGTAAGGCAAGCAAGGTAGAGGGAGAAAAATCCATGTTGTTCGAAATGAACGAAGGTAGAAAATATATTCAATCAAAGAAATGTTTACTGTACTGTGGCATTTGAGGTTGTGTCTTGTAAGGCGAGGCTTATAAAGTTTTCATTGTGAAGTTAGCTACCTGAAACGGAGTAATACCAAATAATAATGAAATTATCCTTCCAAAGTTGTTTTTTCTTGAATTTTGTTGACCGAGTGAAATATTCTTAACATTTTTTAAGACAAGCCTAGTGCCTTTGATTTCCCTCCAGCTCAATTTGTTGAGGCATAGGAGATTGCTAGTTCCTCTAGAACTACCTTGAGCTAGAACTGCCGGTGAATCACGATGAATTTACAGGGGGA
Source organism: Hetaerina titia (assembly GCA_037158775.1). Classification (NCBI taxonomy): domain Eukaryota; kingdom Metazoa; phylum Arthropoda; class Insecta; order Odonata; family Calopterygidae; genus Hetaerina; species Hetaerina titia. The sequence goes on from CM073768.1 coordinate 135,882,481, forward strand.
GTGAAAAGGAGTGTAATGTTTGAAAACTGGTGGAGGGAAAAAATTTGTTTTGGTTATGTATCTTTATCTGTTGTACACTCTATCATTTCCCCTATTTATTCGTACTTAAAAATATATTCATAAATATAAATATATTACTTATATAATTTCTTCCTTGATCAAGTGTACTTAATTTTTACCCTGATTTTTCAGCAAAAAATGTAAATGCAATTATTATAATGCATTACAATGCGTCATATGCATTTTTACATTGATTGCTATGCCTGAATAATGTGCAATAATTTCCTAAATATGATTTTCCAAGTAGAAAATGACTCTCTCATTAAGGCTCAGATTTTCTATCTTCTTCCCTAAGGAGACATAAATGCGCATAAGTATGTATTTCAGGCAGCATTACGAGAGTTTTTGACTGGCCCGTAATTATTGGTATCACTTTAACCAGCCAATTAATATGCCTTAATTCTACCATAATACTACTTACAGTTTAAGTACGATAAAAGCTTTCGAGAAAGTTATCTAACAATAGTGAGGTCTTGTCGGGATATTGGAAATTCTTTTAGTTTTCTCGCGAGAAACTGTGTGATAAAGATAACTTGGTTCATATGCTTTCATTGTGTTGATCAACGAGACATTTCTCTAGGTTTTTATGCAATCAGTGTGACCAACCAAACAACTAGTAAAACTTATTGTATTAGTCATCACACGTTGATATTGCTTCATGATGAACAAGTTCTTTGTGTCCCACCGGGAAACTTTATTATGGAAAGCACTTGTTTGACGTTCTGTGCGACGTCGTCAGAAGAAATATCAATGCCCGATGATGTCACACCGCAACAAAACCAGGGTCGTGCGTGTCCGAAATTTCTGCGGAATATAAAGTGATTTATCACTATGAAATAACTAGCGTGACTTTGTGTCAATGACTTAACCGTCAGAAGGCACTCATATTAATTTATTTGTTTTCTCCTCTCCTCCACAGCCTGCAACCGAACTTACTGGGGTGAGAGCGGGGAGTCTTACGAGCTGGAAGTCCGACGGCCGGCCGAGGATGCACTTCCATTCCACTGCATGCTTAACTTCACCGCCGCCGGAGGTCAGCACGGTGACATCGTGCAGGTGAGAAAGAGAAATTCATCTCGAGGCAAATTAGATGCCATGCCACCCGCCTATCTGAACAAAGGTCGGGATCATTATTTCCAATTAACAGTAAGAAAAGTTCATTATAACAAAATTACCCAAGGCATATCCCCAATATTGTGTAAAAGTCTAACTTGTACACCCGCATCCAATTGGCGACCATTCCTTGAAATTTTAACCATGGACCAAATTACCGCATATAGATTTACTCATCATTATGCGTACGTTTAAATTTTTGAACGTGCCCAATTGTTTGGGTCGAAGTTACTACTGAGTTATAGTTGAGTTACTACTGGCTCATTAATGGTAATAATTACCGTCTTTAATAGAGAATACATTTATATCTACCTATCACCACATTACTTTTCGTTAAACGGTTAACGACATCTTCTAATGCATACAGACGTAAAGATAATTTTAGATTGCTTTTTTACCTAATTATTAACAAAACACGGATAATTATGCGCAATGAATCAATTGTTATACACGGTCTATTATGAAAGTAATGCGCATGATTTTATTATGACGCGATTATCAATAGCATCGTGGTAAAACCGGTCGGGGGATATGGTGTGGGGTCTGCCCTTCCAACGCAGCCGGTCGACAGTTTACTCCAAGCAGTTTGAGCGGAAAGACGTACGTCTGCGTGAAGTGTGTTTTTCGACTTTGTAACACGGTGCGATGGGGCGTTCGATTGACCATGACTATGCCTCCAGCCACACGTCTTTCATCGTTACTAACTTCCTAGCCCGGAGCACCACTCCGGTGGTCCCCCAACCCCCTTACAGTCCCGACTTGGCTCCATGTGACTTTTTCTTGTTTCCACCGACTGAAGAGAGAGCTGAAAGGAAAGTATTGGGAGACCATAGAAAACATCCAGAAGCATGGTACAGCGTATGAAGCAGCCGTATGAATATTATTGGAACAATCAACCCCATCCGTACCCTTACAAATGGACAAAGTATGGGTGAAGGAAATTAGAGAGGAAAAAAGAAATAAACAAATGAATAAAAATAAATAAATAATTTAATTTCACTAAAATTTTATAGGGGTTAGAAGAGGAAGCTATTAAACCAAAATATGATAACAAAAAACGCTCTGGCTAAGGTGTACTAGGAAGCATTGACCCTCACCCTTATCTAGCACTCACCAGTCAGGGTTTGCAAGAGAATTATCTCTGCGCCAGCGGCCCGCCAATCACACTTAATAATATAAAATAAATACAAATAAATCAGTCACTCTCCAGCTTGGCTTGATCCTTGCTAGTCGCAGGCACTCGCACAACCTGAGCTTTCGAGAGCTGCGCCAGAGGAATACCACCAATCACTCACTTGCTTGGATATGCGTAAACGCCTAAACCCTTGCAAAACTCACTCACTTAGGTTTACCGTGGAAACTCTTCCGATGTGACTCGCACTTTGGGAAAGATTCTAGGCATGTCTCCTACCGTTCCACCACGTCAAAGTTGTGGCCCATGGGGTGTGCATGGAGCATTGGCATAGAAAAATTCTATTCAACTTCCTCGTATGGATTAATACCAAGCCTCTGCCTAATTATTTCTATAAATATTTAGCAGAACAATAGGCATTGAAGTGTCTAGTTTTGTTGAATATTTTATTTATGTGGAATGATATCTAAAGAAGTAGGAAAGAAAAACTAAAAAACGGAATGGGAGTTATGAGGGGAAACAACGAGGAAAACCATCTACGCAGGATTAAGAATGCTCTTACACTACACGATAAAAGCTACAAAGGCTAAAAATTTAGCATCATCTCAAAACAAAAGGAATTGGAGAACAGAACTCCAACATTTAATGTCATTCAGTTTACTCTTGTCTACATGTTTTAATCAAATGTATCGTGTTAGTGTAGACATGCTTCTTTCCCATTGTACCCAATATTTTTCCAATTCTTCTCATTTCCTTTCCGAATATAACTTCAGTTCTGCCCTTAAAAATTCCTTTTGAAAGCGAATCCTTGTGGTTCCTTTAATCCATACCTAATTAATTCTCCGATTTATGCATTCACATAGTCTCTCCTTTTTGTTCCCCTTTCTTCACATTAATTTTTTTAGACTCGTTCCATCTTTCTGAGCTACGTTCAGCTGATTAAGATGCTCTGAAATCAATGCAATTATTGTTTATGAGCGTATTCAACATCGTCATCAAAAAAAGGATGCTTAAAAAGAAATTTCTTGTAAAATAAAGTGAGAAGCGTAAAAAAAAGACCGCTACTTTTCAGCATACAATTTTTTGAAGAACACGAATTTTCGTAAGATTATTGAATTTTTTTACCCTCACCAATGAGTATTATTCTATAAAATAAAACAATGAATAAGGCAAATTATTTCTTGCGTCAGTGAAATTGGAAGAAGATTTGGAAGATCCATCCTTGTCCCTCGATGAGTTCACCGCCATCGTCTCCAACGCCGTCAACTAATCCCCTTTCGCCGGTATTTACTCCTATTGTGCTCACCCGCTCCCGATCCTCCCCCCAAATCTGCCTCGTCTTTTTAATCCCTCCCTCCTTGTCCCCCATCCCTCAAACTTCCTCTCGACACTTCCCGTACCCCGCAGCCTCTCCAAGGAGATCGGAGGGAAGATGGTGGTGGGGGATTATCTCGGAGCCGTCCTTTATAAAGAACGTTATCTAATCCAATTGGAATCGATTAACCTTTCAGCGGGGAAAAGCTCCCTTTTCCCCTCACTCTCCGAAGAAGCAAGCTCAATCAGCAGTCCCCAATTCCTCGTAAATATTTGTTTCCCTCCTTGCAGATAAAAGCGTTTTCATTCTGCTCCTTTCGAAAATGCCGAACCTCATCCCCTCCTCTCTCCCCCTTCTCGTTGCCCCAATTTATCCGCATTAAGCGTGAGCCCGCACTCCCGGGCCGTGATTTCTTCCCGCGGATCCCCGCATACGGGGGCACTCGCGGTCCCTGGGGGTGTACGAGCGATGGATAAACGTACAAGTCTTTGCTCTAAGGGCACTGGCCAAACCACAGCCTCGTTGCAGGCGAGAGACTCCGCGTGCTCACCGTGATTTATGGTGTCACTGCAAGTAAATGAATCCCCGAAGGTTTTCGGGCGCACTCCCTCATTATTTTGCGGAGTCGATTCTATTTTGCCGTTCGATGGCGCCGTCCCCCTGATTCAGGATCTAGTTAGCCCATAAACTTTCCGAATATTGAAAACCGTAATGTTGTTAAAGTCGGTTTTCAATTTTATACTCTCCATTTATCGAAAACGTTTTTCAAACAGGGAATATCATAGAGAATTATCTACTTCTAAAATATTTTTAATATGCCCTAAATTTATTTTTATATTCCAATATAGTTTGCTCTCACTTGATTTTCAGATACAAGCTCCCTCGAGCAAAACGATTTGCAAGCCAAGAGGAGGGGATAGACAAGTAGTTCAAAGAATCCGTGTATGATAAGATTGCGCAGCTATGGTTATTGGAAATGGCCTTATTTCAGTGTTGATGTGTGGGAAATAAAATCTTACCAATGCTCCTCATTTTATTATAACAAGATTTTTTATCATGTTCTTAGTGGTATGCTTCTAATGGCAGGCATGAGAATCTGGCCTACAAAGCAATGGGAACCTTTCCCATTATAATATACATACATCTCTGTTCACTTTATGTTTCTTCTGATTGTGATTTAAAGATGGCCCACTCTGATGTGTCGGTTGAAACGTGGTGGGATTTTATGGCAGAGTAATTGAATGCAGATTGTTTGTATCCACCATTAATTATTCCAAACTTAAGGTTTCTCCTTGCTTTTTCGACATTTTCAGTGCATATATTTTTAAATACATAAGTTATAATGGGCATTATATATAAATATATATATCCCCTCCCAAGGTCCACAGTCTTGACATGGTGGAACGGCTTGTGCGTTCCGATGACCACTAGAGCTGTGCTGGTGGGAGTCATAGTAATTGCTCCTAGTAGGGTCACCCATAAGTCGAAGGTTAGAAGCCAGACGAAAGGTAGTCCATGCAGCGTCTGTTCCTTAGTGAGGCGGCTACAAAGACGTCTCACCCCAGTTAGGCGACCATTAAGTGATGGTGTCACGTTAAAAACACTTTTCGGAATAGAAGCTAACACTGATCTCACAAAATCTTCCGGCCAGATTCCTTCCTCATAGATACTACGAATCAGTCCATATAGAGTCTCCTTCTCACATTTTCCTAAACATGTCAATAGTTCCACAGGAATGTTGTCTACCCCCACGGCCTTATTTGGTTTCATCTCCTTTAATGCCCTTTCTATTTCATCGTCGAGTATGCCTGGACCTAAGCTATCTTCTTCTATGTCATGTTCCTTTTCTAAGTCTAACCTAGTCGGCCTAAGTTCTTTACCGTACAGTGTTTCTGTATATTCCTTCCATCTCTCTTGGATTTTTCCTGATTCAACTATTATCTTACCCCGCTTATCTTTAACTATTAGCACAGATCTTCCGTTCTTACTACCCGATAATAACTTAACCTTGCTCTATAGCGCACCAATTTCACCCTTCCTCTGCAAACTTTCCATATCCTCGCATTGCGTTTTCCACCATGCTTCTTTTGCTTTATTTGTGGCCCTTCTCAATTAATTGTTTAACTCTTTGTACTTCATTTTGCCTAACTCTGTGTTTACATTCTTCCATCTTCTCTCATCCATCTTTGCAATCATCTCTTCCGTGACCCATGGTTTCCTTATCCTTTTCCCGTTAACGGTTCCTATAGTGTCTTTTAGGGCTTTCGAAATCACTGTCTTGATACATTCCCATTTTTCTTCGATAGTACTCAGCTCTTTACCGTCATCCATGTTTCTCTTCCAAATCTGGAAAAATTCAGGCTTTATGCGTATGTCCTTTCTATTGCATCAATCTAAATTGTTTAAATTTCTCTATTCCACCGGATCGTATTCATTTCGATGCCAATAAGAAACATATTAGTGTTTTTATGCATAACTTCATCGATATCCAATCTTGCATCATCTTCTGCTCACAGCTGTGACTACTTATTCGCAAATAAGGCCTGCTGCAACACCTCCTTACCTATTGTGTCCTCCTATTCCATACAATATGAATTTACTGTCGTGCAATGTATTGTGTTCGAATTATCTGGTAAATCTACGGCTATTGTAATTATGGTACTAGAAATATTGGATCTAAATACCGTAATCTGATAACTGGTAGCGGTGAAAACTCAAATTTATTGTTAAACCAAGTACTTGCATATCCATAATTGCTCTCACTGAAAGAGCAAATGCTTGTCTTGAAAATTCATATGTGTCATGTGCGAATATGTCATAAGCTCTATTCGTGAGTCCAATGCTAAGACGTCACTGAATGTTTCCTTCAACCTGGTATTTCATCTTGAAAACGTTCTGCACATTAATCTCCTTCAGGTCGTGATGTCCTAATGTTACAATGCAGATGACCGCAGTTGTGGATGGCGTTTTTTTGTAGAACTCCTTCATGATTTGAAGGATAGGAAATGCATTACTTTTCCACAAAATATAAACTTATTTGTGAATAATTTCGAAACTGAGTATCACCATCTGTATGATGTCAATGATGATGCTCTCCATCGAAAACTGGTCGCAAATAACTTTATATTTTGTGGGAATTGAATGTGTTTACTCTCTTCCTTCTTAAACTGATGAATTTTATAATAGCGTTAAAATGGTACGGCTTAAGATATCTGGATGTGTTCCACCCTTAATGCGATCTAATTATAAAATTAAAATCTAAGCCCAAGCTACGCTGTTGTTCCTAGAAAAAAATATATAATTAAAAATTATATCTGTGTATATGTATATAGAGGTATGTAAAAAAAATATATTTCTATATATTATAAAAATATATATTTTTATATATTATATATATATATGCAAATCAAGGAGGAGATTGTTAAGTGTTGTTTATATGTGCGTGAGTGTATGCGGAATACATATGCAGTTCCGAAATCAATGAGCGTTTAACACGACCTCTTAAAATGTCAAGGATCAGAGGGTTGTCGTCTTCAGGGACCGTAAAACGGTTAAGATGGACTCGAAGCATGAACGCTCTTCTTGGAGACTTAATGTGCGTATCAAAAAAAGTTGCCGATTCCGGTCGACGCAATCGCCGATGAGTTTACGCACGGAAGGAAATATCTGGCGTCGCCGCTGCGGTCTGGAAGTCTTTTGAGACCCTTGGAGGGTTAACGAACCCTCGAACCCTCTTGACCTCGCTCTGGAATCCTTCGTCTCTTTTATTCGCCGACTGTATTCGCCTTTTTTCCCCTTTTCCCTAGTAAGGATCCTATTTGTCCTTTCCATCTCTTTCGACCCAGTCGGCGTAGTCCCAAAGAAACGAACGGAGGCGAAGGCCTCTCTTCCTTTCCCTTCCGTTCCCCACCCCATTCCCGTTATGGAATTGACGAGCACTTAACCTGCCTCCGGGTCACTTGGGTCCGGATAAAAGCCTCCCTTGAGTGCGTGCGTCTCCAGCGCTTGCGTAGCGTGTACGGGTACCGACTGACTCCCGTTATCAATTATCGATTCCTGGAAGTTTTCGCACTCGCTTGTTTTATTTTTCCAGTTTCAAAAGCTGCGTGGAAAGGCGGCGGAAATATCACCCCGGGGTGGAAAACCCAAATTAAAATTCCCTTCTCTTGAAAGTGTGTGGCAATGGAGCAGGAAGCGGCAAGGAATGCGAGAATTGGAAAGAGCAGGAAATCGTAGGATTCAATTCTCCCCTCCTCCCTACTGCGCATGCCCGTGGTAACTACAAGTACACACGTAGGTAGGTAGACAGAGGATCTTGCCCGGGATGAGTATGTCCGCGTCCCTCTTACCCAACATTGGGGTGGACAGCGGTACGTTTGTCCGCCTTTTCAAAGGGAAACTTTTTAAATTCAAAAGCTCATTTTTTTGCATACATCTCGGAGTTCTAGCAGAAAAAGCGGCTGATTTTTCCTCCCAGGCTCTCACTCTTATCTTCATGGCAGCTTTTAAATTTAGAAGGGTACGCAGAAAACTAATGCACACATGCTTGAAGACCACAAATAAATTGACGTCCAGAAGCACTCCTGGTGGCACGTGGAAGTAACATTCCCCCTCTACACGCATGCGCAGGTATGAGGTCGTTACATTCATCCAGTGTATTTTGAGAAGCGGAAGTATAGAGACGTGTTCTAGTGCTATGTCAGAGCGACTTTTCTCGGAGCGAATCCAAGACTTGACAGTTACCTTCATCTCATCGTCCGAGGTGTAATGATTACCCTTGAGGTGTCTCTTGAATTGAGGAAAAAATAAAAATCGCAAGGCGCAAGATTGGGGGAATAAGGAGGGTTTTGTTTGTTATCGTCTGTGAGACGGCGTGGTACCCATCGTACACAGGTGTTACGGTATCCCAATTGTTCAATAATAAAGCCGACACGTACCTTGAATATTCCCATATGGTTTGCGATACGCTTTTGAGTGATTCGCCGGTCATTTCGAATCAAATCTTCGACGAGTTTGCGATGTTTATCGTATGTGGCAGTGATCGGACGTCCGCTGCGTGTTTCATCAACAATTACCGCTTTTACAGATTTAAAACCACGAAATTTCACTACCCGTTAATTTACAGTTGACCTATCAACAGCATCGTCACCATTAACAGCCTTTAAACGACGATGAATCTCAGTAGGAGTAATTTTTTAGCAGTTAAAAATTCGATAACAGCACACTCGCGTTGCCATAACACTAGAACACGTCTCCATACTTCCGCTACTCAAAATACACTGGATGAATGTAACGACCTCAAACCTGCGCATGCGTGTTGAGGGGAATGTTACTTCTACATGCCACCAGGAGTGCTTCAGAAGGTTATTTTGTTTGTGGTCTACGAGCATGTGTGCATTAGTTTCCAGCCTATCCTCGTAACATAAATTGGCGAACTGTACCTGTAATTAAGTCTATTACTCATCCGATAAATCAAGTAATTCCTGACACATCCAACCAACTGCAATAATTAACCCAAAGGCTGGTTTGATGGATAAGGATAGATAATCCCGACGGGGCGTGAACTTCACACATCAGGGTTGACGCGCCAATTCCTTTCCTTGTGCCACCGATGGTTTCGTAGGATGATAACGGGTAATTGAAATCGGAGGATAAATAGATGATACACGAAAAATCACAAAGCTCGGGTGAAGTTGAGAGTACCCAAAGGTGTCACCTGGGCTGTAACCAGGGTCATCCGGCCAGTACCTCAGCTCTCTGCCAAATGGACTACTAAACCCCCTCCTGACAAATACGTGTTAGGATGGAACTTGGCAGTTCATTATGAGTTATTGCGAATTTAAAGTCAATGTCATTATCCTTCTACAGATTTTTTGCTTGAATAGTTCAATGAAAATGGTAATTAATCCATTATGGAGCTTTTATATTCATTAAATGAAGAACACAATTTATTTTTCCACTGTTCTAACTAAGAACATTATTTTGACAAGTAAGAACTAAGAACAAGAATTTAATGAGCATAAACTTCCACAAAGTTGAGCCAGAAACAATCGAATACAGCTTTTCTATGCTATAAATTTGTTTTTTATCATACACCACAAACTTCACTTTGAATATTGTCTATTATTATTTTTTATTTCTGTTTTATCCAGCTGCCTGTGGTAGTGAAGTGAACTACATTTTTCGATATCTACCGGGTTTACCCCTAACATTAGCCGTGACGTGAATGCTAATGTTATTTATTGCTCTGCAACACATAAGTGCCAAAAATGAGTCCCAAAAGAATAAGTAGCACACCATGAATCACAATTTAAGGATATTTTCAAAGAGGAATTTGTGATATAAAGTCTAAATAAACTTAAAAATTATGTCTAGTAAAGATCCAGTCGAAATCAGAAACACAATTGCGCAATGGTAAAAGCGTGGCTTTAAGTGACTGTTATGGGAAACGTTAGGAAATGAAGGGCAAAAATTAAAATCAATATTCCTTTATTATTAGAAGACGGGTATGTTTTCTTTGAAAGTCCAGAACATTGAGGCTAGTCACTCAGATATATTTTCAGTGAACCATATTATTTTAGAAAACCTCCTCGGTGATCTCAGCAAGAGAATCTTAAACCATCAAGTGTGTGTCACACTTCATTCCGAAATGTTTTATGGCAATAAAATTCAGGTACGTAAGATGGAAAAAGAATGAAGAGGTTTTCAGTTGATTTGGTTTTACTCTTCTCTAAGAGATAGTGTTGGTAACTCGGTCAGTGTGTCGCGCACACAATGCCCTAGATATGAACATTTAAAAAAGCACTAGGCTCCCTTTATGCAAACCCATATACCCCATCTGAATGTAACCCGTACACATTTCTCCAAAGGGTGAATAACAAAATTAATAGCATGATTTGTATAATGTACCTATGTAACAGGATAAGAAGATTTGGGGAATTGTATTGAGGAAAAAGAGGAAATTTTTCTGAATTGTATATCTGCTTATGAGGCAGATTGGCATTTAAATTAGGCGCCCGTCATCCTCTGTGAGGAAGTATAATTCTGCCTGATTTGTTTTATTATTACACAAGTATCAAATTTAGTTCACTCTTCGATGGGTGTATGTTAAATTGTGGTCAACAAAGGGACTCTTTCCTAATTATTTTAGAAATTAAAAAATGGTACTTTATGATGTATTTATTTCGGGATCCATTGATTTTTCATATATAACTCTTACATGAACGCCTATCCTGTTGGGTTTTTTACTCTTTAGGCAATCCTCCTTGCATCACAAATAATCTCAATGATTCCTATATTAAAAATGTATTTCAAATATTAAACTATAAAAAATTAAATTTGCTAAAAATATAGGTTGATTACTTCAAAAACTAATTTTTACGAATCACACGCTTGATTATTTTACGTCATAATTGCATCAAACTGCAGATTTTTTTCGAGTAGTGAATACAAAATAGAGTGAAAATGATTTATAATGATTATTTGTTTGAATTTTAAAACAATTGCAGCTTATTCTGCCTGCAATTCATCCTACCGTGAGTTAAGTACTGCAACATGTAAACAAAAGCAGAAGCGTGTATGAATGCGTATGTGTACAAATATTTGCAAGGAAATAAGAATATTCTACAAAAATTCTACATATGACATATACTATTCAACATTTCAAAGTTATTAAAATACAAACATTCTTTTGATTACTGATTTGTATGAGAATTTATAGCCACTTAATTGTAGCCAGTAATTGGCCTGATGGCTAAATAGAAGTTCATAAAATATAAATCTGACCACATAAAAAGGAAATAATTTGCAATTTCCTTTGACATCCGTGGCATCAGAAACATGACATCATATTTCTTTTAACATTATTTTGACTTGAATGTTTTCTTAAGTAATGTTGGTTTCTGAAACTGGTAAAAATTCAATCTCTATTTAGCTGTAATCCAAAATGACCGTTAGTTAGAGATTCGGAGGTATACCTGGTCCAAATTGATTCATTTTTATGTCATTTACGTCATTTCATTCATTCATTTGATTCATTTAGGTCATAAATGAACTAAATATGACCTATAATAACCATCTATAATGTGCAAAAACTGGGACCTTACATGAACGAGTGAAGTATACTTTTTTATGGTGTCATATTATGTAACATGTTAGCTTTAAATATTAATGGGTGTAATTTGCAATGTTTGCTTTCAGTTAGTAATAAACGATTATAGCGTTTGAAATTCCCAAATTAAATAATATTTTACATCTTATACTTCCATCAAAGAATACTGTCGCTTCCGTGATTTTGGCGCTACTGTATTTAGCACTCCCTAGTTATTGCGTACTTGAGCGCCTACGCGCTGAATACTGACGAAAAACGTTCTATCCGCAGCCAAGGCGGCTGATCCGCAGGTCCGGCGTAGCGTAATGTTTTACTTTTCTCGGTGATAATAAAACTGATTGTAGACAAACGAACTGATGAATTTGTTAATCTTTGATTATTCCCATTACAGTAATTAACTATACCGACTGCAGTTGCTTCGGTGGTCGACTTAAAGAGTGCGATGAGAGGCGTACGCAAAAACTAGCCTTACGGTCCTTAGTTTGAATATCACCAGGGGCATAAATAATGGATATTTGGTAATTCTTTCCAATAATTGTGTTAATGACATCAAACGACAGCTTTTGGAGTGCTATAAAATGAAACAAACTCTCTCCCCAACCAACTGCAGGCAATTTCCAGCATAACTGCCGCCAAATTGTCTCTACACACCCTCATCACCAAGGACAACCCACCGACGCTTCTCCCGGTTAGCCATCTATTTTTCTTCGGGTCGTTTGATCGTCCATCTTGATGGACTTCAATTAAATCTATCTCCGTGGCCAATTATTACTTAATAGTTGGGATAAATATCAGGTCTGATGACACGGCACACAACACCGTCAGGCGTCTCATATGTCAGTCGTCCATCTCACAGGCACACAACATCCAAATATTAAGAGTCCACACATGGGCGCCTTCATGGCGCCGGCCTATTATTTGGTTCCGGCGCCTAACTATCGCCCCCCCCCCGTTGAATCCTGTCCGCTCAAACAAGTGCGCTCATTACTTGGGTCGTCATACCGCAAACATATTGAAATGTAATGATTGCTCCGTGGTTAACTATTTATGAAATAAGGAATGACAACCCGTTCGGGAGGACGTTAGGGTCCCCCTCTGCCAATTCCTTGCGTCCAAATGGCTAAGTGGCCCCTAGCCCCTCCCACGTTGCAAGTTTTCCTGACCCCTAAGGTTCCGTAAGCAGCTCACTCGCCCGCAAATGCGAGCGGCCCCCGTGATCCCGCCTCTTTCGCTCCCCGTCGCATCATCCCCTTTAAACCCCGCGGTCCCGCGCACACGCCGCTGGTCCCTTTAAACGCCGCTGCATTCATGTCCAATGTAAAAACTTAGGCGGGGTGACTCGCTCGATTGTAATGTGGATTTAGGTGTGATTTTTGCACAAAGACGGATCATTTTTTTTTCGCTCGATAACCGTTTTGTACGTGACCGTCGGAAGGTGGGGAGGAGGGCGCAAGGGAGACCAACGGGCACACGACACTTGTGGCATTCCTCCACTCGCAGTAAAACGCTTATCAAAGGGGTGGGATCGCTTATGCACGGCTTCCATAAAGTCACCGCCGTGATCTCCCCGTTGCTGGCGAGAGTCCGTGGCCCCGGCGGGGGCCGCCGCGCGAGTGTGCGGGTGCGGCTGTGTGCTTAAAAAGGCGGCGGAGGCCAATTCATCACGTTTCCCTTTATGGCTCTGGAGCTGACGTGGACCCCGTTAAACGGCAGCAGCTTGGGTGAAATGTGCGGCGCTGGCAGACAATGGATCGTGCGGAGGGTTCCGTGGGCGCCGGGAACTTGGGCTTCAACCCTTCCCCTCCCACCCCCTCCCCACTATCTCATTTTTAAATCGGATCTTTTTTGGGTTTTATTTCACTGCGGTCGCACAAAATCCAAGGTTTTATAGTCCGGCGGAATCAGTGCGGGCAATTCACTAAAAGTTTATTATGAGCAATAAACCCACGGTTTACGCACAGCTTCTTGTGTCAGTCATCGTCCAAAAAGACTTTTTTTTCCCGGTGAAGCGTAACCGGTAACGGCCACTCAGACGGTTACGGCCGTCATTCTGAGAGAAATCAAATCTTTGGTCCCATCTTCATCTTTCCTCGAAGGTTGGTCTTCCTGCAACAGGAAAGGGTGAGAATAAGGCCTCAATATTTTTGCTTCAGACTTACACCCTTTTGACAATTAAAGTGTCATCGCGTCGAAGTTCGAATAATTCTTGAAGTTAACCTTCGGAGATTTCCAACGCCAAATGGATGACTGACTAAGAATTATCCGAAAAATCATCCCATCAGTGTATATCATTCGCGGAAACTTTTGGGTATGTTACCAGTGAAATTCGATCTTCACATATAAGATTTGACACTCAGGTATCGGAATTTTGAAAATTATTTTAAAAAATACTCATATTAAAAATATTACATCCGTAAATGATTGTTAAAACGAACTACTCGATGTACATAGTAAGTCGACTATCGCAATAGTACAGTCATGCAGCATACATTTTCTTCCTCGGTTCAGACTGCCATGCTCTGAGTTTTGGTGGACCACTTACCCACTCATGTAACAAACTTACCGTTGCTGAAAAACAAATGTTGAAACATGAATCCTAAAATGAATCTCATGCTCGGCGGATAGAATGTCCAACGAGAAAAAATATTTTCCACGGAATAGCCTTTAGGTTATTGCTTGAATACTGGCCCTATTCCACAGTTTATGCTGCGGAAGATTGCATTTTGAGGAGTCTCATTATGCTTCTGTTCCAGCGCAATACGCCTGCATCTTCTTAAGTTGGTTGCGGGCCGAATCGGATCCGTGGGGTCTTACGCTACCGGCACTGGTATATCATTTATTATCAGTTCCAACAGAATTAAATAGCTGATTTAGATAATCAACTAGGTGCCCCATAAGGTTTTATTGTAAATTAAAAATGTTTATAATGTCAACGCTTTTATGAGTGGTGAAGCGGATTTTTTAAGTCTCAAATAAGTAATTTTTTTAATAGTTCTGATATTTAAGCTATTTCTTGTGTGTGCCTTTAATGGCAATACATGGTTTAAAACTGAGATGAAGGCAGATGGTGCCACCTCAAGTTTGAACGTTTGAGCTATTAGCGCCATCAGATGTTTTTGTAAAATCTTGTGACACAAGATTTATCACAGTTATTAATCATCTCTACATTTATCGATGAATTCTTCATGCGTTGTGCCCAAAACTTTCTCTCTCATGTTGGCAAGGAATATCGCGTGTGCAAATTTTACAGGCAATCTGTCGAATCAGAAAAAAATTCCAGCTTAAGGCTGATATTTATGACCCAAGAGAAATTCTTTGGGCTCCTTTTTACTTTCTCCATGCGCATACACGTTCTATAAAGTATCGCATTCACGTTTAAAACTAGATTTTCAGATTTCGAGAGAAATGCATGTTATGAATCCATCTTAGTGCATTTTTATAATTTTTCAAATCATATCTCTTTGCATGCTGGAAAGTTCATGGTTCTCATTAAGATATGAATCATGTTTTTTTATCGAATAAACACGCATTTTTCTTGCCTCCAATGCATCTTAAAAAACTGATGAAAATCATCATTGACAGTTCCCATATTGATGAATGTATTACATCTAATATCACATCGTAGGGTTGGTGTCTTCCATTTTCCTTTTTTTTTCATGCCCACCCAGATGAGCTTATTCTTTTTTGTTGCACAGCTCCTGTAGTTTTATTTGACGTATTTATTTTATGCATTTCGGATATATAACCGTCGAATTTCACAATGTTGATGACTGTCTGATGCTGTGTACCTGATGATGGCATAACAGCCGAAACCGGTCGTTTTATATTAAAAGTGTGGAAGTCACAAAGTGCTTATTTCTTTCTAAATTTGATGACGGTGAAGTAACTTTAGTTTTAAGATACTTTCTTCATAAACCTAAAAATGTTTCACCAATAACTTGCTCACATCTACATTACACATCTTCTACACATCAATATCCTGCGAGCCACTAAAAAGGTGTCTGGCAGGGTGCAGCACCAGGAGGAAAGGTTAAGGGATGAAGGGGTTGGGGTTTTTTTAAATATGGGTGGGGGAAGGTGGGGGGAACCTGAAGTATATGTCCTCGTGCTGTCCCTAACTTGTAGATTAATACTTATTGTATCGTACAGACTCCTGGGGGATTGCGACTAAAAGCATTCTGGTCTCTTATCGTTCTAGGAAAAAATGACATTTTAAACCTGTTAGTCTTGCAGTATATCACTCTAATCTTGTTTTCGTGATCCCTCCGACCAAAATACGTTGGGTTTCGTATTACCTGTATGTTCTTGATGTCATCAGAAAAGGCCCCATCTTTAAATTTTTTTAACCAGTTTACTATAGTGTAAACGCCGCTGTGTTAGGGAATCACAGCCTAAATTTTCTAGGAAAGGAGTTACGCTACTGCGATGGTCATAACAATGTTTGACAAATATACCTCCTTCACTGAACTCGATCTAATTCCGAAATCAAATTTATCTTTTGAGGATCCCATATACTGGCAGCATACTCTAGGTGGGGCCTGACTAGGGCAAGAAAACATCGGTCCTTCACTTGTTCGTCGCATTTACCTCGCACTCTTTTTACAAATCCCAATTCTTATTGGCACCACTGCGTATTTCACGTATGTGCTTTCCTCAGGACAGATCGTGAGTAATTGTTACACCCAAGTATTTAAAGGAATCTACCCTCGCGATTTCGATTTGTTTCACTTTGTAACTGAATGAGAGGGAATTATTCTTTTCCCAAAATTGTATTACTACGCATTTTCTCAAACTTAATTCCAATTTCAATGAGTTGTACTAATTCTGAATTGCATCTAGGTCGTTAGCTAACGCCACTTTGTCTTCGCGACTTCGAATGTCCCCATAAATTACTGCATCGTCAACGAAAAGACGGAGCTTGCTATTAAGAGGTGATTTATGTAAATAAGGAATAATAGGGGGCCTATGACACTTCCTTGTCCTACACCTTACGTGACTTTGACAGTATCGCATGATACACCGTCTAGAACAACTCTTTGAATACGATCTCTTAAGAATTGTTTAATCCAACATATAATGCTCTCGTGTATTCCATAAGTTTTCAATTTCGCGAGTAACTTGCAATCAGGGACTTTATCGAAAGCTTTTTTAAAATCTAGGATTATTGCATCAACTGGAATATTACTTTCACCAGAGTTCATCATAACATGAACAAAGAGTGGGAGATGAGTTTCGTGGGATCTACCCTTACGGAAGCCGTGTTGGTTATTAATCAATAAATCTTGGTTATCGTGGTACCTCATTATGGAACTTACAATGATGTTCTCCAAAATCTTACAGGAGAAGGAGGGGAGCGATATTTTCCGATAATTACTGCGGTCCTCCCGGTCTCCGTTTTTAAATATGGGTGTTACAGAAGCTACCTTCAAGCCATTTGGCACGTTTTCTTCTGCTAATGATTTCTTAAATATTATATCAATATGAGGGGCAATTTTAACAAAGGGACAACGACAGTTCTTTATACACGCGCGGCGGTATCTCATCATGTCCCGGAGATTTTTTAGGATCAATTTTTTTAAGGAGTAGCTCCCTTCCGCGGGTGGAAAGGTCGATTGCTTGCATTGGTTGCTTAAATGGTTTCAGAAGGTCCTCGGGTATATTCTGTGAGCATATATTGAAAATACTCTGGAGGAATTAGTTTGATATGTTGGCTTTATGTAAACTACTCGTTACTTCAATCCCCTTTTCGTTATTCAATGAGTTTACGGTGGGATTTTTCCCTGCACTTCCCTGACGTAGGACCAAAACATCTTTGGGTTATCGTTAAAATCTTTACCTAACTTTTCCTTTTGAATTTCGCTAGCGCCTTCCGGAAGGCGTTCTTGGCAGTGGACCTAGATGCTTTGTAATTCTGTATGGTTTCGTTGATTTTATCTGGGGAAGAATCTTTAACCGCGTTTTTCATTCTGGCATGGCAAACCCTTTGCCACCTTAGAGATTTCCTTACTTCAGAGTTGTACCAACGGGGTTCCTTATTTTCTTTTATATTTTTACTAGGTGTGAATCTCTGTATTTCTGAATGTGTTATCGCAAGAAAATTATTCCAAGTATCCTCGACACTCCTAGTTTTAAACTCACTTGATACTTGGACTGGAATAATAAGGAATATAAATATTGTGATATAAAGGAGCCATATTTTCACCTGTGCTGCATCTCTATGAAAAATGCAACAAAACCCTATTTCACGATTCTGTGTAATATCCTGCATTTTTTATGTACGTTTATTCTTAAAGTATTTGCTCTACTAAATGAAATGATATGCGTCGTATTTTCAGATATCCCTCTTGAGCATTAGAAGGGGCTAAAAGAAAAAATATAATTGGGCTAAGCTAGCGTGAATAGAGACGTAAAAAATGAAAAGGCCCACAAAGGAGGCCCTATTCAATTAGTTTCATGTAAAAACTTATAAAAATCACCAAAGAGCCACAAGCCACCAAAGTACACCGGAATAAACGCCCATTATCTCTCTTCAAGAATGAGTTGAAAAATTAAGTACTAAATTGACCATCAACATTAATGGTATGTTTTCAATTATGTTTTCATTATCCATTTGAACTCACTTGTATTTTATTTTTACATTATTAATATTTATATTAATATTATTAATATTTATAGGTACATCGATTTAAGGTAATTATGATAGGGATTTACTGTAAGTACTGATAGTGCCTGCTAAGCTGTAAGGCACTTGGTTAACCTACTTGCGGAGATTCATTTTGCTCAAGGTGTACATAAACCCTCATATATTCCAAGACGTTTGCGTTCATAGAGGTAAATAAAGGTTGTAATTAGGATAAATAAAGGTTACCATTACGTATGGATCCAATAAATATCAAATAATTTCAAATCCTCACCATTTCCAAAGCCATCGAGTTTGTTTACGATAACTTTGCAATCAGGTGTAGGAAACGACCAGGAGGTTAGGAATAGATAGAGGAAAGCGTGAGACGCTATAACAAAGAGCTAGAAAATCTACAAATGTACTTACTGTTTATCAACCACTACACTTGAAGTCCTCTCTACTCGTCACCAATTAAAAGACCGTAATGCTACTCAAAATTCTTGAACATCCCACGGCTGGAAAGAGGCCCTGAGCGTGAGAAGCCAGGTTAACCTCGAAATACCCATTTGATTTCTTTTTTTCCTTCCCTTACGTAAAAGCAACATTCGGTCATTACAGAATTGGCTTATATCCCATTCATTCATTTCCCAGAAATGTATATTAAACCTATAATTATCGATTGTGTCGACTAAATGATCAGTAGGTTAAATTTATCTTTTGAGGTAGTTATTCTTACGGGTTATTAAAAGAATTTTAAAAATATGAAACAGACTCTCTTCATACGACTCTTTCTGTTCGTATACTTACGAACAGCATTGGCAACAACTCAGATTTTGCGTCGCATCAATTTCCAAATTCCCAAAAGAGGCATTTTTTATTCATTTCAAGCAGCAGAACGATATCAAATTGATGATGATAAAGATTTCGGTTTTTTTTCTCGATTCCCCTACCTAAGTCATCCTCGTGAATTTCATAGCCACTTTCCAAGAGAATAAAATACGATATTTATTGAACCGAGTACAGCATGTCTCTTATTAACAGAGCACAGTCATGGCAATTCTATTAAGGTAAGCGTTTTAAAAGCAAAAAGACATTTTTCCCGGAATTTCAGGCAATGGAAGAGACAGAAATGTTGACAGTCAGGAGACTGGATACTTTATTTCGCGCAAATTTGGAGAAAGCGAAATAAGTATTTCCACCTCCTTGGGATCCTGAGACCTTCCTGGGACCCTTCCGCGGAAATTCGAGGATAAGTTCCGGAAGCTTAATAAAAGTATTTTTTGGGGAGACGATGGACAACTAATATCATTTGCTCTTGGAATTGTAATATCAATGATAATAAAATAGTCTATAAGAAAATATAAATTAAACATAGCGTATCTAAGTAGCCTGATATTATCAATTGGAGTGCCCAAGTAGCTTTTATCCAAATTAATGTTCCCCTTTCATTTATTCCGGAAACTATAAGTTTCTTTATTATTTAGCGACACCAGTGATCAGTATGCTAACCTATAACTTGGATGACCGAAATTTTTTATCGATCCAAGTTTCCATCGGAAACGTGATATATTTTTTTATTGCTTTCTGATTCAACGATAATTTTTCAATTATGAATTTTGAAAGTTAAAATTCATTGCGTTTGTGGCCTAGAAAAGTTAAGTAATTAGCCACGGATTAAAAAAAAGAATACGCTGAATC
Source organism: Hetaerina titia (assembly GCA_037158775.1). Classification (NCBI taxonomy): domain Eukaryota; kingdom Metazoa; phylum Arthropoda; class Insecta; order Odonata; family Calopterygidae; genus Hetaerina; species Hetaerina titia. The sequence goes on from CM073768.1 coordinate 135,902,531, forward strand.
CTATATGTTCTGAGGAAACGTGGCATGAACTCGTGGCGGACCACGGCATGCGAGGAAGACGGCGTTTTAAAAATACTCCCTCGTAGCCTTGCAAAAATAAATACACCCCATGACCCAGAAAAAGTTCAGAATGTGGAGCGGGAGAGTGGTCTGAAAATAACAGTCGGTAGGTAGTCATTCTGCAGTCGTGAGACATGGGGCGCGCATGCTGGATTACTTAAAACACAAAGCTTTGCGCCAATCTTCTTTCATGCCCTAATACAACAAATGAGAATACTCCAACCACCCAATTAGTCCTTGATTCCCATAGAGCACACTCGAATGAATCGTCGTGTCGCTCAAATTTACTAGACACTCGTAATGGCTAATTTATGAATTTCACTTTCCAGGTTTCGTAACTGTGGAATAATTTCAGTGATTTTGATTGTCATGACCAAATGCCCTTCTAATCTCCTCTCTTATTCGCTGCTGGCTCCAAATAATATAATATAAAATAAAATTTATGATTAGTCTATAAGAAATTTTTACTACTATTATTTACTCATAGACAAAAAAATGATTTTTTATCCAGATTTACTTTTTTAAATACTTCTACGCGTTTCCTCATCACAGTAATAATTGAACAAGTGATAACAGCAGATTATTCCAAGAAAAGTGAAAGAGGTAGAGAGTTTCCGAATCGGAATTTATCTAATGCTGTAATTTATTGAAACATAAACTATCAAGGAATAAGTGACACCTTTTAAGGTCATAAAATCCCAGGAACAAGTTATACGAGTCAAAGTCTCGTATTTTAAGTCAAATCTAAGTATATAAACAGATCCTCACTGAAACTTCTTGGCCATGATGGGTGGGTCCTCAGGAAGACTGTTACCCAAAGGTATAAGGCATGAAAAATGGCATTACAAAAACTAAGCGAAAAACCAATAGTCTCATCTTAGTTATTAGAATCTCCGTAAAATGTACATTGACCATTATTTTCCTCTTCGGCAGCTGCTATTATCACTCGTGGTTGAATAAATATGAAAAACAACGTTTTGTTTCCATATAAATGGAGCACCATCTTTTTCGTATCCGAAATTCTTTGGGATCAGCTTCTGGTGATGCTCTGGCTTCTTCCAATCCAAGGTCCAAGCCACATTTCAGAGTTTATTAACGTAGCTGGTTTACATGCTCCAGTTGTAAGTGGGGATCGAGACGGTGCAGTGGCTAGCGTACTGGCTACCCAAAGCGAAGGCCCGGGTTCCAATCCTGGAGACGGCAGATATTTTTCAGTGTTATCCCGATACATACTTGAGGTGCTCTGTGGAGAGAACTTTGCGTGAGTACGCCGTCCGTCGGATGGGACGTTAAACTGCACCCCCCTTGGCGCCTTTCCTTAAGAGTCGGCTAACACCAGGTTTCTCTCCACCCTTTCTCCTTTCCCATTCATCCCTAATGGCGCAAATGAACCCAAAGGTCGTTCGCCTCTTCCACTATCTAATCTACTACTACTAATGCAGTTTCGGGTATAAAACTTCAAAATTAGAGTCGGGTCCGTTGGATAGATCATGACACCGTGGACACTCGCCCGCGTCTTGCTCGGAGGTGAGGAGCCGAGGCGAAGGCGTTCTGTGAAGTCCTCCCTTTCTCCTCCACTCCCGTTTCATCATTACTCAAACACTCCTCCCACCCTTCCGCCTCTCCCCAAGACGGCTGCAACTTACCGCCACCGGTAAGGTTCTCAGTTCCCGGTGGGGGAAACAGTTTTCGACGGGAATGACACTCGCAGGGAGGACGAAACGCTGGAGAGATTCCGAGAAACGCAAACTCATGGTTGAAGCGTTTTCGTTTCGGGAAGGATAGGAATCCTCTCGGGCTGGAGAAATCAGTCAAAAGAGTATCAGTCCGCACGCGGAGATCCGCCGAAGGGGGAAGAGAGGATAAGGAGGGTACACGACACAAATAAATAATGCCACCCACCCCTCTCCCTCCCTCAACCGGATGGGGTGTGACTTCAACCCCGGAGGAAAGCCTCCCACTGCTTTTGTTGAGGTGGCGGAAAGAGTTTCCACCGCACGAGGAAGAAGATAGGGAGAGAGGAAGGAGGAAAAAATGTCTCAGAAATGAGAGCGGCAGGAATATCCATTCGGACTTTCCTTATCTCCTCCCCTCCTCCCTTTTCGTTCTCTCTCTCGCTCCCCCCTCCTCCTCCCCTCCACCTCCTCCGCTCAGTGTCATCCGTCTCCTCCCATTTTTCTCGCTCACTCTTTTATTTCTCTGTCTTTCCTTCTCTCTCTCTCACGCAGATAACCTTCCTGTCCTTCGCCGTCGGGACCTTCGCCGGCTGGGGGGCCAAGGCGGACGGGGGCATCGGAGGGTTGGCCGGCGAGGAGGGTTTGGGGGGACTGATGTGGGCGGGAGGAGGCTGCCCGGACGGCGGCGTGGGCGTGGCGGAGGCGGGTCTCCCGCCCACCGGGGGCCTGTGGTGCGGTACCGCCTGGGGACACTCCACCTACTTCTCCGAGACCCACTCCGTGGCACTCTACCTCACGCTCCTCAGGCTGCCGGCGCATCAGCATTTTCACTTCAGACTCTCTTACAGGTTAGTCGGAGAGGGAAAACCTCTTTTTCCATCCCATTATGCGTGTGGTCATGCTTTTCCAGTCCAGCTATTTTTACTCAATTTCGAATGTTCGACCTCTGAGCGTTCGCATGTGCGATCATCAGAACGGCGGAATTTTGAAGGCATTAGTCGCTGGGGTTCGATTGACGCCGCCAGAGAAAAATACTCTCGGTAATATGTCTACAGTTTTATTTTTCTTACGTATCACTTTTGCTTACATGATTTATTTAAAAATGGAATAATTTTCAAGCAAGTCTAAAATAAAGGTAAGAGCGGAAAATTTTTCGGTCATTGGAATTGATCCTATTTTGAGGACTATTTTGAAGATCTCTAGGAAACGCCTAATGTAAACTTACTGCTTTTAACATTTTGTTGGTCACAACACATATTATCTATCAGTTGACGTAGTATAAGGATAAATCATTTAATATTGTCTTTCATGTTCTGAATATAATTTGTCTAAATAAATATAGCAGCCCAAATCTATGATCGTTCATTTTAAACTTTGCGTGTCCAAGATGTAATGTATACGTGAATTCCGGTGCCTTCAGAGTCTTTGGTTATGGACCTGGTTGCCGTTGTCTGCTTTCATGAAAGGAAACATATCCCCTAAGAAAAAATATTTAGAAGAAAGACAGGAAAAATCAATATGTATACGAGTACATATACTCATACTCGTACATATACTCATTCACATGGACATATGTAGTTAGTTATGAGGAAAAGGAATAGGAACACATATTAAAGACGAACACAAGAGAGATGGGAGTCTTTGTCTTCGACTTGCCGGGCAGAGCACCAGCCCGCCATATGGCGGGTTTTTGTGTTTGAATGTTTATGTATTGTAAATATATATATACTTATAAATACAACTCTATTACAGTATATTACAGAAGAAACTTTTTAGACAATTCATCTAAAGCTGCAAGGAAAATATTAGTTTTGGCCGACGATATTCAAATACAAGGAATAGTTTTTTTTAATTAGCCGTTTAAATTAAATCACTAATGATATTCTAATATTCCCCGTTTCTTTCTCCCTTCTTCTAAAGATAAGATGTCTTTTCATAATTATTTTTTGGCAAATATGAAATTAAAAGGAAGTTACACTTTCTTCAAAAGTTAACAAATATCTATTTATCGCTCATAATATAAAAACGTCCGCCATAATCAGAAATTTAATAATTTCTAAACTCTGTTTTATTATGATTTGTCCTTGATAAAATTTAAGTTTTTCTGTCTCCTGATGTTTGCCTTTTTTCTTCTTAAATTGTATCAAGAGGTTTTGTAAACCATCTCTTCTCTTAAATGAAATATTTGCATTTTCTGTTTCCTTTAAATGAAATTTCCTGAAAATTAATTCAGTTAGGAGTCAATATTACCTTCCATAGAAGCATTTCATTTCTCATTTTATCTTCATTTTCATTTGTCACATTTTTTAAAGCTATTATTTATTTTCATTTTAACATTTAAATGTACACATTAGGTATGGACAACAGATCCCCTGCGTTTATTTGATCTTTTAAAATATATTTTCTCTACTTCCCAGGCACGGATTGAAATAAAAATCCTTCATCAAATGAAGAAAGGAGATAATAATATCATCATTTAGGATATAAACCACTTTTAATCGTTTAAAACCTTCCTTTTTGTAAATTTGCAAAGAAAACACCCATTTATCTTGACCAGGATTGAGCGTTTGTCCGTTGTGTCGACGATTTTCATCACCAGTTCACCCAAATTCAGATAAATTTCTGAGAAATTTTATTCAAATTGTAATCTATTCGTATCAAGTGTGTGCTGAAAGGATTTAGGATCTTTTTATTGGACTTTTGGATAAAGGATTTTGAGGTTAGCCACCTCAGCGTTAATTAGTTCCTGGAATGTCATTGGAAAAAAGTTAGTAATCAAGTGTTGGATAAACAGTCATGAAAGCATTTTATGGTAAATAGAGTCTATAATTTATATTTCACCGTTAATTAAAGCTGAAAGGATCAACATGTTCTGTATTTAAGTTAATTAACGCAAATTTCACTCACCCCTTCGTAACCATAATAACGTTGAGATAATTGGGTTAATGCCCTTGTCAATCTTTATTTACTAAATGCGCTGCGGTAATAGATGAGCGAGCATCACTTCATAGACATATGCTATTTAAAGTGCTTCTTGCTATAAGTGTAATTTTTTATTAATTATATGCGAATATTTTTACTCTCCTGTAAATAATACAGTGATTTTATTTGTTGGATAATATCATAGATACTACTAAATCATGTTTGACGTTAACTATCAATTTACAGTTGATTGAAAAATATAATATCATTATAAGGCTCGAATGATCTTACTTACGTTTCCCGGATCAATAGCGCTTTATTGTCGGTGAGTACGTGTGGGATTCCAACTAAAGATGTTTACGTAAAAAATACGAAAGAGGCTGGAATCGGAGATAAACTCACGAATAGAATGAAATAAGCTTTCCTTTCCTGATGCCTTAAGTTCCTAATCAAGGGAAAATAATTTTGCGGTTGAGGCTATTTTTTTACTTCATAGCCCCATCGGTGCCATTTGCCACTTCATAGGCCCTTTACCCAAAAATTTCGAGAATTTGCCTCTCATTTTCCAATGAGAATATTTAATATAAATTTTCCGCACATCTCCCAGTAATTTCAGCTAATTTATTTGAAACTGCCCGACGAGTAAAAAAGATTCATACTATTCCCGGATTGCAATAAATAACGGTTTTTTTCCGGGTAGTATTATTCATTCCTTATGCATATAATTTAAGCGTTTGAGTCAATTTTCTCTTCTCAATATTACCAGCTAGAAAAGGAGAAGTTTTCATTGTAAGAAGTTTTCATAGTTCACCACGGAGATCAGAGTTGCAGAGCAAAAATCCACCTGATGCCTAGAGCTGGCATTTTATATTAAAGTACGCCCGTATATTCCCGGCGATGCGAACGAAAGCTCTCGATAATTTAAAAGGTATTTGAGTAAAAGGGTTCTCCAACTCATACGATCATAATCTCCGAAGTGAATCTTAGGTCCACTAAGTTCTGGCACAATATCCTCATGAAAGCATAATTTCAACCGTGCTCCTTTGAGTGCCGTCGACTTACCCATTTCGTGCAGCAAAATATTGCACATCCTATATATTAGGTAAAACTTAAGCATAATATGAGAATCGCATAAGAATATACGGTTTATACGGTGCCTTCAGAAGAGATAGTTTAGAATTAAGCAATGCGAAACTCTAGTTTACAATTAGAAGAAAGGGGAACCAATATTGCTTTATTAATATAGGAAATAACATCGATTTTAGAATAGTTATTACACATATTGCAATGAGTAAAACATTTTTATTTAGAATAAGCCCTATTTAAATGCAGATACATGTTATGACGGGAAATATAATTATTAGTTACAAGATTTGTTCAATAATATCTATTATTATTTTGCTAATGACCAATATCCAATACCTCTGCCCATTCTCCAAACTTTGATGGTCCTTCTCAAAGTGATTTCAATTGGATGCAATACATTTTCGTCACTTTTTTTAAATCTTCGAAGTCTTTGACTTGAGCCATTTTTTGTCAAGTCCTTCGAAGCCACTTCAGCAGCTTTCAGGACTTATTTTTGTTGATGAACAAATGCTTTAGAAAAATCGACGGTGATTTTTCACATTAAGGAACCTAAAATGGTCATAACGGGCTAGAATTGGAATGTAGGGAGGATGAGGAATACACTTCTCATTGAATTTCAGGAGATATTCAGCAGCGACATTTGCGATAATTAGCCGTGCCGTGTAGATTGTGGTTTAGAACCCAGTCTGTTGCTTTGAAAAATGGCCTTTTTTGAAAAGAGAGTTTTCAACAAGTTTATTTACACACACACATATGTATATGTATGTATGTAAATTATATATGTAATGTATGTATGTAAGACAGGACTCTGAGTCCTATCTTATCTTCCGAAGAAGACGGAGTTCGAGTCCGTCGAAATTATCAAGATATTACGTGTGAGTGTTCTTTTTATGTGTTCTCGTGCTATGTGTTGCTGTCTAAGTTTTTTATTCAACACTTCCGTGTTACTTGGAAGAAATCATCTATATATACATATATGTATATATATATATATAGATATATATAAAAATGGCATAGAGTATCATATTATCCATTTATAGTTGTGTGTGCTGGAACGACGTGCTCATATACTACTCCCTGAGTATCGAAAAATATTATGACCATAACTTTCCGAATAGAAACCACCACTTCGGCTTTTTGTGGTTTTGGTGATGCTGGAGAATTCCACTTACAGCTGTTTCCTCATATTGTCCAAAGGATGTAGTAAGACTTCATCTGCAGTAATAACCTTTGAGAGAAGCTTCACATCTTCCTGTAACATTAACTTCAACCACGAACAAACCTGCACCCAAACATAATGTTGTTTATTTATGAGCAGTCTCAGAAATCATTGTTAACAAACACGCTCATGTGCATTTCTACTGCTACCAAAAATTTGGTGGCAACAAATGATTATTTCAATATTTATGATGTTACTGTAAATGTTATTCAACGATCTTATCTCACAATGGAAGTAATGGTGTTAATGCGCACTTCCATAATTTCAGTAACTAGAGCTCCGAATGCACCTTACTTAGAAATTGATTGTCTCCTTTCCTCAAAAAGTTTTAAGCCATCCATTGTGCTATCGGGAAGAAGACAGTCTCCATAAATCTTATGCAGTATTATATACACCTCAACTTGACGGTCTGTTCAGAATCGAGCGAAATTTCAAAGCAGCGTCCCGTGTTAACTCCATCTTTACCGAAGGTGAACTGAATATGTTTCGAAATGCAATAGCTGTCACTGACGCAATACTGGAGTCAAATCAAGGAAACTTGTAATACATTTTTAATACAAAATCCAAAGAGACAAACAAAAAATAAAATTTTTACCATTAAATTAATGAGACTAAAATAATATGACCACTCTTTATTGAACAGAACTATTAACGATTAACTCCATATTCTAATAACCTGGAATCAATTTCATCGAGGTATAAACATCCCAAGAAATAAAAAAATAAAATAGCCCCTCATCACAAAAATTTTATAAACTTTGCTCTCTAAAATCTTTTCATTTCAATATCTAAAATCATCTTATGAAGATACTATAATTGTAGAGCTTTTACATAAAACAAGGGTTTTCCACTTTTGATGTGGTGAAAACTTGCTGTACTTAACTCTAACTTGAGTAATTTTTAAACACCCCCATCATTAAATGTACCACGCATATATTGGGCATTAAGCAAACAATACAACTAAAGTTTCAATTTTTACACAATAAATAAGTTGAGTAATAGTTTTATTGTCACTCTTTGTTGAACATCACCAATTGCTTAATTTCACGGCACATGTATTTGGGTTCAAATAAGTAAGTGTGCAAAAAAAGCTGATGAACAATTTTTCAATCTTAAGCATTCCCCACAACAAATTCAAATAAATACCAGTCGGTATGAAAAAAGTTTTGTAAATTGCGAGTTGCATTTCTTCTCCAGCTGCGTCGCTTTTGCATTGCTGTATACATATAAGACGCCCTTCTCCCGAGTCCCTCTCTTTAGAAAATGTTATTTCTGGTATGGTGCTAAAAATGTTGATTGGCTAAAGATAAAAGTGAAATGTCACCTTTCGAGAGAGACCTGCAATGATCATCCCACCGTCGGCGTTTGAATTGAGTGTTTGAATATTTCACGCCGCGATTCATGGAATCCCAATTCCCTTCCCCTCTCGCCTCCTCAGGTTCCTCAAGAAGAGCGATGCCACCGCCCGATACGGCGAGCCATTCGCTGGAATCGGGGGCCCCTCTTGGATGGCCCCGCTGCCCGGCGGCCTCCCGCCGGCGAGCGACCCCTCGGGGGCCCAGGATCTGGTGCACAGGGGCCACCTCGTGCCGGGGACGTACTGCGACCGCGTGTTCCGGGAGTGCCACCGCCTCAGATGCCGCATACAATCCCCCAACTTCCCGGGCATGTACCCTAGGAATGCCTCGTGCACATACACCGTTGAGGCGGGCTCGCTGGTGCCGGGGATGCACGCCACCGTCGCCGTCCTGCAGAGGGCCGGCCAAAAGGTAAAAGTGACGACGTCATATTCGGTAGCATATGAAGTAGCAAAAATTGAAAATATTATTTAAACTTTTATAAAGGTTTCAGGTGATTAAACTATATGAAAATTCAAATGGAAAAATTGAAAGGAACTCTGGTCTATATTGACGTTAAATTCACCAAAAACAAGTTAAAAAATTAACTTCAAAAAGCACTTAAATTGTCAAAGTGCGTCTCCCAGTCGGGAGAGCATATTATTTTTTCATAATGAATTCTTTCACGAATAATTTTAAAAGTACAAACTCGTTTACGTTCCAGCTTGGAAGTATTTTCCCAGGAATTTTGATATACATTGATCGTTTTAGTTGGTAAACTTGAATGGCGAACATTCCTTTGAGATAATAAAGAACATTAATTTTATTTTCAAGATAATATCGTCCTTTTGCCGTACACGACAATAAAATTAAATTAAATCAATATTCATTTTAATTTAACTCAATAATTTTCCAACTTTCGTAGACATTAATAAATGTCTTTTTGTTGGCATAAACTACTGCGAGTACTGTTCAAATAGCAAACGAGACTAACTTATGAATTCAAAATACTTTATTTCTGATTTAATCCTTTTGTTGCGGTTTTTCAAATCAATTACAATGTGATATTTGTAATTTCATTTAAATCTTATTACCTTTTCATAATTAATTATATATTTTGCTGTTAAAATCAGTAAAATGCTGTTTAACTAGTTCTAAATAAAATAAAGAAGTGTATATGCATAGATAGCATAAAGATTTTGTAGTTTCATTTAATGTTAACTATAATGAATCAATCACAATTAATGATAATTTGTGTGATTATGAAAATATAATGTGAGCCATCAAACTAAATAACAGTTGAACCTACTATATTGACAATAATCTGACAAATAAGTCCTACTATTTCTTGTTTGAAAAATAAATTATTCTCGGAGAATAATCTCTACTAAAATATATTTTTCGAGAATTAAAGTGAAATAACATATTTTTCGTCTTATCAGCATCTATTATGAATGTTTGCTTTAACACAAAGATCTACAAAGTCATGCATTTAAAACTTAATTCAAATTAAATTTCCATCTACTCTTTGAAATATAAAATACACTTTCAGAATAATCCTCCTGTCGACGATATAATGAGCTTTAGCTTGTTAGGAAGGAGTAGAAAAATATTGAAAAATACTTTAACGACAACTAGGTACTTTTTTGCTTGAATTTGAATCACTTGAGTGAAGGAAAAGTTTCCAAGCTTGTGTTAGTAAGAAAATTTTACGACCGAGTAACGTCTCTTTAACTTAAATATTATTTCTGTCCTAATTGAAACAAGATTTGAAAGAAAATGCTCGCCTAGTTACATCTTTCAAAAACTTTAATTTAGAAATGTGAGGGTGTAGTGGTAGTCTATAGAGTAGAGCGTTGGGTTACTGACCGGAGGGTCCGGGTTCGAATCCCGGGCAAACCTCTGTGCCTCACCCACATCGCCCGAGCTGTGTGATTTTTCGGGTCCCAGATTTTCCTGTTAAAGCAAAGACAACAATCGCCTACTCTGGTGTGTAAATTAATACACTTTTGGGCATGTAGCCCTACCCTCACCTATCAAACTGACCTTCGGGTCGGTAACCGTGGTTAAGATAAGTATAATTGCAGAAAATGTTATGCCTTTATTTTTAAATTAATTTACATGTATCAATAATTTTGGATATTATTCCATAAGTTTTTGCATATGAATAAAATTAATCTCAATAACCACATGGATTACATGAGTCATTTTGTAGCATGAATTAATTCTAGTACTGTTCATTCTCAGAAATTGTTTAGGAAAGGAACCTCGACACCTAATTCTACCAGGCTGAGAAATATATGGTATTATAACCATGGGCTCATCTTAATTTAAAGCCATATTAAAAATCATGGCACGTTTATTTTTATGCTGAGAGGAGTATTTTGACGACGGGAAAGTTTGCGAAAAATAAAACAAAAAAGTGTTTTTTTTTACCCCTGGGAAAAAATACGAGCACAAAGAGTCTCATTCCTAATTCAGCGTTCGTTTTCATGCGCAGGTTCACCTGAAGGAGGCCGTGGACGGAGATGGAGGCGATGGGGAGGGGGGCGGCCGGGTCGGGGGCGGCTTAGGACGGGGGCTGGGTGCCGGCGGAGCCATCCCCGGGGGCGGAGGCCTGAGAGGAGCCATTGGGAACGGAAGGATGGCCTCTGGGGCAGCCATCTTCAAGCGGCGCCAGAGGGTGCTGCGATCGTGGGCGGAATGCGGGGAGGGGAAGGGCGAGGTGAGTAGGGGAACAGGAGGTGGTGGTTGGCGAGGGGTCAAAGGTGAAAAGAGGAAGGGGGAACTCGTGCCGGGGAAAGAGAATGGGGGCGTGGTGAGCATAAGAGGAGGCCGGAGAAGAAGCGGAGATAAGAGAGACCGTGGGACAGAATGGAGAGAGGTTAGAAGTTAATGGAAAAGTAGAAGCTGCACGATAATGGACAAAGTTATCCTTAAAAAAAAAAGAATAAAGTTGTGCGAAAAATTTTCACGAATTTCCCAGAGTACCACGGGATAAAAAGGAAGTTGTGGAGGGGGAATAGCTCTCTCTCTATAGCTCTCTTTTCCCAAAAGTAATGGGCATCTTGTTTGGAAATGGCTTTTGTTGTATTAATAGAATGCGCAAGGAGAACGCCCTCGAAGGAATAAAACATTTAAAACCACATTAGCGTGATGTCGTGTGGGACTACCATACGTGCCCGTAAGTATTTACGCGTGCCAGTATGCTTAATTTTGATTCCCTGGCTTTTAGTAGGGGTAGCCTGGGAGAAAGAGAGAGGGGGGAGAGCCTGAGGGGGCAAAACCCTTTGCTACACCATTCGCTCTCTTAATCACTGCTGGAGAATCTCGGATTCCTCTGGCACTCAAAAACTTGCAGGGAAATTCGAGACAGCGATAAGAAGGGATTTTTTTCCGGAAGGGTGCGGGAGTAGTTATTACTCAACAAAAAAAATCGTTTTAAAAGATAGCTTTCAACTCGTTTAATATTTATAGCTTCCTTACTTCTTCCAAAAGAACGCGAGGAAATACTTTCAGCATAGGTCTCTTGGTATCTTAAATATTTAACTTGTAACGAAAAATAAATATTGAACTTTCAATATGATCGCAGTACGTTAGCGTAGCATGTAACGTGGAAATTTTCGATTTTTCATATAACAGTTGAGAGTTTTCGAACTTTCAAGAAGAATTCACCTTAAAATAATTTTTCTTTCAACCATTTTCTATCCCATTCCAGTATTCTTAGCTTTTCTTAATCTGCAGATACGCAAAATTTTTATTACTTTCATTGGTTTGTAACTTTTTATTGTTCTTTCATCAAACTGTGTTAACACGTCTCAAACAAGATGCTTTTATGAATTAGCTTCCCTACCTCTTCGGGGTTATCAATTGATTCAGTATTTTTCGACTTAATGAGCTGTTAAACACAAAATAAATGAAGTCGATTTAAATTTCATTTTCCACATGGGTGCATTGAATATTTGCCCGACCAAAGGCCGTAGTTTCTCATATAAACGTTTAATTAGAGCTTGAGAGTATTCGTCCACAAGGTTTTGCTCCCGCATGCTTCTTAAGTACCACTTTATTGCCAGCATCACTGCTTTTAAAACGCTTCCACTAAATAAAATTGAAATCCTAATAAATAGCACCGTGGGTGCGGAAATTATATTCCCATGTCATAAATGGAAGATAGAAAAAGTTTCTTAAAAAAGTGTTTTCATTTCTTTAATTGAAAACTTGGCACGAGCTTAGGTTTTCTCACATTGTAGTGCAAAAACTTAACCGAGAAATGAAAAAAAATTAATTTCTCATCCCATCTGACCCAAATCCCTGTAATGGCATTCACGGCTGATTTGCATCGCTCTCACCCGGAAACTTCTACCACACACAGCCAATGCGCCAGAATTTGTACCATTATGCTTATTCTCTCCACGAAGTGATGGAAAAGCGAAGCGTTCGCTTTGCATTTTTCTCCTTCATTTTTCTTGCACCACTGATCATCTCTTCTGGCCTTTTATCCAATAAAGGTTTCTTTCCGCCTCTTTTCCTCCTTGAAAGTCTCCAAAAGCTAAATCACCCTTCCAGTAAGCACACTGCTCCGTTGCATTCAACTTGATTCTAACTCGACAATTCTTAAATTTCTACCAAATAATTACTTATTGATTATTTTTTGGGTAACGTTAGAGGGTATTTGTATTGGTAATGATCAGTAAAATGTTGTAACATACGTTCAGCACTATACAGATTAGCATATTTTGAATAAGAAGTAAATTTATGTACTCTTGGCGGGATGTAATGGTTGTCATTTATTTCGTTTACCATATTTCACTTACTTTATTCTCATTCCTTGTTTCTTATTTATTTCAGCAATTTACCGAATTCAACATTTTACTACAAATATAAACAGATGTAAAACAAAGTATTAACACTTTCTATTATCTCTTTCTCGGAATTTGTTACGTCCCAAGTGTATCCTTTGAAACTATAGGTCATCGAAAATTTAGGATATTTATGATTAGCAATATTACATCATTTGGGCAAACATCTAACTCAACCATCAATGCTTACCATGATTTTTCGCCAAATAAAAACGACTCTTCTCGGCTAGAAGTCTAGATGAGATTGAATACAACACTCCCAGACTCCCCGTATGAAATCTTGTACATTTTTTAAGAGAAAACGTCAAAATAATATTGAAAATCCCACAAGATATGAAATACGTATATTGTTCAATTTAAATAGAGAATGTAATTCTTGGGAAAACGGGTACTTCAGTTTTACGACCTTGAAGATTTTAAATTAATTAACATGATTATTTCAATAGCGCAATTACATTTATCTTTTCCTTAGAGACATTTTTCTCAAGTTCTTCTCCTAACCCATGCGCCATAGTTCCAGCTAGGCAGTGAACTTATTTCTTATATATACGTCCACTCCAGGAGATATATATTTTTTGTGATGTATGCTTACGTTAATTTTAAAACGGCTCCGTAAAGATTATATGCCTCTTTAAAATATTGTTTTAATTTTTTTGGATTTCATCCAATTTTTCGAGGTTTCTTACTCAAGTATATGACTTTGTTGCTCATTAATTTCAATCCAGTCCGACTCACACGATGAAATAAAGATTAGCGCTGATTCGATTTTTAACAGTGAATTAATTTTGGAGTTCGGCTTGCCACTTATTATACGCATTTGTTTTGAGTACCCATTCTTACAGTTTTGCGGGGATGACCAAAATAGTAGCGGCATTTACGCTACCACGCCTACAGCGTGAGGGTCCAGAAACGATGAGAACTGACGGGAAAGTCCAGGGTTCAAAGTTCGGGGACTTCTCTGGATTCCTCCAATTTTCACTCTTATTTTCTAAAATTAATCTCTGAAAGTGTTTAATCTTTTTAAGGAATCGCAATCGCTACTTAAATAGACACGAGGAACTCTTTTTCATCTTATCATCTTTAAATCTCGTATATTGGTTTGCAAAATTTACGAGACAAATGGCTTTATACCAGGAAAACCTGCGACCTCCATTCAAAGCAACCTTTTATTGGAATATATATGTGGGTGATTCACTCTCAACCCTTAATTACGAATTTCACCGGAGATATGTAGTTAGGAATTTGATTTAGTGAATGCCTCGACAACGATGGTTATTTCATGAATTTCATGCGAGCATCGGGACCCTAGGATTTCGCGTCAAGGTAACTGGAAGTTCCACCAGAAAGAGGAGGTGAGCTGAAGGCACAATTAGAAAACAGAATCCCTTGTCGATAGACGGATGTCATCTAATTTTAGTATAATTTATGAATTAAAAACTTCAGCCTCCAATATTTCCTGGTGAGATATAAACGATAGATTCCTTTGATTTGCGCGTTTTCTGAGTTTATCAAGTTTTACAGCTGTGAAAATCTGGAAGGTAACATTTGTATTACTTACCACGATTACTCTTGTTTCTAAATTTGCAAATGTGAATATTTTTTTGTATCTTTACATGAGAACAATAATATCAATTGCATCATTACCTGAAGTGAAAGACCTAATTAGAAGTCTCGTAGGCATTGGCAAAAGCTTCAACGAAGTACTAGACATAAATTTTGTAATTTTTGCATCAGTCCTGCCAATTATGAGGAGGCTTTATTTATTATACAGCTATTGTCCCTGGGAATTTTTGGCCGAGTTCGTTTGAGCACCTACTTCAATCACGTTTAAACATTCTTTAATATCGTAAAAAAAGCAAAAAAGTAATCTTAAAGCCTTTAAATTTTGTAATATCAACTTCCTTGGGTTTTTTTCATAAAATTCCACAATTTATCGGCATAATAATGATGCTACTTGTAAATCTCTTTCTTATTATGACGGAAAGCCTGATTCAAGTTTTAACTTCATAGCTTCACTTGTCATAAAAGTATTTATTTAATTGTAATTTTTTCGCAAATTCACATGCATAAATATCTCCTATAGGCCATTTTTTAATCACAAATGAAGCCGTAAATCTTTTTTTAATTGATATAGCTCATTTTAGCGTTATTCCATGCTTCAATTATTAAATGAGCTCGCATATTTCAACGAGTTTATATCATCTCATTTTTAAGCCATTATTATCTATCTTTTTTGTTATAATGTGTTCCTAGGGGGTTTTTTTTGCGGCCTCCCCTTTTTGAGATTTTGATATCTTTCTACTTATTTCCCCGTATTCTTGCCCTAACACATAATTTCTTCTACTATCTCCTGGCACTCCTTCCTTTCTTATTTACAAGCACAACAGTGACTCAGAGAACCAAGTCCCGTAGTTGGCAGGACTCATTGTCAGAATTGTTTCCATTGTAAGTTTTTGGAATAAATAGTTTAGGTGGAGTCTCGTTGCCTTCCTCAATAGTGTCTCTAACGAGTCTCCATCATTTAAATAATTGAAATTAATCGCTAAGAAACAGACGGAATGCCATTTGTCTCACTCGTATGCTTAGGCCTATCAGGCTCGGGTTACCCTACAAGGATGAATTGTGATTGCTGTGTTCATTTAATAATAATAATAAGAAATACTCGTATTTTGGCATCACGAACGTATTTATCTCGTTTAAACTCTGGACCTCCTAATATGCACACTACCGCATCACAGATGAGTCACGCCGGTTGCCTACATCTACGGCGGTTGGACTCGCCGAGCACCAACACTTGGCCAAGAATCGGAACACTAGGTTGTAAAAACCTCACGTACGAGGCCCGGCAAGTTGAAGATCCGTGGTTCTATCCGCGGTCAAGGAAATAATTTTGCACTTGTAATCTGCTCGATTCCGCCTTCCCCACCTCTCCTTTGTTTTTTTTGTGTTCCTATTCTTTTTTCCTTTAGTCTGTATTCATGTGAATGAATGAATATATATATATATATACTCGTGTAATGTAAATGGACTAGTCGACACAAACACAGAAATAGAAACACATAAAAGAGGGACTCACTGGGTCTTGAAATTTCGGTGGTGCAACCACCTTTCTTAAGAGGAGTTAGGAACAGAACTGAGGCAGAGGAGGGCCCGGAAGCAGTGGATGGAAGGAGAAGGGGGGAAAGGTATGCGAGGGGAGGGGTAGCGTTGGGTGCGGGAATTTAAAAAAGGTGGGGATGATGTGAAAGTTGTTGGGGGTGGAGGGAGATGAAATTATGTGTATAAAGGGTGCAGTTAGTGCCTAATATTAATATTTGGGCGATTCCAGGAATCCAAGAGCCAGATGAAAGCTTGCTCTAGTGTTGTAAGTTTCAGTGGAGGGTCCGAGGGTGGGAGGGATGCTAAGATGGATTTTTTATAGCGTTGGTCAAAGGGAGTGTTGTGTTTTTTGGAAGTCGCAACCGGTACTCCAGAAAATCTCCAGACCCTTTCACAACGCCTTAAAGATATTCAAGCCGGCTTAAGCCCAAGAAACCAATCCCCCTCCCCCCAACCAAACAAAGGAGAGGTGGGGAAGGCGGAATCGAGCAGATTACAAGTGCAAAATTATTTCCTTGACCGGGGATAGAACCACGGTTCTTCAACTTGCCGGGCCTCGTACGTGAGGTTTTTACAACCTATTGTTCCGATTCTTGGCCAAGTGTTGGTGCTCGGCGAGTCCAACCGCCGTAGATGTAGGCAACCGGCGTGACTCATCTGTGATGCGGTAGTGTGGGGGATATATTAGGAGGTCCAGAGTTTAAACGAGATAAATACGTTCGTGATGCCAAAATACGAGTATTTCTTATTATTATTATTAAATGAACACAGCAATCATAATTCATCCTTGTAGGGTAACCCGAGCCTCATAGGCTTAAGCATACGAGTGAGGTTTGAGGTCACTCAATGTTCAAGGGTGATCTGAAAAGTTTCCGAGCTAAGGAAGATACAAAACATTTTTCCTGAAATTTTCTGGGGTGGGAAACTATTCAGACCACCCATGTATTTAATCCTATTTTCAAGACTTTTTTATATTATTCAAAATATGAAGAAAAATAAGAGATATTTTTTCTCTGGTTATACAAATTATGAGAATTATGATTAATTTTTTAAATGTACAAGTCCGACGTGTGTCAGAAAAAGCAACAATGGAAAATCAACGGTTAATCGAAAATTAATTTTCAAGTTTTAACGATTCTTGTATTTTGCTCGAGTAATTTATAGAATAGAGAAACCAATTCGTGCCGTTTTAAATACCCTGAGTGCTAAAAAACATTACCTATTGTCATTATAAAGGGCCTCAGACATATTGGGCTCTTCAGTTACGTTATTTTTCTCAACAGGGCTCGGCCTGGAGAGGCCGCGACGCACTGACTTTCGCCGAGGCGAAGACGACCGCGGCGGCGGCGGTGGCCGGTGGGGACGAGAGGGTCTTGCTAAGGCTGTGCGGAGGCGGCGAGGAGGCCGTGGAGGCAGTCGTCTCCTCGGGTCCCTCGCTCCAAATTAAATTCGCCTCCTCGGCCTTCGACAACCCATTCCACCCGATCCCGCTGACCTACCTTCCTGGATTTGAACTGGAAGTGCAGGTGAGTGAATCTGTCAGCATGAAATTGAAATGGAGTGATGGTGAAGGACAGTGCGGAAATTTTGGTTCAGTTTCGTGACAGTAAAACATGAGGGGCAGTGATTCAATAAATGTTTCGGAGCTTTATGTGGAAGTGGTGGTACTCTAAATTTTCTTTTTTTTTGCATGATATATACAGGTATAGAATTTAATTAGTTATTTAAATGAGTTTCTACAGATATATTTTCCGCCTATCTGCATTGTGGATTTCGTTAAGATTGCCAAAAACTTGCACCAGTGCACATCCAATGGCAGTGAGGTCTCGAAATGGGTGTGAATAAAGGCAGGACTTATCGCGCCATCTTCAGTTTTTTTGGCATTAATTTGTGCCAGCCCAATGGGAGGAGATCCCGTACAAATATATCTCTGCGTTGATATTCCAAGAAAAATTGATTCACTTATAATGATTCAGGTTTAAAAACAAATTAAATGATCAATAATATCAAATAAAAAGGTTTGGCAGGAGGTTAGTACACAGAGCAAGCGAGTGCAATAGAAGAAATATGAAAACATATCAAACAAGAGAAATCTAAAGCAGCCAACTTTCTGCTTTGCTGTAGACGAGCAGGAGTAGCAGTTTACCGTATCGTACGGATTTACCGACATAGAATTTTTGACCGAGATGCTCAAAGTAGGAAGGACATAAGAAGAATAATTTTGTTGAGCAAAGAATCTTTTACAAAAAGGAGATAATTTATGACAGGGACATTAAGAAAGTATGCTAAGAAACGGCTCGTTCAAACATTGATACGGAGTAGGCTTTGTACGGCGCGGAAACATAGTCATTTAAGCAAGATGATGGGCGTAGATTGGACGCTTTTATAATGTGAGTGTGCAAGATTTGTTTAATGAAAGACATCCAAATAAAGCACTAAATATGGATGCAGAACATTTTGATTGGCAAATGAATATTAATAGAGAGGAGAAGGTTAGGCAAACGAGGAAAGGGCAGGAATAAGATAGGGATATTGGACGGGAGGAAGGAATTATGTGGATCTGAAGAAGGGTTTATTGCAGTGCCTAATGTCAGTCATTCCTTCAGTCAATCAGAATATATCCCTACAGTATGCTCCACTCTCAATTGTATACTGCAACAACATTCTCACATACCATGCACTTAATGTAGAAAATGATATGACCATACCTATCCGAATAGGAGTCACCACTTCGGCTTTTTTTATGGTTTCAATGACGCCGAAGATTTCCACTCAGACTTTCTTTTCGCTCAGAATCAAAACCATGCAGCCAAGTTTTATCCTGAGTGATAATCTACGGGAAAACTTATTTTATTTTAACATCAACTTCAATTAAAACCAAACCTTGACGTGTGCTGTAGGCAAATTAATAAAAATTTTACAGCAAACAAATTTCACATTGAGCCAACAATGTGACAAAAAATCCAATTTTTTGCCCAATGCAGAAGAAAAAAATTATGGTCATGTTTTATAAAACAGCCCTCGTAGATCACAATACTAATCCGTTTAATTTACTAACATAAATTAGAAATTCTCTACCTGGCATTTATTTTCCCTTTGGCTTGTATTCAACAATGCATATCTAATATTTGATGTTTTCCGCGTCAATTGAAAATCATTCCGAATCATTAAACTGTTGATTTCGAATATTTCATTATGTGAGGCTATAAAGCGACGACCAGTAACAGTGTTATGAGGATCACTGATCTAATTGGCTCATTGTCATCAATGTGACTTATAGGTCATTTAATTTAGCCAGGATTACGACTGCAAAATTCTGACTCATCCGCTCAAATGCTCACCGTCCGGATTCATAAATACCCAAAATTAAATAGGACTATAAACTCATTATTGGTTTCCCAACTTTTCGAAACCGTTTTTACAAGCCATGCGTATGTCAATGTCGCATTATGGTCTACTCCTCATTGAACAGTTGATTACATGGTTCCTGAAGTTCCATATTTAATTTTTCAACACACGTACGCGTAATCATAAACTCTTCATTTATTTCTTCATTTTACGGGATAAATACGGTTTTTCTTATCCCGATTTCAATCCTGATAAGTCTTCTATAGATTGCTCATATGTTTCTCATGGATACTAAGAGAAAACTCTAAACTCATGATAGAGGCTGAATAAAGCCCGAAGAATATTGTATTAGTGGTAGAATAATTTATTAATCGTAAAAACCATGTTCACCAGATTTGATAAAGGAAAGAGTTCATTTGCTTTTAAATATTTTACATCAAAATCATGACAAGATTTGTTGATGAAGATAGGAATAGAAATTTTTATCACCAAAATGCCAACCTTGAGATAAAAATGAGTTGAACATAGATAGGGCCTTATAACAAGGTATTTTGCTATTTATATCTCATATGCGCTTCTTACTGTTCGAACTAGTAGGAAGTCTTTTTTTTATTTGCACGCTGTGCGATTCTAAATTTGTTATATTTGTTATCTAAATGCGCCTTCAAGTATACTTTCGGCGCAATTACCGTTGGAAAAGTTGCATTGGTTCATCACGAAAACTAAATCTTTTTCTGACATCAAGATTGAAAATTGATCTGATTGTTTTCTTTCCTTCTCAGCTTGTGCCTCCTAACAGCTATACATAACTAATTGATTATCTATCGTGATTTTTTAACTTCTAGACCTTTTAGGCCAATTACGGCGTGAATCAAAATGTTAGAGGAATAGAAGGCACGTGATAAAAATATCTTGGAGAATGGGTTAGTTAGGTACTCATCTTCTCCGAGTCCATTTTTCAAAAGTCATCCACATTATCCAGCAAAAACTGAAAACCCTCTCATCAACCACTTTTCCAATGGGAGTGATTATAAAACAGAGAATAAATATCATGCTCATGCTTTAATTTGTCCAAATATTTTTTCTTCAGTTTGCAACAGGTAGCTCTCTCTCTCTCTCTTTCCGTAAGCATGAGTAAGAGGATGCTCAGAGAATTTAAAAATATTTTCTCTTATTAACTGTTCATTCTTTCCAAGAGCAGATAGTTTAAGTGCACTCGTCGAGGGAGGAGGGAAACGTTTTGTTTTCCGAAAAAGGAAAAACGCTTCGGAAAAAAAATAAAAATCGTGAAAAGTTTCCTAGAATTAATGTCTGAAATGATGTGCTCTGGAGGTGATTTCATGACCGTTTATTATTTTCACGGAGTTTCCCATCATAAAATAAAATAAACATCAAATTAATGGGCGCACTTGATTTAAAAAAGACTGATATAATTATTTAGGATACAATTACATATTTCTTTTTCGTACGGCGTTATGTGCTTCAGTGCCCGATTACTCATTTAAAAGAACAATCTCTCGCACCAATACCAGCTTAACGAGCAAACAGGAATGAAAGATCAAAATTTTATGAACACTGAAACGCAGGGCAAATAACTATTATTACATCAGTATTTCACCATTTGGTACTGCGTCATAAACTGTTGAAGGTAGATTGATGTACTTCGGATGCAAAACAAAACTTATTTGTAGTGTTTAATTCATTTTCATTCCATTTCTTTCTAAAAAAAATGCTAATCACGAAATGTTATGTGAAGTTTTGATGTATCAACGAGTTACGTGATGCCTAGGACATGAAATATCTACTTTTATATTGCGGAATTAATAATTCGGGCATCAAATTATGTGCTAGTTAGCAATTTTGCCATTGCTCCCAAAAAGAATTGAATATTGCCCCGTGCGGAACATTAATAACATGAACATTTTTATTAGTTATAAAATTATGAATGCAGTTTGAAAATGTTCTAGACTTTTAATCCCTAAACCTGAAAATGTAAGTTATGCGGTAAAAACTCGACATCTGGCATTACGTTGCTCTCCATCCCAAAATTTAAACTGAACTCGAAGCCGCGCAACGTATTAAAACTTAGAAGATAACTGTATAAATTTGAATACTTATTTACATGATAAGTACCAGAAGGTACTTTTGGGAGAAGTTCAGGACGATGTAACTTTTACTCATGTCTAATCGTATGGCTTCGGCTCCATTTTTAGGTACAGCTGCTAGCGTTCAGTGCACTGAAACATTTTCTAAAATGGGCACTGGGATTAAAAGGAGTGACGTGGCGTAAATACACTGATAAATTTTTTAAAATGAGGATTATGGGTAGTTTATTGACGATAGAATTAACTACTTAGCATTTGGTTGTGCTCGTAATGACCGCTGAAAAGCAACAAGTCCGATAATAAATTAACTATATAAAAATCATATTCTTGTCGTCGCCACAACAGAGTTCGCTAATGAGCTCTCGCCTCATGCATTAAACCCTCCACAAAATTGCCCTAAGCTAGTTCTACTATCACCACAACATTTTTTACTGCTAATAAGCTATGAAAACAATACAGTCGAATCGATCTAACTGTGGTCATCTGATGTTTTTATCGCAAGAAGATGTAGTTGCTCATCTTGTGGGCAGTGTTTGAACTGCTGTTTTTCTAGTATTGTGAAATGTATCATAGACCTTTCTATTAAAAGCATTTTTAGGGAAATGAAAAAATCCTGGCATATAAGTTTTATTAGTCACTTTTAATACTAACTCTTAATCTCGTCCATATCCGAGTTTTCCGTATTCTTCAGGGACAAAATTAAAACCAACCTTTCGATGAAAAAACTCATCGCCTTTTATGTAATATTTGTAAATAGATAAATAATCCCTTCACGCCGACACCTTTTGAGATTACCACAGATACAAAGTCTTGATTTCACTCTATTACAATAAATTGTTTCTCTTTCACTAATTTCTTCAAAAACCACCCTATCCTTCGCTCTTTCTTCTTTCGTTTCTGGCGCATCTATAAGTCGTTTTGCACTCATTTTCCTGTTCTTCGTGCATCAAGTATATCCTACTATGCTACTAACTATGAAAAACTATGCTACTCATCTGATTCGGTTTGCCAATTAGACAATGTTGATGAAAATATAAATTTAGAAATATTCGATCGATTAAAACCTGTAATAACCACAATACTGCAACTATTTTTCTATTTCACTTTAAATAGTTCCCATTTTAATTGCAAATGTTTACATGAACTTGTGTTAGGTTCAAGAGACCTTCTAAAATTGTACGTTATTTCGTATGTAAATAAAAGCAGTGATGAAGAACTGATTCTTTTATCTTCTAATAAGTTTAACTCCACTATATAATAAACTATCCATTAAAAGGTAATGGAATTAACAATGCGGTTGTTTATTTTTAAAGATTAATGAGTGTCGAGTGATATAAACGTTTGTTTTATAAGATATTGATTCAAAATTAATAAATCGCTAATTCTCCAGCAGGAAACAAATCTCAGGACAATGAAGAGGTAATTGAGTCATAAGATTCTTGTGATTACTAGCAAAGTCAATAAGGTATGGCACGTGAGCAAATGAAGTCATTTAAATTGTAGCCTCAGCAATATTAATTTTATTTTATTATGCCGCTTAAATATTTTATTGAAATTCATTTGTAATTCAACCAATTTTATATGCATGGATAATTTCTTCGTACTGTTACGACTCCTAATTTAAACTCGTTGAACTGTAATTGTGTCCTATAAAAATACCCTGCATTGACTTGACCTCCGCTTTTCTTATTATCTGGTTCTACAGCTATTGATGATCCTATAGTTAATTCAAAGACATTTAATGAGTGCACATATATGCACAAATAAAAAAATCTTTGTCTGCAGCTCATACTCTTCTCGCGACGAAGGAGTGAAAAGAGCTCGCCAGGCATTCCCTCCCACTCTTCACATTGCATTGTAACTTTTACTCATGTCTAATCGTATGGCTTCGGCTCCATTTTTAGCGACATTGACATTGCACACCTCCCGCCCCTCGATTATGACATTAGTAGCACGCGGATCCCTCCCGCCAAGTGAAGAGTCGATCCCAAACCCGTCACTTTGTTCTGATGCAAGCAAAGCGAACGAGTTATGGGGCATAACGATACCTCCGTTCTTTCTAACTCCTGAGAACATGAAGGCAGATATATATAGACAAATATTTATACGCATGCACACACGCGTATTCGGATACATATGCTAATACTCACATACGTACACGACGACATGCACGTGAGAGGGATCGAAATAAAATAAATCAAAATATCGAAATATCTAAATATACATGTATGGACACACATTCAACCTTTCTGATCCCCGAAGCGTAAAAGATACATGTACATGTGTGTTTCCCTTTCCCATGTGTTAATTATATTTACACATTCGTGTAAAATAAAAAAAAATACAATGATATATGGGACCGCGGTAGTCCAGGGGGTAGACCGTTGGACTACTGACCGGAGAGCCCGGATTCGATGCCCGGGAAAGACATTCTGGGCACCTGCAGCTCCACCCAAGCTGTGTGGTTTTTCGGGTACCAGAACTTCCTGGGAAACCATAACCGGCACAGGGAAAGGAACTGGCCCCCCTACCCAGATGTGTGAATGTTCACACGCCGTCGGGCTTAGTACTGGGTGAACTCTACCATCACCTACCAAACCGACCGTCGGGTTGATTACTGTGTCTATGGTTTATATATATATATATTCAAACTTGAAAATCCCGCCATACGGCGCACAAATATTCATTCAAACAGAAATACGAGTAGGTATAAGGAAAGGCGATAGGAAAACATAAAAGGCGAACAAAGGACATGTGGGGAAGGCGGTTTTTGAGCAGATCACGAAAGTAAAAATATTTCCTTATCTGGGATAAGGAAATATCCCAGATATTATATTATTATAGAAATATATATATATATATTATTAAAGAAATATCCTTTGTTCGCCTTTTATGTATTTTCCTATCCCCTTTCCTTATACCTACTCGTATTTCTGTTTGAATGAATATATATATATATATATATACACAAACACTAAGACAACAAACACCACACACATAGAAACATAAAAGAAGGACACTTACATTGGATATTTACGTTTCGACGGCACGGCCGTCGTCATCAGAATGCCGTTGTCGGGGAAGAGCGGAGAGGACATGTGCAAGAGAAGGGTGACGGGAGGAGAGGTAAGGGGCCAATGGGAAGCGGACAAGGTGGGGGAGGGGGAAATGGCAGGGGGCGGTAGAGTTGCCGCGGTAGGGGAAGAGCTGGAAGGTCCCGGTCGTGAAGCGGCCGGGCCTTTAGCGGGGGACTTGGTGACCGATTCGCTCAGAAGAGTGAAGCGGTTCTAGGCAGCTTTGGATAAAATCCTTATATATATATATATATATATATATATATATATATATATATATATATATATATATATATATATATATATATATATATATATATAAATATACAAATGCATATATATACATACATATACACATATACATATATATATATATACATACACACACTCTTCTACATATATACAAGGAGGAGGAGAATTAAGGGGCCAATAGGAAGCGGACAAGGTGGGGGAGGCGAAATGTAGGCAGCATTGGATAAAATCAGTGGGCTTGGTTCAGCCCGGGGGGTTTAAAGGACTGGAGCACCCAAATATGTGCCATCTCGCGAGTTCTCACCTCTATGTTACTAGCGGAATTGGGAAGGATTTCAATCACTGAAACGGAGAAGCAGTCATCAAAAGACTGGTTGTGGGAAGCAGTGTGAGTAGGGATGGGATAATTAAGGAAGGTGGGAGATTTGGTGGAATAGCGGTGGTTATTCATTCGGAGGGAAAGGGTGGTCGTAGCATTCACCCACGTAAAAGGCAGGGCAGAAGTTACAGGAGAGGCGATATATAAGGTTTTTAGAGGTGCAGGTGGCTATGGGTTGGGAGTTGGTAATAAGGGACGTGGAAGGTCTTAGGAGATGGCAGCATTTACAGCGTGGGCGGTTGCATGGTGCGGACAGGGGTGGGGAAGAGACAGGGGTGCTCGTAGGGGGTTTTATAGACTTAAAGATATCACGCAGGTTTGACGGGCGTTTAAATGAAACGGAGGGACAATGTGGGAATAAAGGTGATGTGGATTGACTATTGCTAATAATTGGGAAGAGTTCACGGATAATCTGTTTAATTTTGTGGGTTCCGGGGAAGAAAGTGGTGATAAGGTTAGGGCATTTTGGGCGGTTAGGTTTGGGGAGAGGAGTGTATTGGGTTGAAGGTTTGAGAATTTTCCTGTTGAGCAGTGTTTCAGGGTACCCACATTCTCTGAGAGAAACGTGTAACTGGTCAATGTATTTCCGTTTGGAGGGGGTGTTGTTGCAGAGACGGAGGCCGCGGACTGAGAGTGAGAAGGGGATGGAGCGTTTTGTGTGCGATGGGTGACAGCTATTGAAATGGAGATATTGTTGGGTGTTGGTCGGTTTAATGTGAACTGAGGTGTAAAACTTATTGTTCTGGAGATGAATGTCAATGTCTAGAAAGGTGAGATTTGAGTCTGATATAGAGGAAGTAAAAGAAACCGAGGAGGAGGAGTTGAGAGAGGAAATGAAGGATGACAAATTTTCGCGTCCGTGGGACCAAAGGAGGAAAATATCATCAATATAACGGGCCCAGAAGAGTGGTTTAAGGGTTTGTTACTGGAGAAATTTTTCTTCAAGTTTACCCATAAAGAGATTGGCGTATGCAGGAGCCATACGCGTGCCCATTGCAGTACCTTTTATTTGCAAATAAATTTTTTCATTGAATTGGAAGGCATTTTTGGTTAGGACGAGTTGGCTCAGTTCGAGAAGAAAATCTGTGGATGGAGTGTGTGGTGTCGGTCGTAGAGAGAGGTAATATTTCAGTGCTTCTAAGCCTTCTTTGTGGGGAATGGAGGTGTACAGAGATGTAACGTCTATTGTGGCCATGAGAATGGTCGTGCTGTGAGGAATTGGGATTGAGTGTAGACGTTCCAGGAAGTGGTACGAATCTTTGATGTAAGAAGGGAGTGAAGTGGCTATGGGTTGAAGGTGGTCGTCTATAAATGCGGAAATTCGCTCAGTGGGGGAGTTGATGCTAGAGACAATGGGGCGTCCGGGGTTATTGGTTTTGTGAATTTTGGGTAGCAAATAAAAATGTGGGGTCTTAGGATTAGGAGGAGAAAGAATGGATATATCTTTGCGAGATAGACCTTCTCCGGGACCAAAATTGGATAGAAAAGATAGAATATCCTTTTGGTATGAAGGATTAGGATCTTGGGGCAGGGGGGTGTAGCAAGAAAGGTCATTTAATTGTCGTAATGCCTCAGTGTCGTAGTCTTTCTTGTTTAGCACGACAACGGATGACCCTTTGTCCGCCGTTGTGATAATTATATTTTTGTTAGACGCTAAACGTCTGAGAGCTTGTCTCTCAGGGGGAGAAAGGTTATCTGGTGGCTTCAGGGAATCTATGAATTTTTTATCGGAAATCTTTGTTAGGAGGAGATTGATAAAGATTTCTATTGGATTGTTGGTTGGGAGTGGTTTGGGTTCGTTTTCTGAGGCTGGACGGAACCGAGTCGAAGGGAAAGGCTGCGAATTCCAATGGGCATGCCAGCGGAGATTCCGGCAGAAGTTTAAAGTGTCGGTGACAATGTTAACGTGGTGGGTTCTAGGGGTGGGGGAGAAGGAGAGGCCTTTACTTAGTAGCGAAAGCTCGTAATTATTGAGAGGCTCGGACGAAAGGTTCACTACTTTGTGTTCGGTTTGGGGTGTTGGGTGTTGGGTCTGTGACTCTTTTGTTTGGCGAATGGGTAAAACGGGTGTTTTGAGCGGAGGATAAGGTAGGTTGAAAAGTGTTGCTAGATCCGGTTTTGAAAGGAATAGGGGCGGAGGTTCGGGTGGTGGTGTGGGTTGTTTAAGGGGCAAGGAAAATCCCACGTGGAAGAAAGATTGGATAAGAGAGGAGAGTTTTTTTAGGTGGCCCTCGCGTCTTCGAGTAAGATTTCGAAGTGCGGAGGAAAGTATACGATTAAGTGACGGAACTAAGTAAGGGGCTGAATTGGATATGATTTTGGCGAGGGACAGTAAGTTGGTACGATGTTGACTAAAAAGGTAGAGGTAGTGAGACAGAACATCACGTGTGAGTTCGCGTGATTGTTGCAATATGATATACAATACGGGTACACACACATTTATATATACATCGCAACGTAGAATATGGCTCTTAACCTTATGTATAATAATATTAAAG
Organism: Hetaerina titia; assembly: GCA_037158775.1. Lineage (NCBI taxonomy): Eukaryota > Metazoa > Arthropoda > Insecta > Odonata > Calopterygidae > Hetaerina > Hetaerina titia. The sequence goes on from CM073768.1 coordinate 135,930,445, forward strand.
TTTCCTCACGTATTCGAGAACCCGAGCCTCCTCATCCGTAACACACACTTCTCACGGTCCTTTCTTTCTCCCTTCCCCGCTAACCATTCTCTTTTTTCTCTCTCCCCAACCGACGCAGATAAGGCTCCTGCCTAAGAACTCGCTCTCTTACGTGAGGTGGAGCGGTGAGGAGGTGGAGGAAGAGTTGGAGGAGGTGGAGGAAGAGGAGGAGGAAGAGGAGGGAGTGATAGCGATGGGGGGTGGGGGGGACCCGTACGGGGGCCACCTGCTCGGAGGGGGGAGGGGCGACGTGGGCGGGGGCGTCCTGGGCGGGGTCGGCGGACCGGGCGGAGCCGGGGAGTTTGGCGGCGAGGGGGCCGGCGGGATGTTCTTCCGCCTCCGGCCCATCCCGTGGCCCGCACGGATGAGGCACCTCGCCACCCTGCCCGATTACCGGCCCCCGGTGCGCTTCCGACCCGACGGTTCCGGAGGCGGGCCCGGATCCAAGTCGTGGTGCTACTTCTTGGTGACGGGCGGCAAAGGGGAAGTGGAAAGCCCCAGGCACACCATCCCGCCCAACACTCTCTGCCTCTACGTGTTCCGGGCCGAGGACCAAGGTACGTCTTCCGGTTGGGGGCGAAGGAAGGCCGTCGCCCCCCGCGCCCCCTCCAATCGTGACTGCCCCGAGCTCCATAACCTTTGCCGAGCATATGCCGTCGAAGACGCAGTCGTTGCCGCGGAGTGGATTCGCGTCCTCCACACTTTTTGTTTCCCAATCCTACCTAAATGTCACCCCACTACGATAATGCTCAATGAAAATGTCACGCGAGTCTTTTTACCTAGAGCCTATTCTGAATTTTAAAAAAATCCCCCCAGTTGCGTAATCTCGTAGCATGGTGAGGATAATTTTAACTTGATTTATTTAGAAATATTATCATGACTGAGTTAAAAATTTTTTGTTGATGAAATTATTCAAAAAAATAAATTCTGAACAAAGTAACTTTTTTTGCATTTAAGAATATTCTTTAAAGTACTATGAGAAGTGTTCAAAGTTTCCATTCCCAGGAAAAGGTTTTAATATTAGGTCAAATATCTCAATCAAATGGGCAATATCTCTGGGTTATTATCGGTAACAGTCTTTTTAAAAAAATCCTTCCCAAATCACCAATTATGTTGGTGCCACCCCTGGAGTCACTCTTTAGCTTATATTAAGTAAAATGTACACCTGTAGGGCGTTTTGAAACGCCAAATTGTGTGTGCAACAACACGCGGTCACGCGAGGGGGTGTAGTTTGCACGCAAAGCCTACTCGTAACTGTTTGGAAATCGACCATCGGCCAACTCAAGTCACTGATGACATCTGAATTTTTCAGGTGTCAATCATGTTTAGAAAAATTAATGGGCATTTCTTCACCAATGAGGCCTATTTAGTATTTTTTATTTTCCCATGTATTTATATATTAAAAATAGAATAGAATAAGAATCAAAGAGAAATTTAGTCTTGCTAGTGTACTTCACCAGAGTAACAGATGGACAAGAATAAATTGATGTATCTTTATTATTACAGTACAGAATGTGAAAAACATTGTACGTAATTGTGGACAATCTTAGATTTTTTCCGCAGGCTTCTCTATTTTTCTCACATGTTAAATATATAAAGGTACATAGGGTACAATTAAAGGAGAATATTTCGCTGGAGGGAGAGGTTTCGTGAATATAAAATCACGATTATCGTGCGTGTTGTCAAAAAACCTTCCCGACTTGTTTTTCAGTTAATCCACTCAATTAGAAACGTTAAATTTATTGAAAATTTGTTTTCATGTTGGCATCATAATATCTCCCACAACTTTCTTGAATTCGGAAGAGATCACAAATTTCGTCGTCTACTTCGATATGATTCATCACTTTTACCTCTCTTAAGGATGTAAAATTTTATTTCGTCTCGTTGGTGTGTTAACGAATATGATCGCAGTGATGAGACCGTTACCACAGCAATGTACGCATTGATGGAAATTTACGACAATTGAATTAATTCATCCGGGATATCAGGGAAAAAAGCATAAACAACTATCATGAGCATTTATGATGATGTCTATCTGAGAAACATCAAAAAAGTTCCATCTGTGTGAAATTCCATCAAGTGTATTCGCAGTTTGCTTTTGACTCCGGTTGGTGGCAAAATTGGACACATTTTCAAGCCGTGAGCCCTTCGCCTTTCAGACGCGAGCAGCAAGTGGAATTAATGAAAGTCTTCCTTGTTCAAGAAAGCATCCCACGTAACTCCTCAGGTTTCTTTCATTTTGGCAGATTCAAATGTGCCGCTCCCGGTAAATGGGGGAAGGGGATATTACTTGTGAAATCTTCGCACCGACGGGAATGAAAGAGCATTGTTCTGCCGTCTCCCTCCGGGGAAGAACTCCGTCATGGTAGCGAGAAAGGAAAAATGGGTGGCGTCTTTGTCCAATTACGTGTACTTTGTTTCTCTTTGGGGGAGCTCCGGTCTGTCCCCTCACGCTGGTGAGCGCGCAAACGACTGAGCGCACGACGAGAGCATTCACGCGGCGGGCCTCCTTAGTCTTGCACGCAGGCGACAGTTATCACGCCTCGCCGAACACACTGGCATGGACGAAACGCCTTGAGCATATTCAAGTGCGCCATAAAAGCTAAGAGGGGGGCCGACGGCCAATCAGCGGCCGGGCGAATCGCCAACAAAGGGGGGCGACCACCTCCTGTGGCTTCGGAGGGAGACGGCGCCACCAGTGCAGATGACGACGATATTGACGATAAATCTGTGTCATATTTAAATTCATGACAGATGGAGAATCAAAAGACACCGGAAAAAATAGAGATAGCGAATATAAACTAGTTACATTATCTAATTTTCTTCCCGACTTCCGTCAGTTCCAATGAAAGAGAAAGTATTTACTCGTGTATCGCTTTGATTGAAGTTGTTTCTTAATTATTTCGTTGACCTCTGTAAGTTGATTTGCCCGCAGGTCTCGTTCCATCCAGATGCTTTGGATGCTAAGGGATGTAACCTTTCCTTCCCTTTTCACGAAAATCAATACGATCTTTTTAGTTCACCGAATAAGAGAGGTGAGGATGATTAAACCGCCGGCAGGCTTACGACAAATAAAGTGTGTATACATTATTGTGCGAGTCAGCTTCAGGTGAAGTGCTCTAATAATTATGGTAATTTTGTGTTACGTTAAAAACATTATACTGGGTTGAAATACCAAAAATAGCTGTATTTAATTAGAAGTCTTCGAAAAATCGGGGTTTTTGTATTCTTTTTCAAGGGAAAATGAATTGGGGTTCGTATATAGATAGGGTTGTTATCGCATTGATTTATATACACTCTTTTTTATACAAATAATCAAATGGCAAATATACTGCAAGATTGACATTTTATATTACTAGAAAACCATTATGATACAGTCCATTTTATATTTTAGTAAGCATTGATAGCGGTAGCCACCTTGTACTTAAATATAAGTATGGAAAAGAAACCCGCACGTTTTCGAATTTTCGGTGGGCAAGCCACCTCAAGGAAGAGATGGCTTCTGATCCCTAGTCATTCGTGGGAAGAATGTTATCGTAAATCTATTTTTTCTTTAAATGATCTCATTTTATTTAAATGATTTCTCCTACCGTAGTGTGATGAGGTTAATTATGCATTTTCAACATCACTACTACAAAGATCCCCTCCCAATTTATGCAAGATATTCAATCTGTAATTTTACCTTCGCTCCAGGAGTGATTCCCAATCTAGATTCTCTAATAATTTGAATACGCTACTCAGTTTATTATGCGTAAAAACGTTTTATAAATATAGATTCTCTGCGCTTTACGCGATCTAATTCGGCAATGAATTCAACTTTGTGAGGGTTTCATATACTACAAGAGCAGGAAATTCTGAATGAGGCCTAACCAGTGAAAGCTAATATTTCTCTTTAACCATTTCATTACATTTCCCATTTACTTATCTTAAAAATCCGTAATTGTTTTGTTACCTTGTCCACATATTCCTCATATATGTTCACCCAGGAGAGGTCATGAGTGATGGTACCGTTTAATCGCGTCTACATTTCCTATTTCTACTTCAATAGGATGAAAATCGCTGGTCTCTTGCCAAAAAGTATAAAATGCAGCTAAATTATTGCTGAAGTATTACAGAAGTTCCATTACTGGCTGTTTGTCAAATATTAATGTATTTCTAAAGGAAGAGAATCTATATAAAATAATAAATATTAATAATATTTGTGATATTGCCTTGGCATCTTCCTAATTTTAATTTTGTTGGCTATCAAGTTAACGAATTGTTCATAGCAATAAAGTGTCTACCCAAGATAATTCAAATATTCGATTGCGATTTTGAATCTGAACCTCCATTCAGCACGACATTTGCACGAGCACTTTAAGCAAATGTATCCTGATAAGGACTGCAGAAATAGTGTTCTAAAGAGATTTTTCTCTCTAAGTCAACTTTTTCCATCCGGTCCTAGTAATTGCGATTACAATTGAATAAGTTAGACATTTGGCAAATGAATTAGAACGTTCACTATACAAATCACTCACCGGTTTAACCTTAAATCCACGTGAGTTGTTTCGTTATTCGGGAAATCGGAGAGGAATTAAGAAACATCATTCATTACACGTCAGAAGGTACCAACTAGAAGTTATCTCCCTTAAGCCCAAGAGAGGAGCGAATCGCCCGGAAATGTGAAAAGTTTCCGTCTACGTAACCGGCTCTAACTCAAATCGCGAAATCATTCGTACGACGGTTTCCATTTATTGGATTCAATTCTTCGTCCGAAGCGAGTCCTCTGCGTTTACATTGCCTCTCTTTAAGATCCACAGGGTAAAAACCCACCACCGGATGTCTCTGAGTTTACCCCCTCCTCCCCCTACTCAACCGACCGCAAGCAGAGGAACGAGACGACGCATAAATAGAGCGTCCCATTTTGTCTCAACAATACCCGCTCTCCAATCGATTACGATTGGAAAGCGAGTAAAAAAATGAAGAAGAAGGAACATCCAAAGCGCTCGCCTCCCGATTTCCTGCGGCGGAGGCAATCGGAAACCAATTAACGGCAAGGAAATGAGACTCCCCGCCGCCAAAATGTCTTAACTCCCTCTCTCCCCCTCTACTCCCCTTTCCACTAACCCCCCTCCCGCCCCCCTTACCACTCACCTCTCCACCCCCCTTCCCCGCGCCGACCTCCTCTCCCCTTGCAGAGTCTTCGGAGAGCGGCGGGGTGGCTTATCCCGGCGGAGGCGGTTTCGGCGGTGGCGGCGTCCGGAGGAGGCTGAAGCGGAAGAAGCGTTCCCTGAGCGCCTTCAGTCCATTCTCCGTCGAGGCGCCGAGGGGCGAAGGAGAGGACAGCTCCGAAGACGGGTGAGCGACGCCGATCCTTATATATTCAACACACCCCGAGTATGTCGATGCCGACGGTAATACAAGTACTCTGGAAAGTTGAACATAATCCCAAAGTAACCATTCGTAAAGTAAAACGCGTGGTGAAAAATAAACGATTCTCACGTTTAATAAACATTATCAGCAAAATAAAACAAATGATATTTAAAATTATTCCGAGAATTTTATGCAGATACGAATATTAAACAAATTATTTCATAATAAAGATTTCATATAAGAGTGATAAAGTCATTCGTTATGCACAAAATATTTCCCCAACACACGTTGCCTGCAAAAAAATAGATCCCAGGACAGATTCAATTAAGGAGCTCCAGGTGCCAATAAATGTGTTGTTAATACCGTCTTGTAATTGAATCTAATATTAATTTCTATAACTTTATTATTTGTCTATGATTTAGTATATTCCAATGGAATGTTATAGAATGCATGAAGGCTATGTGGGATTCGACAAGTCTACATTTTTTCACCTACCTTTTTTCTTGTTTCTCCGATCCACCATAGTTTTTAGTTTGTGTTTTGTACCTATATAATCGCCATGATATCATGAAAAAAATTAAACAAGAACTAGCTTTCTCTGTTGGATTCTTTTAACTCGTTTTATAATTTAGTAAAATGTTTATGTTTTCAACCTCGTACCCCTATTTAAACACTTTCGATTTTTTGCGTTACATCCTACACATTTCCTAATATTGCAATTAAGTTACTCTCATATGCATCCATGTTGTGCAACCAATTATTTCATATCTGAATATGTTTTCATTTTCGAATATTCGTCTCCAGTTACTTCCAACAATGGATAATATATCATTCCTGGATAACGCAAATGAATTTCATTTGAGTATGAATAGAGCACGCATAACTGTAATGTATCCTATTTTTCTCCTTATTTACGCGTAGATTTTTGGGACAGCGGTCATTATTCGCCCTTTGCGTCCGCCCACCTCACTCGCTGATTTTAATTCCTTTGACTTTCCATTTATCCGAATCCCATTGGATGTATTGAATGTTCCTTGTAACGATTTATTATTTCATATCATTGGTAATCAATGTCACTTCCTACTATATTTTCTTCGAAAAGTATTTTCATGTTTTTTGATAGCTTATGGCTTTATTTAAAATCACTGTATTTAGAATTATTTTAGCTAAACATGTAAATTTGAATAAATTATTCTCGTTGTACTTTATTACTATTAATATAAAAACAACGTATCACCTAAAAATAAAAATTGTGTGAAACAATAGTGAGAAAATCATAATGCACTCTATTTTTCTTCCAGCTCTTCCATCGGCACCGTATATTTCACTAATTTTGGATTCATTTTTCAATGAAACTTTGCCAATAGTCCCAAAGAACAATAATATTAATAAAGATAAAAATAATAATATTAACGAATTGAAGGAAATTTAATACGATAATGACGTAAAATGCATATCTTTCATCGAATATGCAAAGGTTTTCCTAATGCTTTGGTCGTTGTAAATATACGATATGTATTGCCATTAGTCCTTACTTAGAACTTTTCTTTTGTGCACTTCTTCAGTATCATGTGTTCCATTTTTCATATTTATTAAGTGTTGGTGAAGGTGTTTTAAGGAAAAAAGGCACAAGTAGATGCTGGGGTAAGCTCATATTGAAATCAATTAGCTGTTCCCTTTCTTTGTCTTTATATATTTTGAGAATCTTTTACTGATAATCGAGCATAAAATTCACAGCCTGCAGACATTCTTCGAAAAAACTATCTGAAAGAGATATTTATCGTTGCAGCCTTCAGTGAGAAAGGAGATAAATATTCCCTTGTCAGCTACTTCGGAGATTTCAATTGCTCGACGGAGCATTTACCATTCACTGAAACTTATAATTTCCGACAATTGGTCTAAATCTTCTGAATCTTAACATTCTTAATCTTGAAAAGAATAAATTGCGTGGATGTTGATAGGTAATCTGTAAAATGATAATTTCTGGGTGGATTTTATTTTACAGAAAACACAAATACAGCAATTCTACAATTAATAATAATTGACGATCATGGCTTCACCACGGTTTCATGGTGAAACCATGGTCGTCAATAACTATTTATTGCGGAATTGCTGTGTTTCTGTTATTTGTACAATGACAAAATTCCGGCGAGTAATGATTAAAACAGTGTTACATTTATTCACTTGTCTTGCTTCCTTGTCTACAGAAGAATTCTCGGAGGGCATTCCTTCATGTGCTCGGATTTGTGCTTCTTGTCTGTAACTACCAAGTATGGTACAAGATCCATTTTGGTATGAATTTGCTAGATAATTTATCCTTCACGCAATCTATGAAGACGACCTTTCGAATTACGAATGGTCACCTGATTCCCTGACTCCTCTGCCCGGAAACCTTAAAAATCATAGTCACGTTTATTGTGACTATGAGCGTCACATTCCCGATGACCCACCGTGCCCCCCTCGCAAATCCCCACCCCCCCCCTCTCTTTCTCTCTCTCTCGAAGAGAGTACAATCGGAGACCGAAGACCCTTGTGCACCTAATTTCGTCAAATTTTAATTTCACTTCATTAAAGTACCGTTAATTTAACCGCTCAATCCATGACTAACACCGAAAAAAACGTTACGTATTTTCTCGTCCCGTGTTGAAATGAACACAATTGAAAAACATTCCATGAACTTTGGATTGCCGATCTTGTCTTCCCGGCATGTGGCCATGCAAGTGCAATGCTCCCAGCGGGCCTCGAGGGAGCTCCCCTTTCCAGTCTATTACCCCCACCTCCCCCACAAAACTCCCACTCCCCTCCCGCATGAGAGTAAACTAAGACTCTCATTATATTTGATGAAAAACTGAAAACACATATTTTCCTCAACAGTGCCGTCATAATGAATGAGAGGATGAAAGCAGCGGCCAAGGAAATTTAAAAAAAAAATACCTTTTAAGTTACGAGTCCACACTCATGAAGAAAATACAAATTAAATCGTTAAGATAGCACAAGTTTGTAGGCAATTGTAGCCAGTGGATCCCCTTATAAAATCATTTTCCGTGGGGCTTGCATCCGCCTCCTCACTCAAGGATGTCGCGGTTCTCACCCCTGGCTTCTCTTCATGTTGGTGGCAGCAGGTGGAGAGGCCGCGGGGAGGAGACCAACGGCCAGGAGGGAGCGGAGGATGAAGAGGAGGAGGAGGAAGTGCTGGTGGTGGAAGAGCGGAGGGTTTGGATCTCCTTCTCCAAGTTCCACGCGGCGCCCTCGGCCCTGGGCTCCGAGGAGCGGCTGCCGACCCGCCGGAGGCTGTTCGCCGCGGCGGCGGCCGAGGAGGAGGGCAAGGGGGGCGCCGGGGGCAAGCGGTCCAAGGGTGGCGGGTGGGCGGGGGCGAGACCCGAGTGCATGGCCGGAGGGATGCGCATCTTCGACGGGGAGGTGGGGCCCGAGGAGGCCGAGGAGAGCCAGGTGAGTGCGGGAGCGGGTGCTCCAAGGGGCGGCGGGAGGGACCCGTCGTGTCGCCTCACAAGAGGGGGCGGGTGGCTTACGTATCACGGTAGCGATGTGCGCGGCCGGTTGCCCCGGTAGTAACATCGGGTCAAACAAACCGCGGCTCATACTTCGCTGTAGCCTTGCGCATCTTTTGCTGCCACTAAATACTAACTGTGATTTTTCTGAAATATTAATTTCAAGTGAACGACGTCGGACCACAAGGTCAATACTGAAATAGTGCCCAAAACCTGAAACTGAATTTGGAGCTACAATAAGCTACCATAAGGTACCATGACAATCCACGTTTATAATTTGTTTTTCGTTCTTTTTCTGCTCATATTTTCTCAAAAAAAAAGGGTTCAATTTTCAATCAATAAATTCCTTGACGACTCTGACCACAATTTAGTTGTTATGAAATGTAACGTCCTTTTTAAAAAGATAAGCCAGGGGCGGCGGGTTAGGAAATGGAATTTAGAAGCATTAAATGGATTAACAAGGAAGAAGTATCAGCATGCTGTAGAGAAAAACATGGATGACAGTAAAGAGCTGAGTACTATCGAAGAAAAATGGGATTGTTTCAAAAAAGTGATATCGAAAGTCTCAAAACACACTATAGGAACCGTAACGGGAAAAGGATAAGGAAACCATTGGTTCATGGATGAAATGAATACAAAGATGGACGAGAGAAGAAAATGGAAGAATGTAAACACAAAGTTAGGCAAAATGAAGTACAAAGAGTGAAACAATAAATTGAGACGGGCGACAAATAGAGCAAAAGAAGGATGGTCGAAAACGCAATGCAAGGTTGTGGAAAGTTTGCAGAAGAAGGGTGAAATTGGTGCGCTATACAGCAAGATTAAATCAATATTGGGAAGATCTGTACTAAAAGTTAGAGATAAGTCGGGTAAGATAACACAGGCCAACAGTGGTGTTGGTGCCGGAGCTTTTAATGTTGATTTAAAGAACAATTGGGGCGATGAATCCAATTATGACACTAGTTTTTTCCTATCAGCTATAGTTTTCAAGATATAGATATGTTGTTACTTACGTAAAAAATCTTCTACATGATGATATGGGAATATTATATTAATAATAAAACCCACTAAATATAAAGACTTGATTTATTTCTAGAGCTGTTAAATCACCCACAAACACAACAGAATTTTACAATGCAATTGAACACAAATACTAAAATGTTTTACTGTAATTAAACAAATTGAAAAGAAAAAATACATAAAAACATCACTCAACACATCGGAAGCTCTTTTGTGCGATTTTCTTGAGTGCACTTTGTTCAAACAGTCTCGTTTTAAGCACCAGCAGTAATCTGCCATCATATGGTTATCCCATCTTCCTTGGTAGCGAGCTTCCATTGTTTTTATATCCTGGTGAAATCTTTCACCTTGTTCTTCACTTGTGTCTCCTAAATTTCCAAGAAAATTGTCTAAGTGGCTGTGTAGGTAGTGAACTTTTGTGCTCATATTGCATCCAAGTGATTTGAAGTTACTGAGCATAATGTATACCAGCTCAATATAATTTTCACTTTTGTGATTTCCTAGAAAATTTTTTATGACCTCAACAAATGACATCCAACTAATTTTTTCAATCTCATTCATTGACTCGACAAAAGCAGAATCCTTTGTAAGTTGTCTGATTTGTGGCCCCTCAAAAATACCAGCTTTAAGAGTTTCAATACTTATATGGGGCATCTTTAGTCTTAAGTAGCCGAAGCATGGTCCATCCTTGTCAAGAGCCTTTACAAATTGCTTCATTAGGCCTTGTTTAATGTGTAGAGGCGGTAAGATGATTTTCTCTCTTTCAACTAAAGATTCAGCAATGATGTTTTCTTTCCCAACAACCAAGTTTTCTCTCTTAAGCCACTCCTTCTTAATCCAGTGGTTTTGTCTGTCCCTGCTATCCCAGAGGCACAAGAAACAAGGATATTTTGTGTAGCCACTTTGCTGCCCAAGAAGAAAGTTCACCATTTTTAAATCTACACAAATCACCCAGCGATGTTCCTGGTATTTTATCTTCTGTAAGACCAATGCTATTGTATCGTATTCTTCTTTCATTTTAGTTGAATGAGCGATTGGTATTGCGCCAAACCTGTTACCATTGTGAAGAAGTACACATTTTAAACTACGCTTGGAGCTATCAATAAACAAACGCCAATCACTAGCATCACATTGTGATAGTAGTCCAATTTTTTCCAAAAGACCCTTAACGTCTAAACAAAATGTAAGATTGTCTTTTTGAGTAAAGAAGGGTAACATGTCCTTTTTCCTTGTGCGATAAAAACTTATTTTTGTACCGGTCCCGGTACCGTACCGTATTTTTGTACCGGTGTCGTATTTTTGTTTTTTAATCTCATTGGCCTACAATATAGAAATAAACATAAAACTTATTGACAGTTTATTGAAAATAAAAGGAACACCGCAGAGTGGTTATAAATTAGTGTACTTATAGATTTATTTAACTTTGAAAATTATTTTCCGGAATATAGTATATCAAATATTAAAACAACTAATCGTAAGATGTGCCATATCTAAAAAAGTAGAGCTGTTAAATAAAAACGGATTTCATATTTGGATTCAGCTCTACAAATATAGTTAAAATCAGCACAAAGATTCCCGGCACCAAAAAAAAAATTTTTTGTAGGCCTGTGTAATAGTTGATACAGAAAAGATCCAAGAGAGAGGGAAGGAATATATAGAAACACTGTATGGTAAAGAACTTAGGCCAACAAGGTTAGACATAGAAAAAGGAACATGACGTAGAGAAACCTAAGGTCCAGGCATACTCGACGATGAAATAGAAAGGGCATTAAGGGAGATGAAACCAAATAAGGCCTTGGGGGTGGACAACATTCCTGTGGAACTTTTAAAAGGTTTGGGAAAATGTGGGAGGAAGAGTATTTTATGGACTGATTCGTAGCGGTATGGACTGATTCGTAGTATCTATGAGGAAGGAATCTGGCCGGAAGATTTTGTGAGATCAATGTTAGATCCTATTCCGAAAAAGGTAAAGGCTACATTATTTGAGGATTACAGAAAAACAAGTTTGTTATCCGACGCAGCTAAAGCTATTCTCAGGGTCATCAACAAAAGGATGGAGAGTAGGGCATATGATTACTTATGGGATGATCAGTTTGGGTTTAGAAAGGGAAGAGGTACACGTGATGCCATTGGAGTAATGAGATCACTAGTCGAGAGAAATATAGAATACAATCAGGACGTTTTGGCCTGTTTTGTAGATTTCGAAAAAGCGTTTGATAGAGTGAATTGGGAAAAATTAATGAGTGTATTGCAGAAAATAGGAATGGATTGGAGGGACAGGAGACTGATCCGCAACCTGTACATGTCTCAGACTGCTCAGGTGCGAATGGGGAACGGAGAGTCCGGATGGGCAGTGTTAGGAAGAGGAGTAAGGCAGGGTTACCCATTGTCACCGGTGCTGTTCAACGTATACTATATGTAGAGGAAATGATTAAAGAGGCATGGGGAGAACTGGAGGTAGGAATGAAATTCGGAGGGGAATTGGTAAAATCGGTTAGGTTTGCTGATGACCAAGCATTAGTTGCTCAGTCCGCCAAGGGGTTGCAAGCATTGCTGAGTGAATTGGAGGTTTAGTGCGATAAATATGGGATGAGAATCAATATTAATAAAACAAAGGTTATGCGATTTTCCAGAAAGAAAAAGGCTAAGCTAAATATTAAAATAGGTGGGGATAAAATAGAGCAGGTAGAACAATTTACATATCTCGGAAGTGTTTTGGACCAATACGGTCAAAGTGGTAGGGACGTAAGGAGAAGAATTGCGCTAGGCAAGGAGGCTTTCACAAAGATGAGGAAGTTGATGAAAGGGACATTGAGTAACGATGTTAAGAAAAGACTCGTTGAAACGTTAATATGAAGCAAAGCTATGTACGGTGCGGAAGCGTGGTCACTGAAGCAGGAGGATAGACGTAGATTGGAGGCTTTTGAAATGTGGGTGTGGAGAAGAATGGAGAAGGTAAAATTGACCGAAAGGAAAACAAATGAGGAAGTACTAGGGATGGTGGGCAAGGAGATAGTTTTTGGGAGAAATCCTATGGAGGCAGGAAAAATGCACGAAAGGCGTATTGAGCGGCAGTGGGATGTTTAAGACGGTAATAGAGGGGATAAAGTTAGGCAAACGAGAAAAGGGTAGCAACAGGATAGGGATGTTGGACAGGATGAAGGGAGGAAGGAAGTACACAGAGATGAAGAGGGACCTGATGTAGAGCATGTGGCTCGATTGTGTTTTGTTCGGAGTTACAAAATGTTTATTTGATAGTTGTGCCCATCCAAGAACCTACCTTAACCGGTAGAGTACCTTATAATAAACTCCTTGACACTGATTGGTATTTGGATTAAAGATATGAACTCTCTCCTCCCCCACCATACCCTAGCACTTACTCGTTTGTTTTCCTTTTTGCCCACTTCACCTTCTCCATCTTTCTCCACAACCACATTTCAAGCGCTTCCATCTACGCCTATCATCCTGCTTCAATGACCAAGTTTCCACGCCGTACAAAGATACGCTCGATATCAGAGTTTTTACGAGCCTCTTCTTAACATTACTCAATGTCCCTGACATCAATTCTCTCCTCCTTTTGATAACTTCATTGCCCAAAGTAATTCTTCCCCTTATCTCCTTAATACTTTGACGGCACTGCCTTATGACCGGTACAAAAATATTTTATCAAGATATTGTGCTTCATTGAGGCCAGTGAAATAAGCATCTATAAAGAGGACGGAATTGATGAAAAGATATGTTGTATAAAGGTGTCAAGAAAATGAATTTATAATAATCCTGGAGCTGTATGGTTTTGAAACCTGGTACTTCAGTATGAATGAAAATCATACACGGCTTGCTTTGGCTGTTTTGAATGATTTTTAAGAATAAAAAAAACAGGATGAATATAGTGGATGACCAATAAAGTACTGATAGAAATGTTTAGATAAGAGAGGAATTTGTACGGAAAACTAAAAAATGGATATGGAATAAGAAGAGAAGATATTAAGAGCCCATGGAACTGTGGAGTGTGAGGTTGAACGTGGAATGTTAGGCGGACACATAAGAGGGAGAAAGCGAATAGACAGACGACCTGGGGGGAAATCGGAAGTATTTGGATATGAAGAGTAAATAGTTTAAGGTGAAATTTATTTATTTAGTGTACTTTTATTGGAAGTTCGGAGCAATTAAGAGGAGAGTGACGTAAAATAGGTTTTAGGGATATTTTAAACCCTGGCTTTATTTAGCAGACAACTTGCGAAGGTAATGGTGATCGCTTTTCTTCGTAAATGGTTCGTAGAGCATAAGAGTACACACGTATGTTTCGGTAGGGACCCTAAACCACGTAATATTGATTAAGGTGACAAATTACCTGGAGCCATTTTTGCTTAAGTTTAATAGTCCCAACCCCTATTTGAATATATTAGTATATTCATATTAGTACGTTCCAGACACAATAAACCCTCCTACATATGACTCCCTGATGCTATTGTAAATTGTACAAAAGTAATGAGGAAATATCCGTATTATAAAAATATTGTGCCCAGTATTTCAAAGTTTCGGTCATTATTGTTTCATAAATATGCGGCCGATTAATCCGTGAGAACGGGTACGTACTCGCTCCACGGTATTTTATGTACCAGCGTGTAACGAGAGAGTCAACTCATGGTATCTAGCTCATCGGAGGGTATTACGCTATAACAACTGTAAATGGCATAGCTATAAAAATCTGAATAATGACTGGGTCATACAGGAATTAAAGGGAGTCGGCAATTCCGTTTATGATCGCATGTTTACCCCTGTGCTTGGGAAAAAACAGTAATACCCAAGGCAAGGGTGCGTTGAGTGACCGATTTTGAGTGCCACCCAGTTCCCATCTGCTTGAGAACAACTATTAAATCACTCTTCTATTTGCATAGCGCTCCAAAAGTTAAATTTATCACTACCGATTGTCACTAAACCCGTGTAAATGAAGTATTGCCTACCATTGGCTGAATGAATTGATAAACTTATTTTACTGAAACTTCTCCGAAACAAATTTGTACTTAGAATGAAGTATAATTTTTAATAAAAAAATTAGTGAAACCTCTGCCGAAATCATCGTTTTTATGCCTACGTACAAGTGCATATTACATGCATCGTCTTTCGTACAGTAATGATTGTTTTACAGGTAGCATTTTCACTTTCATAGTGGCTCTTAAAGTCTCCTTTTCTAAAAATATTTTTATTTAATATCCCAATTCCGTGGTGGTTAGCAATAACCTCATCAAATAAATCATTGTAAAATTTATCAACTAGCTAACTTTTAGAATCATTTTTAGGCTCTATAACTTGGTGGAATTTACTCATGATGATTAAACACTACTTAGTCATTCTCGCACAGTTATTGCAATACTGTTAGTTCTCATCCTAAAAAAGGAAAAACCAGCTGTATGTGAGGAATATACAACAATAAGTATAATTCCGAGCCCAGCAAAAATGGTACTTAGGATCATCAATAATAAAAGGATGGGGTGGAGGCTTGTTGAATATGATAGGATGATAAGTTTGGGTTCATAGATCGAAGACCTATGCGCGATAAGGAGTTCACTCATATAAATCAACTTAGAAAAAAACAGAATATGCTTATTTCGTAGATTTTAAGAAGGCTTTCTCGAGCATAAGTTGGATAAAATTAATTAAGGTACTACATCAGATAGGATAGGATGGAGGGCTGCAGTCAACCAATCCTAGGATTGAACGACCAACGATGATGAGAAGTTATTAATAGAACGGAGGGATAGCAGACTTATCTGCAACCAGTACATGTCTCAGACTTCTCAGGTATGAATGGCAAATGGAGATTCTGGATGGGCAGCGTTAAGTAGTGGGAAAGGAAGGGAAAAGGCATCTGGAGATATGAATGACAGTCGGTGGGGAATTCATAACATCAGTTAGATTTGTGAATGATCAAACTTTAGTTAGCTAGTCAGCCGAAGGATTTCAGTCATTGCCGAGCATATCATAAGAGTAGTTTGAAAGATGTGGGATAAGACTTAATCATAGAAAACGATTGAAATGAGTTTCTTAAGAAATATGAAGGCTAAGATACACATTCAAGGTAGGCTGTACCAATTCAGTGCACGTATTTAGGAATTGATTTGGAAGAGGGTGGGAAAAGCAGTTGGGACATTAAAAGGAGAATTATGTTAGGTAAAGAAACGTTTACAAAGAGGCGGGAGTTGATATCATATCGATTAAAAATGAATAGAAAAGACTAATTAAAACTTTAAATAGTTTTGTATGGTTCAGGAACTTGGTTGCTGAAGCAAGATCCTCTTCATAGTAGATTGTATGCCTATTAAATGTGAGTGTGGAGAAGAAAAAAAACATGAAATGGATGAAAATGAGAATAAATGATGAAGCTCTTGGCATGCTGGGGGAAAATAGACGGCTGTCGAGAGAAATTCAGTGAAGACCGGACGAGAAAATGCAGGAAATGCTGAAAGATAATGGGAAACGGAGGACGGTGATAGAGGAGAAAATGCTGGAAAGCGAGGTAGAAGGAAGAAATGCATAGGTATCTTGGATGAAATTAAGTAAGGTAAAAAGAAAACAGAGTTAAAGAATGAAAAATTGAAATATATAGCATGGGGTTTGGTGATATTTTGCATTACGTTAGTGAGTGGCGTAAGTGTGTAGTGCTAGGGTCCATCAAAATCCTAGCGTAAGCCATTATTTTACCGCTTATGACAGTATACTGTGTCAAAGGAAATTCAGTAGTTGGTCATGTGCACAACAGAAATTACATTTTTTGAGGGACACCTTTGACAATCTGGGAGGATGGTTTGTTAGGGAACTGTTCATTCCTACCTCTGATGTCCTACTTCTTTGATCACCTCTAGCTGCCTCCGCTGCTGGGCGAGTTCTGCAGAGACGACGCACCTCCGAGGCTGTGCGACCACTCGCACCTCGTCGTGTCTGGAGAGGAGAACGCAGGATCACAGCCGGGACACCCGAACACCCCAGGTAAGTGTGCCCAACGGACTAGAGTCAGCCATCTGACATACCAACTTATTGCACAAGTGTAAGAGATCAATCTACTCCTAAACACATTACGATCTCTGAGCAAAGCTAACTCAGCGGCGAAAAGTGAGTGAAGAACGACCTATTAACTCTATTCATTACTTCTATATTCTTCACAAAAAAGGAATAGGATACAGAATTTATAGTCACATTTTTAAGAATAAAGATAAACACATTTTATGTGAGAGTGCATTTAATTGATACTCAATGGAAAAAGCCAAATTCCAGGAAATAATGACTAAATAGTAATTAAATATAACTAAATACAACTAAAACTATATATATGGATATAAATATAATAATATTATTAAAGTTTAATACATGTATAACTAAATATAAATATAAAAAGCTAACAACTTAAGTAAACCAATTTCATTTTTAAGGTGGTAATATTGCCTAATGCGTGCATTTTTTAAATTGTTCAATACATCAGTTATGCCACTTCAATTTTATCATGTGCGCTTTTTTTCAGTGCCGTAATCAAACTTTTTTAGAAAGTCATAATTTTTCCAGTATGGTTTTTCTAACCATTGCAATACAGTTACAAGTATAGGGACTGGTTCCAAAAATCAAAATTTATTGTAGTTATCATTACAATTACTTAATAATCTTCAAAATACATTCCTCGAAAGCATCAAAACACATATTTCGGCGCGTCTGCCACTCGTCAAAAGCCCGCTGGAAGTCGATGTCCGGAATACTGTTGAGAGTCTTTGTCGTCTCCGCTTGAACCGCCTCGATGGAGTCGAACTGATATCCTCTGAGCTCCCTTTTTATTCGTGTAAATAAGAAAAGGTCAGGTGGAGCCAGGTTGGGGTTGTAGGGGAGGTGAGGCAAGGTTGCCACGCCGAATTTCGTCAGCAGCGAAATTTCCACCTGCGACAGTTTTTGTTCCTCATAGAAGACTTTCGGCACCAGCTTCGCGCACGCTTTCCTCAACCCAAGATTCTCTGTTACAATAGTGCGGACGGTTCCAACTGAAAGGCCAGTCTCCTCACTGATAAGGACGATGGTTAAACGCCTGTTAGAGTCCAAAACTTTTTTCATTTTGGCCACCTGAGCATCGGTTCGAGCGGTCATCGGGCGTCCGACGCGTTGCTCGTCTTCGACGAGCTCCCGGCCTTCCTTAAACATTTTGTACCACTCAAAAATTCTTATGCGGCTTAAGGCATTATCCCCATAAGCCTTTTTAATGGTTTCAAGGGTCTCCGACATGGACTTCCCGAGTTTAATGCAAAACTTCACGAGGTAGTGTTGCTCGACATTGCGCATGCTGGCGCGACGACACCCACAAACAATCACACGTCACAAAAATCCACCTCCTGTCTCAAAGCATGCCCGGAAGTGAACTGCGCCTGAGTGGTGGGGGATCCTTCTACTGAGCCGATCTGTCGGACCCCTCATCCACCGCTCCATTGAGGCCACAGCAAACTAGTCCCGATACTTATTGAATGGACCCTGTACCTAATTTAATTTATGTGCTGAGCTTGCTAATTGATAATTTCTATTAATTCATGTGCTCCATTATCATTAATTTTCATTTTTGATGAAATGTTTGTTTTTGTTGTCCACTTATATATCATGGTTTATAACATATTGATTCTGATGATGTCGGCCGTGCCGTTGAAACGTCAAAACTATATATTTGAGTGTCCTTTCTTTGTGTTTACGTGTTTTAAAAATCTTTATTAATATTTTTTATAAATTTATGCGTCCCCGAAGAGCGTTATGTTTCGAAGATATATACGATATATATATATATATATATATATATATATATATATATATAACACAGATACAAAACATTAAACACACAGAAATACAAAGAAAGGACACTCACAGCATGTATTTGACGTTTCGACGACACGTTCGTCGTCATCAGAAACGACATTCTGATGACAACGGTCGTGCCGTCGAAACGTCAAATACATACTGTGAGTGTCCTAAAATATTTTTTGTTTGTGTTTAGGAAAATATATATATATGTATATATTTATTTATTTATTTAAAATAGCTGGAAGATATGCATATAGAATTGAGAGCTGAAAGAAATTTACCAAATCCTTATGATAACTATAAAATAAATTTTAAGTATAAAACTATCGATACACATTTAATTTTCAGGATGACTTTCGGTGACATAACACTATCCGGTCTAACATCTCAATCTTGCTTCGTAAAATGAATACCTATATTTTGAAATTCTTTTGATTCCCTGGAAGGAATTCCCACTGTCCCCTTGCCTGCTAAACCTTTACATCTTCCCTGTTTTCCCATTCAGATGGATTCTTTGGCGCCCGGCCCCGGATACGGCTGCCGGCCCGGCCCTGCCGCTTGCCCACCGAGAGTTACCTCTCCTCCGGCCGCTCAATAACGCTGTCTCTGCGCTATGGGAGCGGTTCGGCGCTCTTCCCGCTGGCCTTCAGACTGCGCTACGAATTTGTGAGCGTGGAGATGAGGTCCGGGGAAAGGGGAGGGGGCGCACGGAGATCGGGGGAGGGCGGAGAGGGCGGTAGGGGCAGCGGCAAGCATAATGAGTCCCTACCGTGGAACATCGCTCCAGAGGTGAGTCTCTAGGTGTCATTGTCGCGACGAGGGCGCATAGGCTAGCCTGATTTTGGGCAAAATTGGGAAATCATCACAGAATTTCATCGGACAGGCCAAAGTTAGGGAAATATTCCCATCCCCTGGAGAACTTGAGCCACAAACCAGTCGGAAAAAAATAGGTTTTATCGTACGTGGTCGCTGAACGAGTGAATTGTTCCTTTCTCACGTTCTAAGATGATAACACTCGGACGGACGCTGCATCCAGACACAGTGCCCTAAATTTTGAGCTGTAAAACATTTTGACACTACCAAAGGGTTCCAAAAAGGAATGCAAATGTTAAAATGTCCAACAATATGATATATTTCCAACGAGAAATTTATACATTGCATATTATCTTTAATGATCAACAATGAGGACATTCCGCAACTCCCCCCGAAAATTTTCAAGCATTCTAAATACAACTCATTGTAATAAGTAAATAATATGCAGTTAAAAATATAAAATTTTACAAAGATTTTTTATGTTCAAGCAAAACGAGCCGACTATAATGCGAGACGATGACCGAGCGAAAATTTGCCATAAATCCACTCGTTTACCTTCCGTATTCCAACCCTTTCTTTTTACTTTCCTCAGATGGAGGAAGAGATTCCGAGGGACACCGAAGACACGGAGCCGGCTACCCCGCCACTCCTAGATCCCGGGTCGATCTCCTGCAACCACCTCTTCAAGGGCCCCAAGCGGCAGAGGCCCTCGCTGGCACGCGACGTGATTCTCCGGAGACAGGACCCACCGTTCCAGGGTCGTACCCCCCTCCACTCACCTCGCAGCGTCTTCCTGTTCGGCCGCGGCGGACGAAGGGACATTTCCTGCATCACCCGCTTCGAGCCGCGGAAGGGGCAACGCCTCGTCCTTGAACTCGGTGAGGTCAGAATGGGCAGTGGCGGTTGCCACTCCGAACGAGACCCGTACACCGGCCGATGGCAGTGCATCCGAAGCAAGCCCCCGGAGGACTCGGTCCGCCGAGACCCCCTCTTTGTCGAGTGGTCCTCCGACTCATCCATCGTGGGCATCCTGAGGGGGCACGCCAAGACGTCTTCGACGGGACAGCAACCGGGCGATAACCGCCCCAGGACCGGATTCGATCCCGGAGGAGGTTTCTTCGAAGGTGGTGGCTTTCGCAGGGCGGGAATGAGGAGGGGCGCGGTGGCTGCGGGGTTGGAGGGCGGCGAAGGCCAGCAAGTCGTCCCCGACGAATTCCGCCGGGAGGTTAGGATCCAAAGGAGCATTGACGAGAAGAGAGAAGAAGAAGGCCAGCTGTGGTTCTCCGAGTACCCGTGGCCAGGCGTCCGGATGCCCATGCACTGCCTCTGCGGCGTTGTGGACGGCGGGATAACCATCGACTCGGAGACGCAGGCGTCGGAGCTTAACTTCAGCGCGGCAGGAATGGCGCCGTGGCAAGACCAGAGGAGCTTCCGGTACTCTGGGTGGATGCGATTCGAAGAAGGCGCACCGCACAGAATGACCGGCTGCGCGGAGGGGAGGAGGGTCTCTGGACCTAGCGGTACCCTCAGTAGGGCCGAAGCCGACCCATGCGGGGGGCACCCTTGGCTCCTGGAACCCTCCTCCGCCGGAGTCTTCCTCCACCTCCGCATAGCTGGGAGGGCCATCTCCTGGAACGGAGACGGATGGCACCCTGAACCCAGCCCCCCCTCGCCCCCACCCCACTGCCCCCGTGGGCAGCGAGCCTTCGTGACCCGCCCCGGTCTGCCCGGCCGCTTGGTCGTCTGCCCATCCTCCGTCTCCCACCTGAGGTTCTTCTCCGGCGGGTGGCCGCACGCCTCCAGATGGGACGCCGCCCTCACGCCCCCTCTCGACTCGGCCTTCGTCTTCGAGTTCGAGGAGTTCAGCGGAGTGAGCGTGGAGTGGCTGGAAGTGATCCCGGGGCACTCGGAGCAGCCACCGGCGTCGTCCCTGTCCGCTCAGGGACACCCCGCCGCTGCGGCCCCTGACGCCGCACCGCAGGCCTCCGCTTGCCCCACACTCTGCCCAGAGATTCCGGCATGCGTGTCCCCGGAGTTGTGGTGCGATGGGACCCCGCACTGCCCCTCCGGAGCCGACGAGGCCCTCTGCGGGGCGAGGGGCCGGCCCCCTGCGCCCCCCAGGCCGTCGTCTGCGGCGGAGGAGGCGGGAGTCACCTTGTATGCCGCGGTAGCAGTGGGCGGTGGCGTGGCGGCGATGGGCGCGGTGACGCTGCTGCTGGTGGCGGTGGCGAGCGCGGCGAGGAGGGGCCGTAGAGGGAGCCGCGTGGGGCGGAAGGAGAAGAAGGTCGGGGGTGGGTCGGGGCGCGTCGGGAGGGGCGGGGAGGAGGTGGGCAGGGTGGTCGGGACGCTGGTGGACCGGGGGGACAGGGGAGAGGTTGTGGGAGGGGTGAGGAGGGAGGACGTGGAGGAAGACGAGTACGAAGATTACGAGGGGGAGGAGGACGAGGAGGAGGAGAGCGAGGAGGAGGAGGAGGTGGTGGTAGGGAGGCGGAGGGGGCCCAGGGAGGCCATCTGTTGACCGATCTCAGAATCGCCGAACGTCGCCTACCCGGTCCGAGTGGCGAGGTGCCGAGGCCGCGAGGGACGCCTGCACTCTGCGGCGGCCCTCGCAAGTGACGCCCCAGGGTGGAGGCCGAATGGCTACAAATCTTGTGACTCCGTTCTGCCTGCCATCGAGCTAGAGATGCTCAGTTGACTCACGGAGGGAAACCATCGAACGACTAAATCCGTATGAGATGTGACGTCAACGAGAGGACAACCTTTGACACGAGGGGAACGTCAAGTTTTTAATGATATCTCTCTCTATCTTTCTATATTTCTCTTGGAGAGAGCTCATCGATGATGGTTGACTCTCCCCAACTTCCGGGCTGTCTACCCCACAAAGATCCTCATTCATTTGTGCATGTGCGTGTGTGTACTTTGACGGCTGACGAACTATGAAGTAAATATTCCAATTTTAAGCATTATATCTCTGTGGTTAACGTTCACGACAGATTTGAAACGGCTAAAGTTTCCATGTTATCAAAGGACCTCGATGATATAACGAGAGGCATGGTTAATTTAAAATGGAACAGAACTGAAGAGCGTGGTTGGAAAGCGATAGGTGTTTATCATAACGTTCTTAAGCGTTCTATCATTTCGAATTCAGCCGTTCAAGTCCCCCACGGTATTCCTAATTTTTTTCAAATCTCATTTGCCGAGGGGGTCTCCCCCGCAATCCTCGTGGATTTCCGTGGAGATATCTCGTGCACTACCAGGGCAGGAATACTATTGCCAGCCCAGCAAGGTCATCCACTAAAGCGCAATTCCCTTTTTCACATCTGGTCCGAATGATGATGAACTGAATTGCAATACAGCTCGTACGATCTGGTGAACCGGCGAGTGAGAGGAGATGTGAACCTGCGCATTCCTCATGAACCAGAGTTGAAACATCGGGATTGCCTGTTTTTGAACAGGATTGGGTGAACCCTTTAAACGAAGGTCCTAACGGTGCACGAGAAAATGGAGGCTGGGAAGAGGAATTGACGAATCGGAAACTCACTCAAAACATTCCATTGAAAATTGTGATCTTTTTGTAGGATTTTATCAGTGTTCTGGGTATCATTCGAAATCTCTAAAGCGATTTGTTGTCTTAAAAAATGTTGGCCACCGCCGATTCTTCCACCTGTCCTGTGAAATTGAAAATAAACAGTTTAAAGCCGGTAAAAATCATACTCCTTTGGATGAAGGAAAGGGTATTGGTTGGAATTGCTCAAGTTGGCTACACAGTGAAGCGGCAAATCGCCGTTGAATCGAGCTCGAAAGTTATCCAAAGATGTGGTTACAATAGGTGTAAAAGGAACATTATTTCGTGATTCCTTTATTTTTATATTTTTTTGTAGGGCACTCAATGAAGAACAAATGCGTGCGTATAAGTTTGCATTCCATTTTTTCCGCTAGTTTTGATCGAGAAGGATTTGATGGGAGCAGTGGGAAGAGAGATCAAAGCATGCTCATTTCATGGTGTAGGTAATTTTAAAATAATGCAGAGCGCAGGTGTGTTCAGAAGCTCCATTGTTTTCTGTTCTGCGGAAATAGGCATACGAGTCCAAAGCGTTTACAAAACACAATACTTGCAGGGCGTAATGTGAATCATCGTGAGAAAGTATTCGATTCGATGCAACGTATTCTATTAAACCCAAGGTAAAAGAAAATCAACTACTACCATGACCAAAGTAATGAGTTCTGGAGTGGTCTGTTTGGTAATACAGGATGAAATTGATTCCAAGATCACGAATCCGTAAATCAAAAACCAGAATATTAAGTGATGCCTTTCAAGATTTCATTTTTTGAGGTTGATTCGTCATCGAAGAGATTAGTAGATATTGCCCAATCTATATAGCATAAAACGTGGAATTGTGTATGAAAAACGCCTGCGCTTCGTTTGAAATGCGTCGAAATAATTAGAAATTAGATTCCTAGACATTAAGGGTTTCAACGGACAGTCAGAGTATTTAAAAACCCTCGGTCTTGGTCGTCGGTTCACCCTGACTCTGTATAAATATATCGTGCAGATGCTTGATGGCCTCTTCACTTTGCTCAAATGTTACAATTTCCATTAAGATGGCTGCTTTGAATAGTTTGGAAATCCCGAAATGGTGGCAACTGCATTGGTAGATGTTGGTTTATTTTTTTAATTCTCTTTTTTTAATTTAAAAGTCACTGCCATATCGACCGCATTAAATCCTACCAACATAATCCATGAAACTAAACCTCGTTTTCATTTTCATCGTGTGCATCCCTTATGATAACTATTTTTCTATTCCACTCACTTGTAGAGACATCAGTGGATACCTAGTTGCAGCGAAAGCCATAATATCTGGATATGACTCTCTAACCTATTTTCCTCTCCTATGTACTCTTTCTACTACAGAAATTACAGTTTCTTTCAAAGATTCAAAAGTTATTGAGTGTAGAAAAAATATCTATTAAATCCCGAAAAAATTATTTAGTTAACCGGGGGTGGAGCATAAGTCACCTCCGAAGTGGATATTTTGCTATATGATGTGTTCTATTATTTTATTAGTATATAGTTAATAAGTGTATTCCCGGTCTCTAAGTAGCTGAATTAGCGGAAAGCAATCGCAAAAAATATAGCATAATGTTTAATGGAATGTGGCCAATTTTCTGGTCAATATGCCGAAATAAATTTTTGGTCGGTGACTTGTGCGCCACAACCTGTCCACGTTTCTTAGCGATTCCTCGTCATAATTTCCATTTAAGTGATATCATCCTAAAGAATTGACTGATCGCTTTTTCCCCACTATCTCTCTCTCTCATCTCCTACCACCTCTACTCCCGACTTAGACCGAAGGTTTTTCTTTACAATGACTATGATACGTACATTTGTTTCGTGACAACTTTTTTACACTCGAAATAAAATGCGGAGAGTAGTGAGACTCGTATCCAACGCTCAAAAAAATTCTTAACTGAGTAAAAAAACTCCATTAAGGAAATTTAATGATAATGGTGTCTCATTCACCACTTAATCGAAAGTTCTTCCTAGGGTCTCTTGTTCCCCACATCACAGGCGGAAAATTTCTCTCTAACTGCCTGCCTCTCAGTCTTGTTTAAGCATGAATTCAAGGGGGTGTGTCCACTCGAAGCTCAAGTGGAGGAAAATAATGCAAAAAAAAACAAAAATGCCCTTTGTCTCTAGAGCGAGTAACTATCAAGAATAGTAACATTTCCTTACCGACGACCTTTTTGCAACGTGCTCGGCTCATATATTGCTATTATTTTCGAATTTTCTCACACTCACGCAGGTGGAATTTTCCAATCACAATTTTAGATGAAAAGTAAAATTTTAAAACTCTTTATTTATATAATTGGACAGCAGGTGCAGTGAAATCCCGGGCTAGTTGCTATCAGTTTCTATCAATTTTTGACACAGTTTAGAAGTATTTGGTGTTATTTTCCCAAAAGTTCAATTATCTGGAGGAAACATGCAAAATGCATCATCAAATTATGCTTTTCATGTTTCCTTTAAATCCAAGCCTAAAATATCCATGTATTATACTTTCATTCGCACAACCGAAAGGAGAAAATACGTCATACATTGATAAAAATTTGACTGCATGTGTAGTGTTGGTTAAAAATAATTAATCTGACTTATAGATACTCAGAAGAATTTCACTGGTCAGATATTTAAAAGAAAGAAAAAGTTTGAGACACTATAACAGCAATCAGTAATATCCATTCCTGGTGTGATGTCATCTTTAGTTTTGTTTTTTTTTATAATTTACATATGGTATTATTATGGACTCTTTTATTTTATATTAAAATCAAAAAGAGAGTTCACTCAAGGTTTTTATGCCTTCCAGAAAATGTCATCATAGCCAATGTAGTCGAACTAGTCAGGAGAATAAATAGCAAGTCAATGTGTGAAATCCTTTATGACACTGGCAGCAGCTCAACATTTAAAGTATAACTTTAGTGCCACATTAGGATAAATGTTGACTCTTTGGACCATAAGGCACAATCACAGAAATATACGCTAATAACTTCAAGCAGATAGTAAAACAAGTCGTTTTTCCTCGAATTAATCTAGACTTGGGAAAGATGGATACTCATAGGGTCAGCTTCATCGTGAACCATTGATCTGAATCCTTAAGATTTTGTTGGTAGCGATGGCTTTTCATTTTCTATTCAGGACATTAAACTGATTTTTACATTTTTATTAGAGATTTTTTATTAGTTTTACATAGAAATTGCTTACCTATTCACCTTTTGCGCTTGCTGTGAAGAGCCGGGCACGTTGTGAAATTGCGTTCCTGCCTTCTCTTTGTGATCTTTCAATGACTGTGAATTGGAACCCTTTTTACATTAATAATGTGAAAACACGTTATTCCCATCCTTTTCAATGTACAGTTTTCATAAAATGACAGGAAAAGGTTTCAGCGCTGATCTCAGCCTTTACAGAGGCTTAAAAATAAAACAGCGACATTTGAAGCAATACCCGCCGACAAAAAAAATGCGAGACCGTATGAATGCGTTTCTGTCGTGAGCCTGTGTGTATACATGTGTGTGTTTGGAAATGTTTGTACTATTATTTGTTTTCAGGGTAAAATTTTCAAATGATTAAAACTGCTTGGTAAATCATATTTGTGTCCTCTTTCTTCACTTTCCTAAGGTTTTAATGAAATTTCCTGTGAGTAATATATGCAATTCTGAATGTGCAAAATGTTTCGTTTTTATTTAATTCTTAAATTATTAATGGAATGTGAATATTGTGAGCAATTTTCAGACCAATTTTACTCAAACAGGTAGCTGATAATTCTAATTGGATATGGCTGAGAAGACAAGACCAATGAATAAAATCAACATAATTAAACTGTGGGACCAATCTTTGTCTGAACTGTCTCAATTTCTATTTTTAATTTTTAGGGTAAAAGTTTTCAGTCCAATCTCATTTTATCCAAAAAAAATTAAGCTAGCTACTATTTCTTTGTTCAATAACATATAACAGAAGCAATCTGATACATACTATTGAGCAGAATGAAATCATTCAGGCTAAGTGTCAGCAAGACTTCAAGTAATCACGATTAATATTTTCATAATCATGATTTTTTTCCTTTTTTAATAACTTTTGAACTCACTCGTATGGCACAAAGAATCTATTTTGAGTGACCTTTTAAAATATCAGGAAAAAATATCTCAACATAAGATTAGTATTATCCTTATGTTAACTCATTCATTAATGCTCAGATGCATAAATGTGACCATAAATCTGTAGATCAAGTCTAATCCACAATTTTCATTACCCATCTCAAATTATAGATCAAAGAAAGAATGTTGAACCGTTTTGATACTTGTATTTCCAAAATTAAAAATTCATAAATGGCATTTTTAATGCATCATAATAACCTTAAGGTAGATGACAGTAAATGTTGAATCATCCTATTGTGTTCAACAATCACTGTTCTAAAAAATATGTTACCATAAAAAAGCATTAAAAGAGAGAGTGAATCTTGTCAGAGAGATTCTTTGAACCGAGGACAAAGTAGATGACTTTGAATCTCAAAAACTGATTGGGAAAATTACAAGGAAACAAAATGATTGGTCATAAGATGGAAATAATTTGGGAACAGGGAGAACATATGATATAATGAGGTAGTTTTCTACATCTATGACATTGAATTGGATTGTTTTAATGTGTGGCATAGCATAAATGTAAGCATTCAACAAAAAATAATGAAAACTAGAAAGCATCCATTGCAATAAAATGAAATGTTTATTTTCAAGTGAATTCAAAAGGCCATTTATCTTCACAGGTATTCAGCAACCATGCAGGTAAACAGTCGGGGGCCAACTTTCTATTACTAAACATTACGTTTCTCTTTCTTTAAAGGTTAATTTTTTTGTCAAAGAATTCTACTTAGTTATTTAAATGTCTCTAGCATCTGATTTTGTCGAAGAAACCTCAGGCATGTGATCATGGTGATGAGGTTTATTTAAGAAACCTGTCCAATAAACTTTTCATCTTGATCTTAAAACTACAATTACTATTGTGTATGGTTTATTGCACTGGATGTATACACACAATAGCTACTATGTTAATCACTCAATTTAATCTCCCTCATTAAACTTGCCACTGCATTATAAAAATACTGATGTTAAAATGGTCTGCGCAGCAGTGGAAACAAGTATTTCTACTGAATGGTTGATGAGAACTTGCAGCAGCTAAAAATCGCAACTTTCCTACTTTTTCATTATTGTCACTGGTAAGTACACTTTTTGAGATTAACCAAAGATTTTTGAGGAACATTTAAGTATTAATAAACTTCAAGTATGAATGTGTCTTCTTCATAAGTATGGGAGATGGTGTATGCACTCTTAACAATGAGGCAGCATATTTGGAGATCGACTAAGGAGTTATTACCAATCATAGGTGTGTCTTGGATTTTTGAAAAGCAAAAATCCAGAAGTCATTCAACCATAGTAATTAAATATAGAATTTTACTGATTTAAATCAAGAAATGGGCAATTATCATACAATAATGTTCAGGCAAGAGACCTGTAACAAGTGGTATACAGTGAATTGATCATTGGGGAAAATGAAGTTTTCTGATTACAGTAATCACCAATAAGAAGAGTATGTATTTGAATTATGGTAAAGGAGCAGTAAATATTTTAGTGCATCACAGTGATCAGAATTCAAGTGGGGAGATGGACCTTGTGGCAATTACACACAACAAGAAATTAAGTTTTTTGGTTTTATGGAAGCAAAATCTAATTAGTGTTCAACAGTCACAATTTGGAGGGGTGTTATTGAGATGTTGATGATTTAGTATATATTATCAATCCACGCAATTAGTGTTGCTGGCTAATGATGTCAGTTTTGAGGATCGGAAAGAATTTCCATTGTACCTCCTCTATTACTGATTAATTTTCTTTTAGATTTACGTATCTAATGGTTGGCATGAGAACACTGTCTAACTCTTTTTTCATCATAATCTTGTTAATATGCTTAAGTGTATGTAAAAGATAATGAGAAAACATTCACTCATTGAAGTTCTAGGTGAAATAGTGATGCTAGTTCACACTGAGATTGATTACTGGTTGCTAAATTTTTAGAAAGAGTTAAACAATTTAAAAATGAGTAGAGATTGCAGAATTATCATTCATTACTATGTGATCAGAGAAAAAATGTACCAAATAATTTCAAATACTAGCTCTAAACATGGCAATGAACTCAGTATCCTTCAGCAAAGGAACACCAATAAAATCCACCTGATAATGGTAAAAATTAGGCAATGTTCAGATATCAGTTGAAAGACAAGGTGAATTAGAAAAGAAGTAGGAATTCTTGCTAAAGTCAAGTTTCTTCATATCCTGACGCCATCTCTCTTAAACTTTGTTTCCCATATGCTTCAATGTTAATATGCATTGAAAGGAAAAATTAAAGTCGATGATATGATCTTCAACAACCATCATGATATCCATCTGATGATCTCTAATTAATATCTTTCCCAATTTACTACATCTAATTGTTAGTCATAGGACAATTTTTTTTTCTTTTCATTTCATCTTCTTCTTAAAATATAGGTGTCTCTTACCTATAAATATGATATTTACCATTTTCAATCTTCAGGCATTTCTGAAGCATATCCATTTACTAAAAATATGCACATTTCATTCTGTGCTGTCATCATATTGTGTAAAAAAAGAAGTAAGCCACACATATGTTTATTTCTCTAAGGAAATTATTAACTAATTCTAAATAAGGTGAAATTCTTCAATGATCGTTTGGGTCTCCCTGACTAATACAGGCATCACATTCTTGTAAAGGTATAAAAAAAACCATGAACACTGTAATCAATCCGAAGCCCGGTTTAGTAGGTGATGGTAGAGCTCACCCATGTACTAATCCCGACAGCATGTGAAATTCACACATCAGGGTAGGGGGGCCAGTTCCTTTCCCGGTGCCGGTTATGGTTTCCCAGGAAGATCTGGTACTCAAAAAATCAACTACCTTTTGTAAAGGTATAAGTAATAATTAAACAATGTAAGTGGGGTGTATATTACCAAAGCAATCAACCTGAAGTTAGCCCTCATCTAATGCTACTAAACCCAATGCTGCGAGAAACACACACAACAGGGCAATGGAGGGATTTAAATTCCTAGTATTGCTTGCAGTTTCTAAGGAAGATCTTTGAGCCGGAAACTCACACACCTTGAAAGAAGTTGATGGTGTTCAGAGGCGTTACCCAGAATCAACTTTCTGCCTGCCTACACAATCTAACTACATTAATTAAATAGGCACAAATTCAGGCACAGTGTGATCAATTGGCACAGCTTCCAGGGAGGGGATGCTGCCTCTGATCACAATTTAGTTGTTATGAAGTGAAAAATCCATTTCAAAAAGATAAGGCAGGGACAGCAGGTTATGAAATGGAATGTAGAAGCATTAAATAGATTGACAAGGAAGGAATATCAGCAGGCTGTAGAGAAAACCATGATTGACAATAAAGAGCTTAGCACTATCCAGGAAAAATGGAAATATATCAAAAATGGGATATCAAAAGCCACAAAAGAAACTATAGGAACTGTTAATAGGAGAGCCATGGATCGCGGATGAGATGATTAGAAAGATAGATGAGAGAAAAAAATGGAAGAATGTAAGCACAGATTTAGATAGAAGGAAATAAAAAGAGTTAAATAATAAATTGAGATGGGCAACAAATGAAGCATGGTGGAAGATACAGTGCAAGGATATGTAAAGTTTGCAGAAAAAGGGTGACATTGGTGTGCTATACAGCAAGGTTAAATCAATATTGGGAAGTAAGTAGGGAAGATCTGTACTACCAGTTAGAGATAAGTCGGGTAAGATAATAGTTGACATAGAAAAGATCCAAAAGAGATGGAAGGAATATATAGAAACACTCTATGGTAGAGAACTTAGGCCAACAAGGTTACACATAGAAAAGGAACATAATGTAGAAGAAGATAGCTTAGGTCCAGGCATACTCCACGATGAAATTGAAAGGGCATTAAGGGAGATGAAACCAAATAAGGCCTTGGGGGTAGACAGCATTCCTGTGGAACTGTTGAAATGTTTAGGAAAATGTGGGAAGAAGACACTATATTGACTGATTCTTAGTATCTATGAGGAAGGTACCTGGCCGGAAGATTTTGTGAGATCAGTGTTAGTTCCTGTTCCAAAAAAGGTAAAGGCTAGGTCATGTGAGGACTACAGAACAATAAGTTTGATTTCCCATGCAGCTAAAGTTCTCCTCAGAATCATCAATAAAAGGATAAAGAGTAGAGCAAATGATTACTTATGGAATAATCAGTTTGGAGTTTAGGAAGGGGAGAGGCACATGTGATGCCATTGCAGTAACAAGATCACTAATCAAGAGGAATATACAATACAATCAGGATGTATTTGCCTGGAAATATTTTGACACATCGACGGTATTTGCCTGTTTCGTAGATTTTGAAAAAGCATTTGATAGAGTAAAATGGGAAAAAGTAATGCGTGTATTGCAGAAAATAGGAATGGATTGGAGGGACAGGAGACTGATCCGCAACCTGTACATGTCTTAGACTGCACAAGTGCAAGTGAGGAACGGAGTGAGGATGGTCAGGTGTAAGGCAGGGTTGCCCATTATCACCGGTTCTGTTCAACATATATGTGGATGCAATGATTAAAGAGGCATGGGAAGAACTGGAGGTAGGAATGAAAGTCGGAGGGGAATTCATAAAATCAGTTAGGTTTGCTGATGACCAAGCTCTAATTTGTCGGTCACCCAAGGGGTTGCAAGCATTATTGAGTGTGTGGTGGTTCATACCCATTATTTGTTGTGGATTCAGGGGTAGCGGTTCATGCCCATCATTTGTTTTGTGATTCTGGATGGTGCCACAGGATGCTACCCCAGGCACCCAGAGGGAGGCTAGCCAGTCTCACAAAGAACGCGAAGCCGAGCAGTTTACCTCAGATGTGTACGACACGCCAATCCTTTCATCAACCCTAACTGCTTAACAAGACCAATTTCTAATCAAATTAGTATTCATTCTACACTTTGGCTACTTGCATATAACTTAATTCTTTTAAATATCCCTAAATATTCTTGTGCACGACGTGCCACCAAGTGTTTTGGAAATTCAGTGCAATAGATATGGGATGAGAATCAATATTAACAAAACAAAGGTTATGCGATTTTCAAGAAAGAAAAAGGCTAAGCTAAATATTAAAATAGGAGGGGAAAAAATAGAGCAGGTAGAACAGTTTACATATCTCAGAAGTGTTTTGAACTAACACGGTCAAAATAGTAGGGACACAAGGAGAAGAATTGCGCTAGGCAAAGAGGCTTCCACAAGGAGGGAGTTGATGACAGGGACATTGAGTCAGGATATAAGGGAAAAGACTCGTCAAAACTTTGATATGGAGCCTAGTTATGAACGGCGCGGAAATGTGGTCACTGAAGCAGGGCGATAGACCTGAGGAGTCTTGGATTGTATAGTCTTGATACTATTGGAGTATTTTGAAATATGGATGCAGAGAAGGATGGAGAAGGTGAAATGGACCGAAAGGAATACAAATGAGGAAGTGCTAAATGTGGTGGGGGAGGAGAGGGGATTTTTGGAAGAAATCATATGGAGGCAGGAAAAATGGATGAAGGGCATAGTGATTGGAAGTGGGATGTTTAAGACTGTGATAAATGGGAGATTGTTAGGCCAACAAGGAAAGTGCAAAAATAGGATAGGAATGTGGACAGTATGAAGGGATAAAGGAAATACATTGAGATGAAGATAGGCATTTTGTAGAGTAGGATGTTGGGTTGTGTTTTATTCAGAAAAACAAAATATTTATTTGGTAGTTGTGTCCATTCAAAACTACCTTAACAGATGGATTACCTTAAAAAAATGAAAGATTAAATATGTGGTTTTTAGTCAAATAATTTGTTTTTCAAATTACAGTATGTTTTTTGATCTTGGAAATCTGCAAAGCAATCTACAAATATGTTGTATGACTGTAGAATCCATAGTTAATTATGTCATTGATGCATTTGAAGAGAGAGATCAACCTCTGTGACTCTATGTGATCTTAGTAAGGCATTCAAATGTGTTAATCTTTCAATATTAGTATCGAAGCTAGAATATTATGGTATTAAGGGAGTTGCGCTGAAACTAATGATGTCATATGTGGACGATCACCACCAATTGGCTGAACTTGATGGCTGTCAATCTGCAGCTCTTAAAGTAAAATGTGGTATCCCACTGGGATCTGATCTTGGCTCAGTACTTTTCATTGTCATTTTTAATGATTTTCTCTGTAATATGAAATCTAATTCTGTTTTAAAAGCCAATGACACCACTTTTTTACAAAAATGTCAACATCTAATGCTAAGGCACAATCTAGAGCTGCCCAAAGACAGGCTAAGGAATGGTTTGTAAATGTAATCATTTACATTTAAATACTAACAAAAGAATATTGTATGTAGTCTTAAATCAAAAATAACTGAAGTTGGAGCAGCTAAATACTAGGAATTTCAACCTGGATACTTGTTAACCCACTTTAATCATTTGGTGAACTATTTTGTAACAATTTTCATCATATTTAAGAACTTCTATTTAATTAAGTACTATTTATCTTGACGATATTTAATATAGTTGTACCAATGAATCAATGAATCAAAATGAATAGATATTGTTGATCCGAAGTCACTGATGTCAGAAGCCTGCCATTTTGCCTACTGAGTACCAGGGGTGAATAAAATGTAATGAAAATAAATCGATTTGAATTGCAAGAATAGTTAAGTTTTATGGTCGTTAATCAAAAAATATATTTGCTCAAAATGGGTTTTATAAAACGATTCCATGACATTTCATTGAGAATGGTCTCGAGTACCGTAATTTAAATGCCCCGCGCTATGAACCGAAAACAAACGAATTAGGTTTCCGAAGACCAGATCTCATTTCAAACTCTTTGTACGAAATTTGTTTTCCATGTGTCGCTAAGGTGGAATGTTTGCAAATATGCATATTTTTACTTAATTTCTAGTGTGTACATGAAATCCGATGAATAGGTCTGGATTTGCGGATGTATTTTAAGTATTGTATCGGTGAGTTGCATTATAAGTATGTTTTTGGTTGATTTCACGTGTAGATGCCTTTGTCACTGATGAATGAAAACCTGCTCGCTGTACATTTCCAACTGACATATTATAAGTTTACATTGTTTCCTTCGTAAAGATGCCTCAAGTGTTTGTTCAAGTTTTTTCGAAGAAGTTCTTGTTCTTCCACCGAATATGCTATTTATTTGAGAATGTGGGCAATTATAACCATAAATTAATTTATTATTATTGTGAAACCAGCTGACAGGCAAATTAAAATATTTTTTGAGTCATATTAAGTAATATTTGCTAGGGTGTGCCTTGCAGCCGTTGGAATACAACTTAATTTGTGATCATATACCAATATAATTATCTACTCCAGTTTAGGATGGACGGTGAAAACTACTGTAAGCCCAATGAAACGAAGAAGTTGGTTAGTGTCACTGTTATGAAGATTATACATGGAGGAAAATACTGGGTATCAGAGCCTCCCGGAATTTCTATGACTAAAGAAAGACAAATATTGGTGATGATGGAGAACCATTTGGCGGAAAAAATGCGTTCCACTTATGAAATACCCACAGAATTACCGGAAAATAAGGTAATGTCTTACTGACGTTTTTATAAATCAAACCACTTTGCTTTTCCACGTAAACTATGTGGAAAAGCAAAGTGGTTTGATTTATAAAAACGTCGGTATGAAGATTTTTCACCAAGTTACGCCAGAAACTGTTTTATTTAGGCAATGTCTTAGTTATAATGCTTGCAGTCCGTTTGTGTAATGAGTAAAACTCATTACAACAAAGAATAATAGCAGTTGTTGAACTGATTTTTTTTTAGTGCACCTGCCCATTTACATCATAATGTAAAATATAAAATTAAACTCATACTATTCGTATAAAAAGGTAAAATTAAAGAAACATCAATAAAAATGCCTGCATGTGCGATGTGGTCTTACAAAAGTTAGGTATTGTTACCATTTAAAAAATGGTAACAATGCCTGAAATCAAATCAATACCTGCAACAAATCTCCACAATGATTGATGTGGAGATTTTTGATATTCTGTTGTTAAGTGGATAAGCAACTTGCCCAGTG
The DNA here is from genome assembly GCA_037158775.1 of Hetaerina titia. NCBI lineage: Eukaryota > Metazoa > Arthropoda > Insecta > Odonata > Calopterygidae > Hetaerina > Hetaerina titia. Next base: position 135,965,691 of record CM073768.1, read on the forward strand.
AAAAACATCCAATGGATATGGAATGAACATCCATAATGTACACCGCATGTCCAGTCCATAATCCCAAATGTCACAGTCAAACATTTCACACTCATGGCTATATATCCATAAGCGTTTCTATTGATATGCAATGGTTTTTATTTTAACTACCACCTGACCTAAACTCACTGGTTGTTAAAATGTACATGTATTCTTTCCCAACACTCTCTAAGGCATAGCATAGATCTTAAGGTGTTGTAATGATGTTTTTACGTGATGGATTACTTCCAATCACTCTTTAGATTTGTTGAACTCTTTTTTTATTATGTAATAACAAAGTTGTATCAAGTATTCCCATCATTTCATTGGTGTTTCATCATTTTTCTTTTGTATAGAGTTTAGTGCATGACTTTAAACATATAGCATACAAAGCTAAAGGACCTTTATCTTACACAAGGGATGCCAGTTAAATATGACCTAATCATTCATTTATACTTAGATTATACCCGAATTATCTATTTTTCTTTGTGATATTTTGGCTTTATTAAGTAAATTATATACAGGATACAGCAGGTTCATTACTTTTTTAGTTCATGATTTTGGTACTTAAGGGATCACTATTCTAGTGTTTAGAGCACTGGGTTACTAAAATGAGGTTGAATTCTGGGTGATGTCTTTGTGAACCCTCAGGTTAACCCAAGCTGTATTTAGCCTAGTTTTTTTGGTACAATAGTCATTACAGTACTCAGTATAGATTGCAATTGTAAATTATTTTATTTTTCAGTTGATTGCAGTAAAAAATGAAGTGACTGGATGTTGGCACCGAGGGGAATTACTTTCTCCCATTCCTGAAAACAGCAACTCCAAGGCAAGGGTGTTCCTGGTTGACCATGGTGAATCCTTAACAAATGTGAAACTAAAACATTTGCAGCCACTACCAGAAGAAATGCAACACTTGTCTCCTCAGGCCTTTGTAGTGTACCTCTATGGCCTGATTCCCCTGACAGTTACTGTTCGACTCGAAAATATAAATGACAAATTCCACTATGAGTAAGTTACTATTTTTTTGTGAGCACAATTCATTTAAATATACAATGGCTAAAGAAAACATACCCATATTTTTTTAAATCGTAAGTAATATGGGACAATTTGTATTGGCCTTTCACCAGCATAACTAAATGGAGGTGGCAGTCTTCATATCCTCCACATTAATGTTTAACTATTTAAACTCATAATCCAGGAATTTCCTTTGCTCTCATAGCCCTCCTCTTAAGTCTATTTACCACATCATCAAGTTAAAGTAATAAACCATAATGCTGGAGGCAAGGTTTTGGAGATACTAATAAATATGCTGATCACTTGGAGACAACATTCTTCAAAATATCTCAATTATATTTTTTGTAATTTTCATTTTAATTAATAATAATATCATATGGCAAACACCTGATCCGGCTTTTAAATTAAAGTGGGTGAAATAAAACTTTGATCTGATGTAACATATCCATTTCATAGCTTTCCTAAATGCCAGTATCTTCATTAAGTAAATGTTAATTGCCAAAGGTGGATAATATCAAAGAGAATCCACAAATGTCATACTATACCCTTCATTTTAAGATTTCCTTACAGCTCATGGAAAAATGATTATTGTTAAAAAGTTTTTATCATGGATTGAGATTCTTCTCTGCAAAGTTTTGATAATGCATTTTGTTTGAATAGCAACTTAACAAAAATTAATAATATCCAAGGAAATGGAGTAATAACTTTTCCTGCCTCTGCTAATTCCTACAAAACCTCAGCCACTGCAGTCTGGGCCAGGGATATTTATTCAAAGTAATATCTTTTATTTCCAATTGCAGAAGAAGTGGGATTTCATTTTTGTATGCTATTTTTCTTTTCCAGAAAGAGTCCTAGTTGGATTTCAGCTAGTGAGAGTTATGCTCAAGAAATTTTGGACCAGTCAACAAGTGCTTATTTAAGAGGGCATAAAACTATAGGCAACACTGTGCATGGAGAAATATTTTTAAATGTACCTGGAAGGGGTTTAATTTCACTTAATGAGGAAATGTGTAATAAAAATTTTGCCCTTTACAATGAGGAAGAATATGAGAAAGGTATTTCATTTCTTTATCTTTATCCGTATTTACTTGTCTTGTGGCAAAATAACATGGTGAAGCCCGATGGAAGAATAAAAAGACTAGTTTCGCAACACTTTAGCATCGTCTCTATCTCTAGCATCTTCAACATGGTAGTGAAACTAGTCAACGCTAATAAAGTCTTTCCTGTGGAAACACAGTCTTTTTGATTCTGCCTTTGTGCGTCACAAATTGATTTCCACAAAGTGACAGCCTCAACTATCTTTTATAATAACTTGGCTTTAACCATAGCATCAATGACAGAGATGCATTATTTAAAAAATCATTTTCTTCATTGTGGGGATTTTTATTTGTGTGGATACAAATGAAACAATAAGTTTACTCTTTTGCAGTTATTAAGAATGAGCTTGATAAAGAAGTATGTATAAAAATGGAGAAGAAAGCCTTACTTGAGGCTGAGAAGTTGCAACATGAGATTGGAAATCAGAGGTGTGCTACTAAAAGTATACAGCATATATTAATGAAAGTATGTGCCTATTATTTTCAGTATTTCTGTATTTTGAAAAAAAAGTCATTGTTCTTTCTATGTGATAAATTTATGTTTTAGGATTTCATGGAGGAGTATTCCCGTAAAAAGTTGCTGAGGCAAGAACAAACTTTGCATGTACTTGATAAAATGAGACAAGATGTGGCCATGAGGGGCCTGCAAGCAAGTGATGATGTAAGTTCTAATGTAATTTACATGATAGTTCATTGTCAAATTATTTTATTTATTCATTTATTAATGGGAATAATCCTTCTACGAAAAGAAAGTCAAAAACATAGATTAGTTCAACAATTATAAAAAAAATTACAAACGGGTAAAAATTACATTAAGATGCATACTTGTTTTTAAGAATTGAAATATGATTTAGAATCTAAGAAGAATTTTGATTTACAATGCATGAAAGACATTTTCAGATGGTAAACAGGTATGCATATATACCTACTTAGATTAATTAATGTAGACGAAATATCATTATGAAATAATATTCCAAATTAAAAAATGTAAGCAGAATATAAGAAATATAGTATTTGTTACAGACCAGATGGTTGTAAAAAATTATAAATGTTAATAGTGGTCATTATATATAGTAGATCTTGTGGCATTGGTGAAGAAAATTTACCCAATGAGCTTTAGGAACAACTTATTGACGAGTACTGATATCCAGGCGGCAATATCTAAAATTCTTCAGGTATTTTTAAAAGCATTTTTTTTAGGTATTCCGGTGAGATGGGAAATAGGTCAACATAATAACAACTGTTGGCATCTCTCGTAATCTGGCTTATAGGCTAGTAGTAAGTGTGACATTGTGCATAATATCTAATGTCAAAGAGTACTTCATACCTTGTTTTATGTGAAGGCCCTCTGAAAGTAGTTGCTTTAATTTGTACCAGTGCTGTGGCACGAAATTTTCAACTGGGAACATAGCATTATTTACTTCTCAAATAGTAGTAGTAGCTTTATTTTTCCATAGGCATAATACATTTGCATGGGGTCAACAAGAGAAAAAAAATAAGGCACACTACAGAAAATAGCACTGTTAAAGTATGAATGAAATACAATAAACTAAATAATTAAAGTACAATGTATACACTGATTGGAAGACAAAAACAAAGTTATTAAATGCTATGTTCCATCTACTGTAAACTCTTTATTATCTGTACTAATGGGTGGATGGTGATGTTGGGATCTTTGAAAAAAATGGATAGACAAATTAGGTGGAAAATATAGTGTTAATGTAAATGGATTCAATTCATATGAATCAAGAGAATTTATAAAAACAAGCAACTGTGATTTGGAAACAAATGAACACTCCTTTAAAATTCCTTGAGTTTAATAAGAGTTGTTTGGCAGTGGGAAGTAATTTTTTTACCATTTTTCAGCCAATTTTGAAAGGGTGGATTGCTGTTTTAGAAAAACACAACTGCCATCGAGAGAATAGCAGAACATATTTACTGATAGCTAAACCAGTCACATAGCCAGGATAAACAAAAAAATAGAAATGATATTTGCAGGATGAATATTGACAAAGATCGCTTATTCAGAATGATATTCACTTCATACCAATTAAAATAATGCAGTCTCCGTAATTAATGACTTGTTTGTTGTATAGGAAATCTATATATTAGCTCACCATGAAGGAAAGTATTTAACTGTCAGGGCTGGTGAATACAAGGAAAACAATAAAGGGAAAGTACAGATAGTACAAAAATGTTTAAATTAACACATTCAATATTTTCGACAACTTTTAAAATTGTGCTCAAAATAAAAAAACTTTTAAGAAAGTCGAGGTGTTTCAAACTTGTGTCAATAAATATATCAAAGTTTCAAAACATTCAATTATCTTTACTAGTGTAATTTTGTTCAAAAATCTGATGTGTTAGGAAGAGAGAATAGCACCGATAGTCTGTGCACAGGTAATTGAGAGTTTACTATACTTGCCAATATATATCTCATTAGAGGAATAATGATCCGACCTGGGTGGCATTGCTTTCCCAAGAACACACCACTTTTCCCATCACCCCACTGCAATATTATTATTACCCCACTGCAGTCATATGTGTAGGGGGAAAAATCAATTAGTTATTTTTGGAATAGACCCTGTAGTTAGTGAAATTTATGTAGCGGAGGAAGATCTGCTGTTTAAAATGTTCAATATTTTTGCAATAATCGTGTATATAATTGTTAACGTTAACGACATTGACTCCGTAGTCACTAGTAAGATACGTTTATTTGCCGACGATGCAGTGGTTTACCGTAATGTCCGTGATCCTGAGGACAGAACAACTTTGTTAGATGACCTTAATTTTATACAACGCTAGTGCGACACTTTACAATTGGAATTCAACTTTAAAAAGTGCATATTCATACATTTTTGCCAAAAGAGCAATTCCTTTTGAATGCCTACTTCATTGGGAAAACCGAAATGGAAATTTGTTGACTCAATGAAATATGATCGACACACTATAGCACAAAGTAAACACACCAGGCATGCAACATCAGTCATTAAGTTTTTCTTCATTTGTTAGTTAAATTATTCTTTTTTTTACTATTCTCTTCTTTGGCAAAGGGAAAATCCGGTTTACTTAAATTATGGGTAAGCATTTTAAATATACAAGAAACGTAGCTATGGTCGTGAATCAATGTAAACAAAAAATACCGGGACCGTAAACTTGAATAGCACTAATAATAATAATAAAAATTGTAGTTGGCAGTAATAATAATAATGATAAATTATGATTAATAAATAAAATAATAATAATAAATTTAAATAAATAATTAATAATAATAATAAAATTTTAAAAAAATCACACACACATAAATTCGAAACAAATAATTAAAGAAATAAAATAACAATAATAAAATAAATTTAAACAATTTGTTTTGTTATTTTTTTATTTATTTTATTATTATTTTATTTCTTTAATTATTTGTTTCGAATTTGTGTGTTTGTGGTGTTTTTTTATTTTTAATTTTAGTGACAATTATTTATTTATTTAAATTTATTATTAGTTTATTTATTACTTATAATTTTTTTATTACTACTGCCAACTACAATTTTTATTATTATTAGTGCCATTCAAGTTTACGGTCCCGGTATTTTTGTTTACATGAGTAAGCATTACAGTATTAAAAATAACTTGACAAAGTAATATAGTAGAATTCTATTGTGATACAATCCTAAATATTGCTGATTATATTACCGATCTAGGGATCATAACTACTCTGAAGCCGTCGACACTTCGTTGGAATCAAATTAGGTCGACCTAATTTAATTTTAATTACTGAAATAACATTCGTCTCGGGTTGCCATCTCGCCCTGTGTTCCGTGATCCTTGTGTGAAAGTGGTTACAATGTTGCTCTCTTGATTGGGAGAGCAACATTGTTACGCGTTCGTCTCGTCTCTCTTCGTTCACGAGCCACTTTCTCAACTCCTCTGCCGGCAGTTTCTTCCCTACATTGGATTGGTGAAGTTACATGGACTTATAATTTGTGAAATGATTGGTGGTCAAAGGTACGACAATTTACTTAGTACATGAAATCAGTATCTACTTGCACGTACTGTTATGTATAAATGGATCTTTACTACGCAAGTATGCTTACGCATTTATAAGTGGTTTTGCTTTCGCATTATTGTGAGAAAATATAACTCAACGAGTCAGCATAACCTCGCTCAGGTAAAATGTTCACTATATGGTATATCTCGATTTAAATATACAAGGAACGTAGCTGCGGTCGTGAATCAATGTAAAATGTAAATGGCATTTTTTTGTTTACGTATATCTCGATGTTTTTTCAAGATCGTGTCTCGAGAGTATATCCCGAAGACATTATGTTGTTTTAAACCGCATTATATCGTGATCAAAAACTTGATCCTAGTCTTATTGCTGGAGTAACTGCGAGTAAGATTACTCACGATTTGTACCCGACCATTCAAAAAGTCTTTAATCTAGTCCAGGATATGTTTATCTATGCTACATGTTTCTAGCTTTGTGATTTTACTGTGAGGTACTTTGTCAGTTTGCCGTTTTAAAATCTAGGAAAACGTCTGTTGCCCTCTCCCAAACTCAGGTTATCATGAACTAAAAGCGCAAGTTATATTTCGCAGGATTTACTTTTTTCTTTATTTATTATTTATTTATACATACTCTGCAAGCCACCTCCAGGGTGTGGCATGGGGTGAATACACACCAGAATAATTGTACCCGAATGTGACCCTATCGCGGTTGAACAATATTTTTACGATCCCCAATCGTTCGTGGAAATAAAAATCAAAATAAATCTGTTCTACGCGTTATCTCTAATTTAATTAGCATGATCTATCCTACCGTAGTACGGTGGTGGTAATAATACATTTTCAACAGCACTGCTAAATAGACCCAATTTATGCAAGAGGAAACCGTGCTGGTGTTTTTTATCGATAACTGTTGGCTATCCAGGTGTGTCACGATCGAACTAGCAACTACACGTTCAATTACCTTGCATGAAATGGATGTGAAGGAAATAGGTCTGTGATTGCTCGTTTCCTCCTTATCTCCGTTTTTTTATAGGAGTTACATTAACTGATCCACTAGCGATTTCTTAAATATGATTTCTAGATACCTACCGACGCTGGTTCCATAAATATATGAGGTATTTGATTGGGCCCCGACGAATTATTAGGCTTAATATTTTTCAACAAACATTCTATTCCATAATATTATATTTCAATTATGGCCATTTGTGGGAATGATTTGTGAAGCTATGGGGGACATAGGTGATTAGGCTTTGAAAGAAGGGGTTTGTTGGCCTTTTCCAAACTGCTGGTTACGCTTTCGCTTTTATCATTTTTTGGTGAATTAGATGTAGACTTATTTCCCTGAACCTCTCTGGCATACGACCAAAATGCTTTCGGGTTCTCTTTCAAATGTTCTACTAATTCTTTACTATTAAGTCGATACATTTTTCCTGCAGTGCTCTTTTTTAACCCTTCCAAATAGTAGTTTACGTATTTCTCCGCAAAAATAGGCGTTCACGTGTGCAATCACCTCGTCCGATGAAAATCTCTTTCCTCCAAGCAAAACTTAAAGGTTATGAAGGAGGGAAAAGTCGGTGGAAACCTTGTGAATACGGTGAGTGGTCAACTAATTCGAAGTTGAATTCGTGAGCCATGGTGGCCGCCGAAGTGTGAGCAGATGCGTTTTCCCGTTGGAAAGGCAATTTCTTCTTCTTCAAGTGCGGTCGTGTTTTTTTGCAATTTCTACCCTCAGCTTGTCAAGTAATTATGTATAATACTCTCTCGTTATTGTTGTAATTTTTCGAAGATAATCGATTAACACAATTCGGTTACTATCCCAAAAAGCAGTCGCCATCACCTTCCCGGCGGATAGAACCGTCTTCGCCTTTTTGGTAACAGGTTCACTCCCTTTACGGTCCACTGTTTTTACTGTTCTTTCGTCTCAGGAGTGTAGTGGTGGATCCAAGTGTCATATACAATTTCGAATCTACGCAAAAATCTTACTCGCTTCGCTTAAACCGCTCCAATAGGGCCATAGAAATGTTCATTCGAATGTGTTTTTGGTTCAAAGTGAACAAACGCGGCACCCAAAGAGCGGAGAGCTTACGCATGTTCTATTATTATCAATATCTGAAAATGGTGTTCTTTTGATATGACCATAGCCTATCTCTGTAACTTTAATTCGACGGCCGTCCGGTACTATTGCGTGAACTTTTTCGATGTTCTCGGTGGTAAATTGGCGAAATTTTGGTGAGTACCTCTGAATTCATGCGCAAAAGCATTCCCCGACTTTTATATGTACGTGATTCATGGTTTTGATGGCGGATTCATCAATTCAATCTCACCTTTTTTAGTGCTAGCTATAAAATGAGGCAAGTCGTGAAATGGAAAAAAAGACTTTGGGACAAACCAATGAGTGTGGATTTATGCTGACATGCAGAAGAATCTATGTGATTAAGAATGGAGTTTGTGGACTCCCATAGGTGGATATGATGTATCATCATTTCTGTTTACTATTTCAAAGATAAAATAAGAAGTTTGCTCTCCTTTCATTTTGAACTTATATTGTGAGCAATGCAGACCTATGTACAGATTTCAGATTTCCAGACATTTCAGATACAAAACTTTCAGGGACGTTGTAAAAAAAAATGCATGTCACATTTGCAGTTTCAGATCTCCATTACTCGTTTACTGAATATATGATGGCTGACTCATGCATTTGAATTGTTTAATATGCATGCTGTATGTTCAGTAAGTTTGGAATTGATCTGCTTGCATGGCATTACATTCCAGTTCGGGGATGACCAGTAATTTTTCTCTTTTATGAATGGACACTCTGCTTAGGCCTTTTGTAAAGATCTTAGGTGTGTCCTGTCCATCTATTCTAAATTTCTTCTGGCTCCATTTGTACCTTCTTTTATTTATGGTCTGTATATTTTCCCCTTACCTGAAAATTCTTTTACCTTTTTATATAACTCTCCTGCTTATCAGTCTTTGGAATTTCTCCAGACCGTCCACTCCATCCTTTTTATTCATGTCAAAATTATAATTAGAATCTGCACCTACCCTTCAGAAGTGAGTGGAAGACTTTCAAAATCTGTCTAATCCAGTGATTCTCTAACCTATTCTCTCAGAATTTTCCATTCGTAACTACACATGTGATGATGTTTGAAATAAGTCTGAACTACTTATAATCAACATATTTGTCCTGCAGAACTTGATTGCTTTCACTCTATAATCATTTCTAATTCCTAATCCATGATCTTCCACCTCTCATCCATTTCTCCCATTGCATGCCACTGTGTTCCAATCAATCAATCTAATTATTTGTTTAATGGATTTTTTCTATTGTTTCTTCATCCAAATGACTTCTTGTTAGCATGTGCATCTGGATTCCTTTTAGATTGGTTGGGTCTGTTTCCATTTTTATAATTAGAATTCTCTCACACACCCTGAATTCACTACCCTTCTCCTCGCTTTCTGCATTCAGTAATTAAGACTTAAGGACTTCTACATCTTCAGTTTCACCTCCCACCAACCTAGCACAACTTTACTTCCTTTCTATAATTTTTCTTGATGCTTTCTAGCTTCTCTTTACTTAATTTTTTTCCATTGTAGTCATTTTCTGAGTCTACCAACTGCAGAGAATTTTCCTACTCCCACTTCCAGAACCAGTGGATCAAGTACTTAAGTTGATTTCTTTAGTTTCTGTTTCCTATTCCTCATATTTTATTTGGAAGTTATTGAGATGGTTTCCTGTTGGCTCCTCTGTAGTGAGTTTAACATGATGTCATCACTTGACGGACTCCATTGAGGTCAGGTGCTTCTGCAGCCACCTCATGGAAGAACAGGACCTTGAACCTATCTAGATTCATGACCCTGCCAATAGTACATCAGTATTATTACAGATATCATGTTACAAGGAGATAGGCTTTTTGTTATCTTGGTAGAGTTATTGATACGAACTCATTTCCTGAATTCTGAAAGAGCTCATAGAGGTTTTATTAAATCATTATTTTGCCTGTTTTATGCTGAGCGCCCACCTAAGTAATAATAAATTACACAGTTTTCTCTTTATTGTTTTTGGAGTGTCATGGGTCAAAGACCACGATTGAAACCCTTCCACTGTGCAGTTGGCCATTCATGATAAACTCTCTCAAGGTGTCAAGCATATTTTATGTTAAAAAGGTACAGAAATAATTTTGAGAAAATGCATTGATTGGAATATGGAGAAAAATGAGCCACCATTATTTTATATTTTTCTTTTGATGGCTTGATGAAGTGCAAATGTTAAATTAAATGCATCCAAAGAATGTTTGACTTAAGTGTGACTTCTTTTAGAGATGAGGCAATATTCCCAACTGTCAAATGAGACATCTACTTGCTGCTGAAAGACATCACAGCTAATGTAACATTCTAGAGAAAGCTATAGGACTATGAAGGGCCTTCCCATAGCCTACTTCTTCATTTCTCAAGCGTTCTTTTGATTAGTTAAAGTATATCTATCCGGTACTTCTTGTTATGTGTAATTTTCTAAAATCACTTAATCTTGCTCTGATTATTGTCTTCTGTCTGATTTATATTCTTTAACTTTTATTTACAGGAAACAAGAGAGAAGCTGAGAGCAAACATTTTATCTTCAGCGACAATGCCTATTGGAAGAGCTTCATTGTTGAATAGCTTGAAGGAGAAGGACTCAAATCTTTCCAGAGGAAGAGGTTTGCCATCACATTCCATAAAAAGAGAAGAAGACCCATCCAATGCTTCATTGGAATTGAATAAAGGCGGCCTCTCACTCTTAGATTTTTTTGATTCAATCAGCAGCAAACCTGAGGAAACCATGGATGTCTTGGAAAATGGAAATTGTGAATCCTCATGTCAAAACTCCCCACAAATTGTACCTGCAGGATTCCCGATATTAATTAATGAAATTGCCACTAAAAAGGGGGAAAGTTTGGCAGTGAATTCACAATATGCTGTCAAAAGAGGTCAGAACTCAGGAGAAAATAAAAATAAAAGATCCCCTCTCATTAAAAGACAAAGACTTAATCAAGATAAGGAAAATTTCCTAAAAGGAGCTGGTATGAATGCCCATTTTAGCCCTCGGGTGGACAGCTCAATAAGCAGTTACAAGACCGAGTTTAGTGACAGAAAAGGTCTTCCTTGTGGTTCTAAAATGGGAGATGATTTTGTCCAGATGTTTAAGTTTAATCATGACTGTTCAACCATTTCATCAACAGTTGAGGAGCTTGCCAGGATTCATAAAAAGAATGAGGGTATGCCTGTTACATCCTTGGGTGTCCATGAAGCAAAGATTGAATCTGAGGTGATGGTATCTGAAGATTTTACTTTATGTAAAGGTAAAGTAGCCACATCACCTCAAAACATGTTTCTTTCTCAATCTAGAAGTACCAACAAAAGTGTGTGTGTTGAGGCATCCACTGTATCAGAGTCTGTAGCGAACAGATCAAAAAGTGACAGCTGCCATGTTGCAAATCCAACTGTTAATTCTCTCTTAAAGATCAGGCGTTTATTGAGCCTGAAGGGAAAGGATGGCCAGCCCCAAATTGGTGACAGTGGGCCAACTCAACCAATTAGTTCACCATCAAATGGTTTAGGGCCTAAAAGGAGTGGATCCAAACATGTTTCTCCGAAGCCTAGGAAAGAGAGAAGTGTGAACCCATTGCTTTTACTGTTGGACACGGTTAAAAAGAGGAGCAAAACACCGGCCGTCAGTAATACAGCTACTCTAGGATATATAACTGCTCCTTGTGATAAACTAGATCATGCATTGAGTGATGAAAATAATGGTCCTAAATTTGAGGCCAATTCTGAACCTGGCAGCAGTAAATCTTCATCCATGGATGGTAAAAGTAAACAAGTTGATTCGCCTAATTTGCCGGAGAGTGCTTGTTTTCTCACCCAAAAAAGTCAGAATCAGGCACCATATTATCATCAAGCTTGTATTGTTCCAAGTTCATCCTCTGTAAATGACTGTAGAAATCCAGAAGAATCCCTTTGCATCTCAAAAGAAGAGCCCACGAATCATCTGCTTCCTAATGCAATATTTGCTGCTGGTGAATGGAAAAATGTTTCAATTTTTTCAAAAAAACTTCAAAGGAAGAATTCACTTCAGCTATTAACAACTAATACCAAAGAGCAGGTTAGTTGCATAACTAGAACATTTTTCTGGTGTTAAATTTTTTCCTTATTTTTTACATCGAGCTCTTACAATGCATGTAGGTGTATAGGTTTCTTCTTAACCTATTCTCTTCCTGAAAATTCAATTTTGCTTCAAAGCTGGGTGATTTTTATTTAGCTATGGTCAATATAGAGCAATAGGTAGCTATTTTCTGTTAATATCCAGTTTATGATGTACCAACTTTCATATTCTTGGCGTGCATTACACATTTCTTTTGGTAAATTACACAAGGCCGTCATTGTGTGGTGGTAATAATAGTTTTGTCTGTAGGCAAAATGCATTTGCATTGAGTCCTCAGGAGGATAACACAAAGAGGGTACACTACTGAAAATAGCAATATTTAAGTGTACATGAACCGCAATAAACAGAATTATCAAAATACAATACATTGATTTGAAGATAAGAACAAAGTTTTATTCCATATTTCATTTTATAGAACAAGTTTTTTGTAGGATATCTGTTACACAGTATGAATTTCCTGTGCTCAAGGGGTTTAATTACAGATGGTAGTTTATTGAAGAGTTTGAATCTTTGGTGTATGATGCTGTTGAGGCTTTTTGTTCTTCCATGGCTGTTTAAATGAATAAGTTCATATGATATATTGTTGTATTTATGGAATTTGATTTTTTTACAAAGGAATTATGGTTTTTGTGTATAGAAGTCACTGTTTCCATTATGTAAATGCATGATACTGCCAAAATATTGAGTGAGACATATTTGAGTTTAGTGGGAGTTCCTTATGGAACCTGTTTCCTTATTTTCAAAATTTTTTACATCAGAAACATTTTTTCATATGATGCAAGGATCCTCAATGTTCAATTCCAAAGGTAATCCCTAAGTGGATACACCCATAATAGCCTGATGAACATCCAGGGAAGTAAATATAGCTAAAAGTTTTGTTATCTTTTCTTCTCATGGTTAACTAGTCTATCCAAATACTTTGAAATTTAGTATGATGTTCTTCTTTAATAGGAAGTTCATCTAATGCAATACTTATCAGTATTCTGTTCATTAACATTCTTTTGTCTTTTCTTCTTCTACAAATTTGTTTCTATTACATTGACATTTTGGAGCAAGATTGAAAATGGCATATCATTGGTTTGAGGTTTGAGTTTGTTTGCATAGAATAATAGGATTATGATCATTTAGAGACATTTCTAGAAGATCTATTTTTTGCCTGAGGCACTGACTGTTTTAATGCATTACTTTCAAATTATCTATATTTGAAGCAGTTGTCACACTGATTGGTTTTTTTCATCTGCATTATTCAAATTGCATTGTTTTTGTTCATCGTAGGGTTTTTTGGCATGTTGAATTTGTTACTAATCACACCTGGGGCCCAAAAAGAACAATCCTGAAGTTCTTCTTTTGCACTATTATTTGGGCATGTGAAATATATTTCCTGGTACTTTTATTATTCTGAGACTATTCATTATTATATCTATTCTGGGACTATTCATTATTATATCTATTCTGGGACTATTAATTTGACACCCCCACAACTGACAGACTGAAGAGAGCCAAGGCATCAGGTACCAGAGAACCATAAAACATTGTGGAGCAGGGACATTAAAATGAGCTATGAGTTACACTTGATCTGATCAAGTAATTAAAATCAAGTATTTTCAATTGTGAAAGAAAACACAGAGTGAAAAGTCTTTTTGTGATGTCTTTTATCATTTAAAAGGACATTTTATTTGTAATTACACAATAATTATGCATCTAATATAATTGTTTCCTGTTGTACCCCTCATAACAGTGTTCAGCTGTATTGATCTGTTTAAGCTTGATTGTATTAGTAGAATTTGCCATCAACAGTAATGAATCCAAATTTTGGTTTGATAGGTGGCGGCAATGCTCATGTACTAATTGCCAGCTTGGCTCAAAAAATCACGCATCTTAGATTTGCCATTGAACAGTTCTTGCACCCCTGGTGTGCTAAAAAGAATTTCTATAGTAGAAATTCACGTCTAAGGCTTTTCAGACGTTCTGTCAACTCTAAGACTCATTCCTTGTCACAATTCTTTCACTTTTCTTTATGGCATTATCTGATCATGAATTTTAAATTGAAAACCTTGTGAGCATGGAATGGCCATAAGAAATACATGTCACTAATTAACAATACATGTCATGCCTCTACCCCCCTAGTCAGTTTGGTAGCTACTGTCTTCAGGCAGAAAAGTTGGAAGAGGTATATGGTTAAAGCAAAGAAAATGTAAATTGTTTATGTGAGGATTATAGTCAGTTCTAGAAAAAATGTAGCTATTTACTATGTTGACTTTGAAATGAGGTAGTTTTCAATATTATCATGTCATTTTTCATATTTTTGAATGATTTTTTTTGGAGAAATAAGATTACGAATTTTATGTCACAAAGTACAGTATCTATATTTCATTAGTCCAAGTATTGCTGTGTATTTTTAAACTGTAATGTTCTTACTTTCTAGTCCATGAAACAGACTGCAATGCCATCTGAAGTTGTCAGAGAAACATCACCACAATGCAAAGGTGCGATGGTGGAGACATTGCTTCCAGAAAATCAGAAACCTAGTCAATTCAAGCCAGCAATGTCGAAGCTTGTGGAGTCGAACACTCAATCTTGCCAGGAAGGTGATAAAACTGAGATAGAAATGGCAGGTTTGGTGCCCAGGAGTTCCACTTTTGCACCATTCCATGCAAATGAATCTAAGCTATGTGAAGATAGCAAAACTCATGAAAATAGAGTAAGTCATGATGACACTTCTCGGCCATGTACACGTATTCCAAAGTTAAATGAGTTGAGTACAGAGGTCAGTAACAGCAGGCCTGAAGTTTTACCAAAAGCATCTAGTATTTCAGATTGTCCTAGCAGTGATTCTTCATCAAAAACTAGATTTTCCAGTTCGGTTGAACGAATTTTCCAATTGTTTCACCACAGAAAACAATTGCATGAATTAAAAAAAGAGTGCGATAAGGCCAAACCCTTTTCAGAGGACAATCAGATGAGTGGTGATGCCAATGTGACAAGAGGGGAAGCCCAAGTTTCAGGTGATATTGGCCTTGAAACATTCAACATAGGAGACTCAGAAATGCAATTGATGTGTGATTCCAGAGATCATGAAATGGGGAACAAAAGGTTATCACATGTAGATTATGACAAAAACAAAACTGAAGTGAACAGTTTGAAGGGAACAAATGTGAGTTGGGAGAAAGTATCTTTAGTAAATTCATCTTCAACTTTTACCTTAAATGGGAGTCAGGGTGATAGGTCTAATGAATGCTTGTCCAGGGAAATGCATTCACTCGCCAAATCCTTATCCAAAACTGAAGCAGAAAACAACAGCAGGGTATATGATGCCATCAAGAGTAAGGGGCTATCCGTTCAAAATTTAAGTGTCCGGTTACCATTGTTTGCTGCACAGGAGCAATCCAAAAATTTGAACCCTCCACAAACTGCATCATGTATAGATAAGAAGACTTCCATGCCATTGGTTACTCCCCCAGCAGAAAAAGTTAGAGAGGTTGAGTTGCAGAAAATGTAAGTATAATTTATGTTCTATGAAATGTTTCTTTAATTTCTCAGTGATGAGAGAACTGTAGAAAATATTGTATGTTCTAATATCATAAAACTGCCCTTTTTATATAAGCTTAATAGAATTGTCTTCTCTGAATTATTAGTAGCTATTCATTTTGTATGTATGAGCTTGGGATTGCTCCTCTGCAATGGAGACATACAATAACTGATTTAAAATATTTCCAGTGGAACATAAATGGCCACTACAGGTCTCATGATCTCCTCCACTGTTTCTCTCTTTCTCATGTTCCCCCTCACGAAACAGGATGCAAACCATTATTTCACCTTCCCCAGTACCATTCATCCATGGCTCATAGATCTCATACATTCCTTCTCATGCACACCTTCAATTCCCTCATTTCTGTTTTTTCTGGAATTGTCATTTCATCCCCTCCTTCATCTTTCTCAACCTTAATCTGCAGACTTCCGCTCCAATCATTACAATGTAACCTGTGATTAATATATGGACTTTCCTACTTTGTGTTCCTGTATCAAGTAAATCCCAAGTTTCTTGAAATGTAAATATTTTTTACCTCATTCTATCCTTGTTATGAATTTATAATTATTTTGTTATTATTATTTTTTATCTTGTTGTTATCTTTCTCAATAAGCCAATTTGACTTTGGTTTAAATTGTTAAATAAGTAAACAATGGCCATATATATTCCTCTGGAACCTGCTTTCATTCCTACCTCCAGCTCATCCAAGCCTCTTTCATTATTTCCTCCTCATAAATATATGTATATACTGAAAAGCAAGGGTGACAGTAAACAGCCCTGATTCAAAGAAAAGAGCTTAAATGTTGCCTAACAGATTGTCTTCAGATGAAAAATTTTATTTCAGGCTAACATTTTTTACAATGAATTAGTAGATGAAGGCATTAAATGTTTTGGGTTGTTGGTGGTACATTTTCATAGTAATATTTACTGAGTTAGATACAAAACGGGGAGTTGAGCTTTGTTAGCCAAGAGACAAAAATAAAGAAAAATTCTAGGGAAGACATGAAAAAAAATCTGGATCCTTAACCACAAACTACATGACACTAAAATTGGAAGTAAAAAGAACCAACAGCAATGACTTTGGAAAAATCTAATTAATTTCTCTTTAAAAAAAACCTATGGCTGTTAGTTTTCATATAATGGAAAGAATTTTTCATCGTGAACAAGTAATTAATGGAATATGATTTTTTTTAATGGTTAGGGGATAAGCCAGCCATGCCAGTAACTCTTAAAACAATTCAGACAATTACTCAAGATTTTTGTCTAAAATATTGGAAGGTTCAAATAATTATCACCAACTAGTATGAAAGAGTCATAAAAAATTTTACAACACTGTCACATATCTTGAACCTGTATTGCCTACATGGAGTATTACTACAAACTCGTCATTAACTTCCTCTTGTAGATTCTAGTTTATATAAGAATTAAATTGGGATCATGTTTCCAGAAAGACATATGAGTATAATTACTTATACGAGGGTCATCCGGAAAGTAGTACCCGTTCGTGCCGCATGAAGTGCTGACGACGCGAGTAGCCGCTGGACGAGGTCAGATAGCTTCAGTGGCTTGTCTGCCTTCTCTGAGCCAAGTTGCGTGACGCTAGCATTGCCTGTGTTGTTTCTGTGATTGTTTACAATGTTTAAAAAAATTGAGAACGCCGCCAGTTGTGAAGTGAGGGCAGTGATTAAATTCCTCAATGCAAGAAACATTCGCCCATGTGATATTCATTGCCAATTAAAGGAGGTGTATGGAGACAATGTAATGGACGAGTCGTCTGTTCGGCGGTGGTGTCGCAACTTCAACATGGGGAGGGGGAACACACACGACGATGAGCGTTCGGGGAGACCGTCTGTCATTACAGACCAACTGGTGAGCTCAGTTGACGAATTCGTGAGGAACGATCGGCGCGTCACAATTGATGACATCTGTGAGCATTTTCCCAATGTTTCTCGAACAATTGTTCATGAAATTGTTAAACACCATCTGCATTATGCAAAAATTTGTGCAAGATGGGTCCCTCGCATGCTTACAGATGAGCACAAAACCAAGCGTATGGCTGCAGCACTGACGTTTTTGGGACGTTATTCTGATGAAGGAGACTCTTTCTTGACTCGCATAATTACTGGTGACGAAACATGGGTTTGTTATGCATCACCTGAGAGTAAACGACGGTCAATGGAGTGGCATCATGCTCATTCACCAAACAAACCAAAAAAATTCAAGACAGTTCTGTCCACCAGGAAACTCATGGCAACCATTTTCTGGGATCGACGAGGTGTATTGCTTATTGATTTTATGGCCCGTGGAGACACTATTAATGCCAATGCGTATTGTGAAACATTAAAGAAATTACGGCGGGCAATACAAAATCGGCGGCGAGGTCTATTGTCTACTGGTGTCATTCTCGTTCATGACAATGCCAGGCCTCATGCAGCTGGGATAACACAAAAACTTTTGCAGCAATTCAAATGGGAAACTTTCGACCATCCACCGTATAGCCCGGACTTGGCCCCTTCAGATTTTCATCTCTTTACAAAGCTTAAAGACTTTTTGGCAGGAAAAAGATTTGACAGCGATGAAGAACTTAAAGAAGGAGTGACCCTGTATCTCAATGAGCTGGCGGCGAAGGACTATGCAGCAGGAATACAGAAACTTGTCACACGTTATGACAAATGCCTTAATTTGCTTGGAGATTATGTTGAGAAGTAGTTTAAAGTATCCTCTTTCAAATAAAATTTTTTATGTTTGTTAATATTTACTTTTGTGTCTTTATTTCACGAACGGGTACTACTTTCCGGATGACCCTCGTACCACTCATTTGGCTTCATCATTGGCAATATCTACCTTCTTTGGCCCCACGGGCATGAAAATATATCCATTTTTCATTTCAAAACTCAATCCTTCTTTCTCTGTATCTTTCAAATCTTCCATCTTGGACTCCTCTCCAATGTTCTTAGATCTCAGCTTCTACTTCCTGAACAGGATGCTAAAAATATATTTCTTAAGCTCACGGCTTTCATAGATATGTTTTGATTTGAAAAAGATGATTTTGAAATCAGATGCTGTTCAATATTATTTATTTTTGCAGCCTGGAGCCAGAGGCTGTGAAGCCTTTGTCAGTTTTGCAGAAAAGTTTACCAGCTCTTTTGAGTACATCTATGGCATCTGACCCGACTTCAAGGGATTGCTTTTATACTGCCCATCGCATCAAGATGTGCCGTGTACTTGTGAGAGGGCATTTGTTGACTCAACCGATACAGTCAATAGCACAAGCTCCTTTCAAGGACTCATTGCATCAGGTAGTAAATATTAATAATATAATTTAACTATTTTTTATTGTCCTCATCACTGTATATCTTATTTTTGATCTTAATTGCATAGAGGAAAATAACTGAACAAGTAGTGCAAATTTATTTTTTTGAAAATTGAAGTTTACTATAAACCTAAAATAATTTCATGTGACAGACATGGTCTCTGGATCAATGATGAATCAGCGTGGTAGAAATGATAGGTTCCATTTACTGTTTAAACACATTACTAGAAATAAATCAGTCCTTCAGGCCAACATAAACTTTATATGTGGGTTATTACTTTCTCCCTTTTCTAAGAATACATATTCATCTTATTTAATTTTTATATTCACGTGTGTATTCCTTTATGGTGATCTATATGAGTCTTGAAAACTTTTCTTATGTGCATATCAATATCATACTATATATTGAAGTGACTGCAGTGTTTTCCTACTTATACTTAGTTTCATGGTTTCTATTCTTTTCTCTTTTTTCATTAAAATTTTTGATTTTCTTTTAATTTATTTGGATCATAAAGGAGCCATACGACATTATCATCTGATCTTCTTGATAGAACTTACCATTGCAAAAATTTTCCAATCAGTAAACTAGTCTTAACATTCGTTGTTTAGTTGATTGAAGAACTTTTTATTTTCTAGGCACTATCAAAAATGGGCTACAGAGATCCCATGCGCATACAAACATATGCATGGCCAGCACTGATGCGTGGACACAACCTCATCATGATTAATCCACCACAATCTGGGAAAACATTGGGCTACCTGCTGCCCTTACTGAGCTTCATGCTTTCACCAGATTTGTATGCAGAGGTAATCTATCTACGGTCACTTTTTTCCTTTCTTTCAGGAGTTGGTATTTCGTTCATTACTTTTTCAAAAATATCTTCTTAATTTAGTACGAGGGTCATCCGGAAAGTAGTACCCGTTCGTGAAATAAAGACACAAAAGTAAATATTAACAAACATAAAAAATTTTATTTGAAAGAGGATACTTTAAACTACTTCTCAACATAATCTCCAAGCAAATTAAGGCATTTGTCATAACGTGTGACAAGTTTCTGTATTCCTGCTGCATAGTCCTTCGCCGCCAGCTCATTGAGATACAGGGTCACTCCTTCTTTAAGTTCTTCATCGCTGTCAAATCTTTTTCCTGCCAAAAAGTCTTTAAGCTTTGTAAAGAGATGAAAATCTGAAGGGGCCAAGTCCGGGCTATACGGTGGATGGTCGAAAGTTTCCCATTTGAATTGCTGCAAAAGTTTTTGTGTTATCCCAGCTGCATGAGGCCTGGCATTGTCATGAACGAGAATGACACCAGTAGACAATAGACCTCGCCGCTGATTTTGTATTGCCCGCCGTAATTTCTTTAATGTTTCACAATACGCATTGGCATTAATAGTGTCTCCACGGGCCATAAAATCAATAAGCAATACACCTCGTCGATCCCAGAAAATGGTTGCCATGAGTTTCCTGGTGGACAGAACTGTCTTGAATTTTTTTGGTTTGTTTGGTGAATGAGCATGATGCCACTCCATTGACTGTCGTTTACTCTCAGGTGATGCATAACAAACCCATGTTTCGTCACCAGTAATTATGCGAGTCAAGAAAGAGTCTCCTTCATCAGAATAACGTCCCAAAAACGTCAGTGCTGCAGCCATACGCTTGGTTTTGTGCTCATCTGTAAGCATGCGAGGGACCCATCTTGCACAAATTTTTGCATAATGCAGATGGTGTTTAACAATTTCATGAACAATTGTTCGAGAAACATTGGGAAAATGCTCACAGATGTCATCAATTGTGACGCGCCGATCGTTCCTCACGAATTCGTCAACTGAGCTCACCAGTTGGTCTGTAATGACAGACGGTCTCCCCGAACGCTCATCGTCGTGTGTGTTCCCCCTCCCCATGTTGAAGTTGCGACACCACCGCCGAACAGACGACTCGTCCATTACATTGTCTCCATACAGCTCCTTTAATTGGCAATGAATATCACATGGGCGAACGTTTCTTGCATTGAGGAATTTAATCACTGCCCTCACTTCACAACTGGCGGCGTTCTCAATTTTTTTAAACATTGTAAACAATCACAGAAACAACACAGGCAATGCTAGCGTCACGCAACTTGGCTCAGAGAAGGCAGACAAGACACTGAAGCTATCTGACCTCGTCCAGCGGCTACTCGCATCGTCAGCACTTCATGCGGCACGAACGGGTACTACTTTCCGGATGACCCTCGTATTTCTGGTTAGATAACCACACTCTTAAATATTGGTAGCCCCTGAGTTATAGACAAGAAATCTTAATGCCCAAATCTTGAATACATAATATGTACTCCTTTTTAACATTTAAACTTTGAATCCTCATTCTCATTTTTTTTGTTTCATATGAATCCAATGTCAAGGGTGATTTTAAATTGTCCATGTGCACATAATTGTCTTTACTCATTGGAGAGCCAATCACTGAAAAAAGGGCAATCAATACTCTGAGAGGTGATACAATTCATCACAAAACTCTCTTAACTAATTTCAAGTATAATAATGCAACCATTTCAGAGAGTAAAAATCATTCGCCTTAATGGTTGCATTATAATGCACACATAGCGGGTGACTCCGTTAAAGTTACTGTTACAGTTTCTCTAAAATAATTTCAAGTACTTATATATTGTCACAAAATTTACTTTAGGTCATATTGATGACATTTTTTCAAACATGCAAGGTGCTTTCAGAAAGTAATTCAATTTGATCTGTAAAAAAATTTAATCAAGGTATTTTTACAAACATTTCAAATTCTTTGAAGGGAATCTCAGTCTGCTCCAAAAAGATTGAGCTGATTAGCTTAGAGCCCCCAAAACCGAACCAAACATGCCGAGACTAATAAGAGTGCCAGAAAAAAATAACTGCATTACTTTTTAGGCACATCTTTTAGGTATTTAAATGTTCCTGTAGTTAAAGTATAATGTTCAAAGGTTTACTGTTGAAAGTATGGAAGGTTCATTATGCAATTTCTAATGTTTTAATTCATCCAAACAATATAAGCTCATTCAACCATTGATAGCATGGAAAGTATTATTCTTTTTGATTGTAATCACTATTGGGTATTCAAAAATATTTTCAGTGAATAAAAGCTTGTCGGTGTTTTAACAGGCCTAAGACTGTGAATGACATCCCCAGACTGAGCAGCCTCTATTATCTTTCATAGTAATTGACCAAAAACAATATTTCATAAAAAAATTATTGGTGGTTATATTGCCGAATAAGCTGCAAAGCCATCTACTGACTCCTCAATATGGATCTGAATGAAGAAGTGCAGTGTGATCATATTGTCCAACCTTCAAAGCATGTTAATTTACAAAGTCTTTTTCTTGCTTTATCGTGTATTTCCAATAATAACCTCTTTTTATCATAGATACCCAATATAGATGAGTTAACTGAAATAATTTACTCCATAATTATATCTAAATGGAATACTCGTTAACAATTCAGTCTTAATTGAAGGATGCTTAGGTAATCCATACCAAATATCTTAGAATATGTGGAGTAATGGATTCATGCATTCAACACTCTAGTTCCTTTCTGTATACACCTCTGTTCTACGAGATATTGTAGTGTCTGCTATGATTTTTGATTTTCCATATTTAAGGCACTGCATGGCACAATTTCCAGACACATTGTGAGAAGACATGAACCACTTTCCTTCAGTCTTTTCTATTTAGTGTGATGGAGGAATAGTTCTTTTTAGGTTAAATCTTCAAAAGATCCTCCAATTTGGAAAAGTCCTTCCAATTAAGAAGCCCTTGACTCTTTTTGTTTATGGTTAATGTGTCTAATTCAGCTCCTCAGTATCTCATTTATTCCATAATACTTAGTGTATGTGTCAGTTAGTTGTAAGGCCCCTTGTCAAAGCCTTTTGTGGAACCTAAAAATACATCCCTTCCAGTATATAATTGTGTCAATTGTGGTATGATTTATTTTTCCTAGCTTCTTGCTGGTTACTCCAGAATATAAGGTCTGTCTGGAAAGGACACAGCCTTGTAATATTTTGAAAGAAATGGCCTTCCTAGAATAATGAGGCTGGTTTTAGTCCCCTCTGAAGAACTCCCATTGGGACCTCATGCACTTTTCCCAGTATCTCTTCTGCTTTTCAAAACAATTGGCAAAACCCTTTTTCAGAAGAGTCTCCAGCTGCCTAGTTGCATTCTCTATTCTCTTGTCAACACCAATAATTTCGCGCTGCAGTGGTAGGGGACTTGCTCCAAGGCACAAATGATGATCCAGATTTTCTATTAAAAGGTCATAACTGGAGATGAGTCATGGATCTACAGCACCCTAAAGCAAAAGCCCAGTCTTTCCAACAGTCAATTGATGAGATAATGGAGGATCCGATGAGGCAGCTGATGACCAGTCCAAAAAAGGACTTTCCGATTGTTTTGAAAAGTGCAAGATGTATTGAGATTAGTGTGTGAGGTCCCAATGGGAGTACTTCAAAGGGGATTAAGGCCTCATTGTTCTAGGTAGGCTATTTTCCTCAAAATACTGCATGGCTGGATACTTTCCAGACAGAACTCATATGTTCCTACTGTTGAGAGATGGCATTATATGACTGAGAATGATATGTTCTAAGATTTTGTAAGATATTGTAAGTAAAGAAATCAGTCTGTAATTACTGGTACTTCCCTATCCCTGCTTTTTAAGAGGGGACAATGTGACAGCTTCCAGTCAAAAGATACGAAACCTTTGCTATTGACTTGTAAAAAATCTTCTTGAGTAATTTTTGTCTTCCGCAGTAAGTTCCTTTGGTATTCTAGTGGGAATTTCTTCCAAATCTGGGGTTTCATTTGTTTGTACATTTCAGAACTTTCTTCTCTTCTTTCGTGGAACAGTAACTTGTTGCTCATTAGCTCTTCAGGTGTGTTAGAGGCTTTTTTCAGCACACCATTATTTTTGGTGTAGACATTCTGAAAAATTGTTGAGAATGTTGGCTTTGTTTATGCTGTGCTGAATCAATCTGAATGCCCATGATGCTGTCTAATGTTTAAAGATTTTTTTTATTCTTCTAATTTTTCAAAACTTTTAAGTGTTCTGGATATTGCTTTATCAAAGTGTGCTATTTGCAAATAATTTTCATCACCTGATAAACATGTTGTTTAGTCAATGTGTAGTATTTTGCAAAAGTCTTTTTTTGGCCATTGTCAACCATAAAACTAACATTGATTGTTATGAAATGAAATAAGTAACTTCATCATTCCACACATATGGTGTGGAATTACAAAGTTACTTGCTGGCCCCAGTGGCGGTGGGGGTAGCGTCCTCATCTGCCAATCCAAGGGTCGCGGGTTCGATTCCCACCAGGGATTTTCTCCACCTAGGGCTTGGTGGTTTCTATTGTTGTTATTTTTGTGTTGTCATTGTTGTCCAATGTAAAAGGCCAAAATTGCTGTGTTCGGGCCAAGATAAATAAAATAAAATTTATTGTGTAAAAAGCATAAAGCATTGCATTGTACACAGTTATATAAATTCCATAAAGTTACACCGGAGATTACAAATAACATCAATTGCTTTCTTCTTTAAATTGTGTTCATGTCAAGGATTTTATTTGTTATATTATCTTTAAAAGTTCACTTCTATTTAGAGTAAAACTGTCTTCTGTTTGACTGAAACAGGTATGGTAAATGGAGTAAAAAAATCACCAGTTCTTGAGAATTCATTTCTGAAATTTTAAAGTGTAATTTTTAATCACATTGTCACCATACAGTTAAATTTTTAGAATATTTTTTGTTCCTTTATCTACTATCCAATAAAAGCAAAATGAGTAAACAAAATATAAATGCAAAAGAAAACCTAAGGCCACTAATATGTATGTGTGTGTATGCTAGAATCTCTTATTTAATTTTGGAATCTCTCATTTCAGTTCAATGGATCTTTTATTCATCCTTCACAAAATAGTGGGCTCCTAATATGTGCTTGCTCCCATTTAAGTGAGGTGTGTTATCTTTTGTACTTCCAGTTACCTCTTGGCAACGGTCCATTGGTGTTGATTCTTTGCCCATCATGGAATATTGTGTCCCAGGTCAATGACTATAGCCAGTGGCTGCTAAAGGATGTTGACAATTCTCCACGTATTATACCAGTGTATGGTGGCCTGGAAGATGAGCAAATGGTCAGTGCATATTAATTTATCAGTGTGTAGTGAAAGCCCTTTGTAGGATTAGGCCAAAATAATATTCGTAATATGAGATTTAGTCACGAAACATATGTTGGATACAAAATGTGTACCTGACTGTATTTTAGCTGCAAACTACCAAATGCACTGCATTTGTCCTGTAAAATACAAAATAGTATTTTAATATAATTGAAAATACAAAATATCCTCTAGGAAATGAGTTTGACAAGTTATACATATATGTAAAGTGTGTCCACACTTCTATGGATAAAATATGTTTTCATTGCCTTTCAATCACATAATTTATCAATAATTCATTGCTTAAATTTACCAACGTGGACTTTTAATTAGACCCGCAAATGAAAATAACCATCATAGGACCACTTGAAGAAATAATACTAGTATTGTATCAGACAAACATTTGAATCCCATATAGGATACCCATTCAACATTTTTTTTCTTTGAATTTTCCGGTAAAAATTGCAGAGGTTTTTACCTTGTTTTCCTTTACTTTCCTTTCACCTTCCATCATCTGTGGATTAAATGTCATCTCTCGTATTTGGGATTAGGTTTATACTTTTCAAAAAATTCATAAGATTTTGCAGTATAGTCCTATGCATTTCAGCAATATCTGCTGGCAGTTATCTCATTTTAAACAATCGATGGGTGTATGTGGCTATTATTGACTCATTTACTTCTTTAATCAGGATCAAATGTTTTTTGAACCTTATGCATAGAGTAAAATGTCCCTGAATGCAGGAGTTACATTCCACATGGGTGTCAAATTGAGCGATTCCACTTTGGGGTAGTCTTTAGTTTTATGGAAAAGAGTGGTTTGAGTTTCCATAATTGGGAAAAGTATAAATTTTAGGAGTTTTTATGAATAGTGATGAAGCTTAATTTTCCCTGAAATAATGATAAACCCATCTGATGATACAGTAATGCCTTCCATCTAAAAAAATATTTAATAACTCTTTAAAAAGAATTTTTACAATTTCCTCTAGGTTAAATTTCACTCCTATAGTTTTCTCTTTAGACCTGTAAAATGCTTGCATAAATCATGTTGAAAGTACAATTCTGTGTGTTTGTCGACCTGTACTATTCCCACTGCCCTCCATTCAAAGAGTCAGGGAGTCATTGGATACCAGCCACAACCCTCTTTCCTCACTTGGAAAAACGTCTGCAAGATAGTTGGGGAGGCAAATTTGGAATAAGGGGCAAGTAGTTAGGAGCTGGCTTTACATATGAGAAACGAGAGATCTCCTAGGTGCAGACAAAATGGAAAGAAGGAAAGGTGTGGGAGTTATGGTAGTAAAAAGTTTTCCCAACATTGAGATGCCAGCAGTTGGCAAAGACGTGGTAGTAGATGACTCAGAATCAATATGAACAATGAAATGATAACTCGTTGAGTGATGCCATGTTTCCCCTCTGGCTTCGTTTCTACCCTATCTCAGGTAAACTTGGGCTTCCTCAGATCGTGGATCAACCAACCAGACTACAAGGAATTCTCGGGAAAGCATTATTGCTCTATTAGTGGTATATATTGAGAAATTCATAAACATGATGGTAGAAAAAGAAAATTTGCACTTCCACATGAAGATTTATTACTTCACACGACCATGGTTTCGATGCTGTGCATCATCATCAGGACAATTGATGATGATGCGCAGGATCAAAACCATGGTCGTGTGAAGTAATAAATCTTTATGTGGAAGTGCAAATTTTCTTTCTCTACCCTCGTCATGAAGGAATTCCACAAAGCCTGAAACTGTTATGTTCCTAAACATATCTTGTCTATCTAATATAGTAAGTACTAAAAGAAGTGCCAGCACAAATGCTAACGAATTTCTTTGTCCATCTGCCTTCTCAATGGTTCTTATCATAAATTAATTTACGTCATATTGTTGTACTAATGCTGAGTCATGTCTGGTAAATCAAAGAGTAATGATGCATACAGTTTCTTAGGCTTTATTTCATTTCCCAGATACTGGATGAGCTGAATTTTACTTGCAGCTAGCTTGGGATGGGTGATTGGGGTTATGATTTTCTTGGGTATCGATTCCCTTAAATAATTTGGGAACTCTTATTCTGATGTTAATTAAGGCATTGTGTTAACATGCAGAGGAGTGGAAGATAAAGGGCCAGGAAGGCTGGCTGATGCAATGTGACCTACATCTTGGCTCCTGGTACTTGTTCATTTTATTCTCAGCCAGGAATGGCCCTTGACACCTTCACAGTCAGTGGTGAGGTCTTAAGCAACCTAATATAACATAACTAAGTGTCATGAAAGTATTGAGGCATTTCCTTTTGTTGGTATCACCATGGTCCCTGCTGTTACATGTAAGCATGTGGTATAGACTAAAACAATGGATAATGGTAGCAACTTGGTATGAAGGTTCATAAAATATGTGACATCAAAGAAAAATTAACATTTCAATGCATCTTCCTTCCATTCATCTTTCAGATACCTCTTGTAAATGGCTGTGAAATTTTGATTACTACTCCTAAATGCTTTTTACGTCTACTTGAGAAAGGTAGACTAATAACAAATTTTGACAGACTGTGCCATTTGGTGTTCGATGAGGCAGATACACTGATGAAAAAGTTCCTGCCAGAGGTAAATAAATTGTATCTGGTTCCTGTTACTTAACTTGCAACTTAAAGATGGTGAGCCTTTGATTTGTTAGACTTACAAAATGTAATTTTTTTAAATGGGCATCATTATTGGCATGCGTAATTACATCCCAAAAATAATTTATTTTTTGCATGAAATTTGCAATATTTCTTAAGTCATTGCATTGAAGATGGTGTATAATACTTAAATGATGATGATGATTCTTAAATGATGTATAATACATAAATGATGATTACATATTTAAATGCCAAATTTTGAAAAATTACCAGATTTTTATGTGTAATTGAGGTAATAGTAAGCTAGGTGATGTTGAAAGTACATACACTGGAACCTTGTTGGTATATTTCTGAAGTGACCCAGAATTTCAAACATACTAACCAGTAAAACACACAATCCAGGGTTAACTATGACAAATTACATTTGTAATCTGGCTAGCATTACTAAGGGTAGGTAATTTGTAATGAAGTGGCATAGTACTGTTCATTCCATAGCTTGTTGGTGAAACCATATGGCAAAACCATTCATTTCTTCAATGTTATGAAATATAACTAACAAGTTATTCATAAATACTTCCTCCATACTTATGTTTACTTAATACTTTATAAATAATGTGTAAACAGTTTTACTTCACATTCCATGTCTATTTGAATTCCATTTTTTTTACTGAGTCATGCAGCAGTTTAATTTGCATTTGTTGTGACTGAAGTATTTATCTTAAGTCTTCGATGTTAACACCATATGATCAACTCATTTCTTTGAAGTATCATGAGTATCCTAATTATATATGTAGAAATTAAATTGTTTAGTTAAGCACGATAGTTGTTAAATACAAATATAAAGATGCATTTTTCATTATTATATAAGGGACAGTTAAATGAATGCCCACCATAACACAACCTGTGCAAAAGGTGGCAACACTGTTGTTACGTATCAATACTGCCATATCTGTGGTAGGAGAACTGCATAGTGATGACTCACGGGCTTATGCAGTTGTTGGGTTATGTCTTTTTGGTGCACAGACTGGTCTAGTGTGTTCGTCCAATAGGTTTTCATTTTACTGCCCCTCATGGAATTCAGAATAGGAAAGAGACAATTTAATCATTGGCAGATGTCTGGAAAGCATTACCAAATACAATTAACTTAATAATGCTCATTCAGTGTTAAGAGGAGCTCAAAAAAAAAGCAATAGAACTCCCTGCAAGTCGTGCATTTTTTATTCATTATAGATTATAATTAGTACCAAATTTAAATGTTAAATATGTCAAAATGATCAGAAGAGTCTGTTGTCACTGTCTATACATTTTCAAACATACGTAAAGGAATTGAAACCACATTTTGAAGAAGTTTAAGATTTTCTTAAGTTGAAATATGCCTCTTAGCAATATATTATTCCTGGTTTATATTCCATTACTTATATTGTCTCTAATATCATAAAATACCAAGAGTCAAACTATTTTGATAACATGACAACCATTATTTTCAAACCAAACATTACTATAAATATATGTGAGGTGACAACATTAAAAATAAAGCAGGAAGTTTGTACATTTATTCCAAGAAACTGTGGGCGATACTGTGACAGTAACTTTTAATGGAGTAATCTGCAAAATGTGCATTACAATATAATAATTTCAGAGTGTAAAAATTATTTGCCTTGACTGGGATTCAAACCCAGATCCTTCGATATCCAGCCATGCTACCGAGGCATCCTCTTACACTCCAAAATTTTGGGGACTTTAAAGAGACAAGATGTGACAAAATACTGTGTATACAATGTCACAGGCATTCATAGTCATACACATTGCACCACAGTCCACAAGGTTAAAGCCAATGTTAAACACTAAAGGTGTGTTACTTTTGGCAAATTCCAAGAAACTGCAGGAGGTAGTAGCAGTTACAGAGAGAGACTAACTTTTAACAGAGTCATCCGCTAATTGTGCATTACAATGCAATAATTTCAGAGTGTAAAAAAAAAATTCTAACAAGTTATCACTGTATTTGTAATTTTTAAAACTTCATAAGGGTGGATCATATTCCATTTCCACCCTTCTTAATTTAATCACAATACATAATTTCTTTAATGAAATAATTTTTCTGCATATTTCTCAAGTTGCTGGGTGCTAAAAATGACATTTTTACATGGAATTGTTTTTCCTTAGCTAAAGGAAATTCTGAGAGATTGTCGCCTGATGCTTCAGAAAAGAGCTCGCCATGCAGCAGAATCCAATCCATCTGGTGACTCAGAATTATACCAAGTGGTAAAATTCATTGCTGCAGCCAAAACATGGTGTCCTCAACTGGAATCATTAGTAAAAAATATAATAGAGAGACCTCTGCTATGCATAGGCTCTTATCTTGAGGCAGCAGTATTTGCCCAGCTAAAACCTACATTACACATTGTAGGATTTCAGGAATTCCTTAAAGGGAAGGAGTTTACATCTACTAAATCTGAGACCAGGATCACAGAAGTTGACAACGTTGTCCTGGGTAAGGCATGCCAGTACCCATTCTTTGCATGTTGCTATATGTAAGCTGATGGATTTTTTTTCATATTATTATTATTATAAGGTAATCTACTGGTTAAGGTAGGTTTTTGGATGCACACAACTATCAAATAAATATCTTGTGACTCCAAACAAAACACAATCAAGCAAAATACTCTACATTTGGTCCCTCTTCATCTCTGTGTACTTCCTTCCAACCTTCATCCCACCCAACATCCCTATCCTGTTCCTGACCTTTTCTCGTATGCCTAACATTCTTCCCTCTATTACCGTCTTCAATATCCCACCGCCGCTCAATATGCCTTTCATTCATTTTTCCTGCCTCCTTAGGATTTCTCCTAACAAACCCCTCTCCTCACCCACCATCCCTAGTACTTCCTCATTTGTTTTCCTTTCTGTCCATTTCACCTTCTCCATCCTCCACACCCACATTTCAAAAGCCTCCAATCTACGTCTATCCTCCTGCTTCGGTGACCATGTTTCCATGCCATACATAGCTACGCTCCATATCAAAGTTTTGGTGTGTCTTTTCTTTACCTCCCTACTCAACATCCTTGTCATGAACTCCCTCCTCCTTGTGAAAGCCTCTTTGCCCAGCGCAAATCTTCTCCTTATGTCCCTACTACTTTGACCGTGTTGGTCCAAAACACTTCCGAAATATGTAAACTGTTCTACCTGCTCTATTTTTTCCCCTCCTATTTTAATATTTAGCTTAGTCTTTTTCTTTCTGGAAAATCGCATAACCTTTGTTTTATTAATATTGATTCTCATCCCATATCTATCGCACTGACCCTCCAATTCACTCAGCAATGCTTGCAAACCCTTGGCCGACAGACAAACCAAAGTCTAGTCATCAGCAAACCTAACTAATTTTACGAATTCCCCTTCGACTTTCACTCCCACCTCTAGTTCTTCCCATGCCTCTTTAATCATTTTCTTCACATATACGTTGAACAGCACTGGTGATAATGGGCAACCCTGCCTTACACCTCTTCCTAACCCTGCCCATCTGTACTCTCTGTTCCCCACTGGCACCTGAGCAGTCTGAGACATGTACAGGTTGCGGATCAGTGTCCTGTTCCTCCAATTCATTCCTATTTTCTGCAATACACACATTAATTTTTCCCAATTCACTCTATCGAATGCTTTTCCGAAATCTACGAAACAGGCAAATATGTCCTGATTGTATTCTATACTCCTCTCGATGAAAAATCTACCCATCAGATTCAAATTCAAACCTCAGAAAAAAAACCATGTATCTCAGATCTCTGAAAGGAAAGGATACTTTTCCTTTCATGAAATTTCCTTTGAGAGGAAAGGGTATTTTTCCCTTGACCATTAGCTTGGTTCATTTTTGCAAAAGTATTGGTTTTCCGTATGGATGTTACAACTGAGACAATAATGTGTTTGGTGCTGGTTCTAATTTTATAGTTTTTCCCTACTCTGTGTTGAATCGAGTACAATTTAAAATTCACAGGCTATGCATTTCTCCCAGGTGCAATGAGCATCTTAAGGAGTGAAGTTAACTCCTATAATGACATGGGTATTGAACTGATAGTATGGTTTTTGCAAAAAAAAATCTTCTATTTATAACCTCTGGTTTAATTTATTTTCTTCTTGTACTCTTAAATCCTGGAACTCTCTCACATCAGTCATTAATTTCTCAAAATCTAGCATTGGCATTTGCCATGGTAACAACTTTTTATCATTGTCTGAACAGTGGAGGATCTAGTTCAGTAAGCATGCATTTAGCTAATGCTGGACAGGTGAAAATTTTCATTATATATAAATTTTAAAATCATGAAAAGCAAATATTTGCATCTTTTTCTTTTCTTTGAAACTTCACTCCTTGAAATGTTAATTGTATTTCATTGCAAACTCTTTATTAAAATAGCATT
Organism: Hetaerina titia; assembly: GCA_037158775.1. Taxonomy (NCBI): domain Eukaryota; kingdom Metazoa; phylum Arthropoda; class Insecta; order Odonata; family Calopterygidae; genus Hetaerina; species Hetaerina titia. The sequence goes on from CM073768.1 coordinate 135,998,058, forward strand.
GACCTACTAGAAATAAACCACTTACTCTTATGTGTATTACATTTCATTAGGCTAAGTAAAAATTGCAGGATTTCAATTAACCCAGTAAATAACTACCAAAAAAAACAAAAATCACCATTTCTTCAGTCTTAAAGGCCCATGAATTTGAGTCACTGCTCAAGTATCCACCTGTTATAAGAATATGTCATTTCTAGTAAACTGTTTTGCATTGTAACTAATGTTAATGTCAATTAATCATGTCAGCATGTTGTGGTAATTAGAAAATATTTTCTCCTTATAGGCATACTAAGTAGAAGTTTAGGATTCAAGAAATTTGTTGTGATTTGTGAATCAGCAAGTGTTGTGAAGCGGCTAGCACCAAGGATAGTTGAGCTTGGTGCTGATTTGCTTGTTGTGCATGAGCTCCAGAATCACGTGGATATTGCAGGTTTGTAAAACTTAAATGTTTTAAAAACTAATGATGGGTCAACTTCGTCCTTTGAATATCAGCCAAGAATCCAAATCAAGTCATTCAAAAGATGAAACTTAATTCCGATTCCCCCAGGGACCATTCTATTCATACTGTATAGATTGGTTTCAGGATGGCTCTGAAGCAGGTATACTAACAATCCATCAAACGCCCAAAATGAACGAGACCGAATAACAATCTGAAGCACTGAGGTGCATTCTGATTATCACTTGAAGCACCAGTGCATCAGATTGCTGTTCTGTTTCTACATCGTCACTTTGAAGTGTTTAATGTCAGTCAACCCCTTTGGTTTATGTACTGGAGCGCTTGGCACAGTTGACCCTATGAGGAATGCTTGCTGGAGGGTTCCATCAGAAAGACTTCAATGCACGTTGATGCAAGAATCAACAGAGTGTATTGCAGACATGAAGCGAGAATTGGAACACACCCCTGGGGGTTGAAAAGCACTTGCTCTTTCAATGAGGTTTCATATTTTTGCAACATGAAAAGGCAAAAACAAGAAACATCTGAATTGTTGATTCTCCACAGACAACAAACTAATGGCAGCGCTTTGCTTCACATGAATAATTTCCAAAATGCCAAACTCATACACCTCCATGTGACCATGATGGTGGTCTGCAGTCAAAAAAGCACATTTGGACCATTTGTGTGAGCACACTGTGGTAATCTGGCAGCCAATACTACAGCCTGTTGCCTGCTGTAGCTGCAAGCAGATGCCTCCTGTCAAGGTTGGCTGTTCCCACCAGCATGTTACCTCTGTTCCCCACTATGTTGTGCAATCTGTCTTCTGAAGTAAGAAGAATTATTGCTTCTGCCTCACCATTGCAATAGCAGTTTACCTTTATTAATCATAACATATATGGCATAACTGCAAAGGGCAACGTGTAAATCAACATTACTATAAGTTGCTTGTAGCTATTTTCCATTTCCCGTAAATGTCTTCAAAATAATCATTTTTCAAATTTTAATTTGCGGTAAAAGTACTGAGAATGTTATCAATTTAAATGGCCATGATAGTACCTGGGGAAGTATATATTATAGACACTTATTATCCAAGAAGATACAGCATATTAGTAATGCATGTATAGAATGCTATAAGCCTTAAACAGCTGGAGGGGTAAATGTGCATTACAGAATGTGTGCATAACTTGTGTTGTGTCACATTATTAATGATATGAGAAATGGTTTCTCCTTATAGTTTACCCTTTTCAAGCAGTAATTTTATTGTCTTGTATCTGTTGCTGCGTCTCCCGCAGTTTCTTGAAACAGTAAATTTTGTTGTCATTGCAAGCCAAATGTAGTATCAGTGGTACAAGGTCGCCATTGGCTTGCCTCGTCCTGCATATTTTCCATTGTGTATGAAAAAAACTCAAAATATTATTGATCAGGGTCCTTCTATCTTAAATTCTAATGAATTTTAACTTTTAACAATTGTGTGTTAAAGCTTTTGGGCATCACAAGGGATCACAGATTCATAATCTAGTGGTGCCTTTCAAAGGCCCTTACAAACTGCTATCAATAGATTTTCTGGGTACTGGTGGCATTTGAGAAATAATGTGTAATTCACATTTCATTCATCCATGAATGCATGACTTGCTTCAGGGCATTACATAAAGTGTTGTTCCATATTTTAATTTCATACTTTTATTTTTTATACTTATACTGCATTTATATTAATACTGGTATATATAATTTTGTTATGAGTTCTTTTCATTCACCTATAACATGTGCTTGTGTTCATTCAAATGACATTCCTTATTTCATTGGCCAGGAATCCGCCAGACATGGCTGTACTCTCAGCTCTCAGGTGCCCTACCAGTCCTTTTGATTTCTGATGAAACTCTATCAGAGTTTAACATAAGAGATGCAGAACACCTTGTGCATGCAGGAATACCTTCAAATTCAAAGACTCAGTTTGGCTTACGGTTCTCAACTCTAATGGATAATTACAGAGACATATTTTCCAAGGTAGTTGCTAATTTCTTTCCTATGTTATTTTAACCTGTCAATAATATTGATGTGCACATTTTATCTCATTGAAATACTCTATTAGATTTTTAATCATAAAAAGTGATATCCTCCTGTGCATAAAAATGAGTGGAAGTGAATAATGTTTGTGACTTCAAAGTTTTGACTGTTGAATGTTCCTTCTCCCTCTGATTGTGACTCTTGACTATGGAGGCATGTTAGAGAGAGCTAAAAAGTTAATGCATTTAAGTCCCACTTTTTACATTTTAATGTAATTATGGTATTGAAGGGAAAAGTTAATGTGAGCAGCTGTCATATAATCTATTGCATTTATTTCAAGGGAATCTCACTATAATAGTTGTTCACAATACCTAAACAGTCACCCCCCATATCAAGCTCTCATTATTTAACATAATGATATTAACTAGAAAACTTAATAATTATTTATTATGTATTTTTGTATTACACAATTTTTATAGTATGCATTGTAATAATACTTGAAGTGGTCAAACCTTTATGGTTGCCTAGGTTATCATTCATTCTTGGAAATTTTGGATATTTCATCTGTAAATATAAATTTTAAAACCTCATTGCAAATTGCATAATTCCTGTATCATCATTGTAATCATATAGTTCATATTTCCATAGAGGGTCATGATGATTTTTTAAACTATGGAGCATGCATCTGAAGCTAAAAATAGACAAGTCATAAGATTTATTATGAAAATGAAAGAAGTCAAGTTTCAATATTTTGTAATTATTTTACATAACTGCAAAACTTTAATGATGTCCGTGCAAAGTTACCAGTTGTCTGCTTATGCTATTTTGATGCAGAAATCTTATATTAATTTACAAATTGATTGTGGAACTATTGAACCCATTCAATTTCCTCAATCAGCATCAATCCAAATTTCCTCTCATCATTGCTTCTAGTTAAAACTTCAGCCTTTGTCTTCTTCTCAGTCCTACTTGCTTTCTTCATTCTTTGCCACACCCATATATCAAAAAGCCTCAAAACAAATTTTAATTGTATTTTATAAAAGCTAAATTATGATCCAAATCTGCATCCACACCTCAGAAGCTTCTATTAGTTGGCTCTGTTCCTAAATCTATAGCCATACTAGCTGATACCTACCTGTTTCTCTAATCATTGTACCTCTATCTGTGGTGATGATTGACCTCTATTAATACCAGCCATTATCAAACTTTCTTCTATGGATATTTATTGATTACTCTCCTCAATGATTTCTAATTCCTTAACCATAGCCTTTTGTCTCTCACCCATGCCCCCCTTTGCTTATAATTGCATTCCATTCCTCATTAATGGTAGGTGCTTCCTTCCTGGCATGTTTCAAATTAATTCTTCTGATTGGTTGTAAAAATTGTTTTCTTCTTCATCCTGGTAATTGTTGTCAGCATACACATCTAGCTTACAACTAGATTGTTAAGGTAAACTTTTATCTCCGCCAACACGATGATACCTCTCACCTGCTCTTTATTCACTACCATTCTCCTGAGTTTCATAATCAATATTATGGCCACTCCTTGCTCTCTCTCCTCTCTACCTCTGTAAATTGTTCCTTAACTAACCCTCCAGTAATCCCCACTTTCTTTACATTTGATCTCCACTACTGCCATTGTGAGAAAAGATCTTCATATATCATTAAGAGCTCTATCAGAAATATTGGAAATTTTATTTCAACCTGTTGATAACAGAAAAATTGCACTAGAGGCATATTTATGTGCGTGGGCTTCCAAAAAACTCTTTGCAAATTCGTAATTATCGCATAAAAATCAATGTGAAGCGTGTTCCTCATCCTCTGTATCATGTAGACCTAGCCCATGTGACCTTTTCCCATTCATCATCAGGAAGGAACACCTCAGTGTGAAGCATTTTTCATCATCAGGAGGCATCATAGGCAAACTGATTGTTTCAAATTGCCTCTGATGCAGGGAGAGGCATATTAATACTATTTTTATTTATTCTCCTGATCGTATAATAAAACATGAAAATTCAGTTGTAATGTATTTTTAATGACAAAGCTCAAGTTTATATTAACCTAGACTGGTGTGCATTTTTTTCCCTGATTCTTTCAAAAATTCAAGTTCAAGTTATTAACTTAATTTTGTTGTACTAAGCCTAAATTTCAAGAAACTGTAACAGTAACTAGTTCGAATCCCGGTCAAGGCGAATGATTTTTACTCTCTGAAATGGTTGCATTATAATGCACACATAGCGGGTGACTCCGTTAAAGTTACTGTTACAGTTTCTTGAAATTTGTCTAAGGTATGAACAGCCTAATTGTTTGATATTGGCTTTATTAACATCGTGGACTGTGGCGCGTCGCGCACGACTACGAATGCCTGTGACATTGTATGTACGGTATTTCGTCATAACATCTTGTTCCTTTAAAGCCCCCAAATTTCAGAGTGTAAGAGGACGTCTCGGTAGCTTAAGTGGTTAAAGCACTTGGCCGGATATCGAGGGATCCGGGTTCGAATCCCGGTCAAGGCGAATGATTTTTACTCTCTGAAATGGTTGCATTATACTAAGCCTAAATATTATAAAGAACTCCTCATTAGGTGTGTTACTTTATGTAAAATTATTTTCACTGACTTAATTGTACAATTTCAGGATTTCAAAGATAAAACTTGTTCCGTGGACATAGTGGTTGATATAACAGATCCTGAGGTTGAAATTTCTGGCCTTATTGAGTTCCTAGAGCGCCTTGGAATGTCCATCCCTCCAGAATTGAATGCTGTAGCGTCAGTGAGTAATGATTGATTATTAACTTGAGTGTTTTTTATCTGTAAAAACTTTTGTGGTTGAGGATATTTTTCTACAGGAGATATAATTTTTTTATTCCAAGAATTAGGAGAATTTTTAAGCACATATACATGTGTGGTTTGGGTATCTCATGAATCAAAGTAGTTACATGATTGCTAAATAATTAGGTGTTCAAAAATCATGTTCAGTCACCAGTGTTCTTTGAAAGTGGGATGCATTCTGAAAGAAAGCGTGACTTGCATAAAAGATATTGTGCAATTTCAAAGAATGGATATTTTTACTGGTTAAAGAGTGAATAGCTCAGTAATGATTATGGTTCATGATGATTGTACATTACAATTCTATTTTGTTGAATAAATATACTCTACCAAATAGATTTTATTCTATTTTTAAAGGCAGATTGAATAAATTGAAATCCAGGAAACTTGAACTCTATGGCTTCGTAAATTAATAAAATAAAAACTCTTATAGCTATAATAAGCTAGCACCACTCTTCCCGCTATTAAAAACAAAATTATGTTGTGATGGTTTGTGGGAAAAGAAATTCTATGACAGTGACCAACCAAAACCTCTCAACCAGATCACCCTTCTGCAGTAGTTTGAGGGAATGTTACTTCCTCACCAGTGACCAACTACAGACACAAACACTCAAACCCAAATGGGATCCTCCACAGGGTTAGAAGGACTCAGTTAAGGATACCTGAGTTAATGAACACGCACACACTATTTGTGATTGTTTATGGGAATAAATTCCATGCCAGGGACAACCACAGAGCTGACACACTCATGAGTACTCAGGAAAACACTCACTCACACATTCAAAAAAGGGCCTCACTTCTGGGAGAATGTTAATCAAGTTGAGCGACATTAAGTGATAACAACTAAGAGGGAAAGACCAGAGTGTGCATCGGATGCATGTATATTCAGCTATAATGTAGCCCTCCTCAGCAAACTGAAGTAGAATGCTACTTGGAACAGAAAGTTGTAAACTTACATTTTAAGGATTGGATTTAAAAATTAAGAAAAGAAAAAGATGAAAATTTACACCTGTCCAGCATTAGCTAATGCATGCTTACTGAACTAGATCCTCTACTGTTTAGACGATGATAAAAAGTTGTGCCAAAGTCAATTGCTAATGCTAGATTTGGAGACATTAGTGGCTGATGTGAGAGAGTTCCAGGATTTAGAGTACTTCACTCCTTAAGATGCCCATTGCACCTGGGAGAAATGCATAGCCATTGTGAATTTTAAATTGTACTCATTTCAATGCACTGCAGGGAAAGTTGGAGGAGTTAACTTCACTCCTTAAGATGCCCATTGCACCTGGGAGAAATGCATAGCCATTGTGAATTTTAAATTGTACTCATTTCAATGCACTGCAGGGAAAGTTGTAAACTTACAAGTACAAGTAAGTTCACAACTTTCGCCCAGGTGCAATGACCATCTTAAGGAATGAAGTTATATATACTCCTATAATGACATGGGCGGGTCGCGGTGGTCTAGTGGGTAGAGCGTTGGACTACTGACCAGAGGGTCCCGGGTTCGATTCCCGGGCAAGGCACTTTGGGCACCTGCAGCTCCACCCAAGCTAGTTGATTTTTCGGGTACCAGGTCTTCCTGGGAAACCATAACCGGCACAGGGAAAGGAACTGGCCCCCCTACCCTGATGTGTGAATATTCACACGCCGTCGGGCTTGGTACATGGGTGAGCTCTACCATCACCTACTAAACCGACCTTCGGGTTGATTACTGTGTTTATGGTTTTATAATGACATGGGTGCGGGTCGTGGTGGTCTAGCAGGTAGAGCGTTGGACTGCTGACCGGAGGGTCCCGGGTTCGATTCCCGGACAAGGCACTTTGGGCACCTGCAGCTCCACCCAAGCTTGTTGATTTTTCGGGTACCAGATCTTCCCGGGAAACCATAACCGGCACAGGGAAAGGAACTGGCCCCCCTACCCTGATGTGTGAATATTCACACGCTGTCGGGCTTGGTACATGGGTGAGCTCTACCATCACTTACTAAACCGATCTTCAGGTTGATTACTGTGTTTATGGTTTTTAATGACATGGGCATTTAGCTGATGGTATGCTTTTCACTCAAAAAAATTCCTTTGTTTATAACCTCAGGTCTAAGTTAAGTCACTATTCATGGGTTCAAATTCCAGCATGGTGGATTTTCATCCACCTTGGACTTTGATGTTTACCAATATTCTTGTTAAACACTGGTGGTCAAAGCCTAAAAATCTAGCCATTTTCAGATTAAAATTCTTGGAAAGTTAAGAGCTATTTCATTATGTAATCCAAGCATCCGGAAGTGGTTCCAATTGTGTTAGTTGCATTTTTTCCCTTTAAAATGTCCTTATTCTATAACATATTTTTACTCTTTTGTTATCTACCTTTTGCAGAAATCACATTTGTGTAAGGAGATGATGAGAAAGAAGGATTTATTACTCTGCCCAAGCATAAAATCATTTGGGGAATGCATTGATTCAGCTTGCAAGTATCGACATACAGTATTGCCAAATGTTGATCAGCCTTCTGAAGGAATGCCGACGTAAGTTTGATAAATCTTATTAGTATGTAGTTCTTCTCATATTAAGTCATTTTAAATCTTGTGTAATGGACATATTGTTGAATGAAAGCATTTTGAATTTGCATTTTGAGTATGCATCAGTCTAAATTTGGAAGTCCTGCATGTTCAGGTGTATACTATATTATACAAATTGGTTTAATCATCATATATACTTTCAATTTGTTTGTAAATGAAATAAATCTTTGGCTACTTAGTGTTTGCTATAGTGAACTGTATGTTCAAGGTTTTATGTACATTGATCGCCTAATTGCTAGTAATCACTTGTTAGCTAATCATGGATTTGAGATATGTATGCATAGAATTAAATTATAATACTGATTTTACTCTGTCCAATTTAACATAATTCATACTGTTATAGCTTCTGTTGCATTTTTTATTGGTACTTTTATTCATAGATTTCCAACTTATAGTTCTTGCACCACATTTTTAGTAACCTGTAAAGATAAGTATTATTGTGCACCATGAGCTTCCATTCATGTGAATGAAATAAATCTCACATTTATTCATATAGCTATTACAAAGAATGAGTTTAAACCTACTGTATTCACCATAAAATATTTAACTAAAGGTCTTCATTAAGCACCTACTCCTTTTTTTTATCTCTTTATAAATGTAATATTCCATCTCCTGCAACCCTGATGTGTGAATTTCACTTGTTTTGGGGCATAGTGCTGGGTGAGGTCCATCCTCATCATTCAAATCAACCCTCAGGTTGAATACTGCAGAAAATTACATTACTCCCAACAATGTGTGCATCTAGTAGATTCCATGAAAATTTTGGCCATGTTACATATCATAAATCCATGTGGTTAAATCACCATGAGAAATGATTGTGGTTCAAATAGATCAAAAGTGTTACAGTCAATCAGTGTTACATTAGTATTAGTACCCATTCAAAAAAGGGAAAAGCAGCAGTTTCTGAGGAATATAGAACGAAAAGTTTAATTTCACACTCGACGAAGGTGAATACTTAAGAGAAGATCAGTTTGAATTTAGGTGGGATGTGTAGGCATGATGCCATAGCAATATGAGGTCGCTAGTAGAAAGGAAGTACAAACAAGTAGGAGTACAACCAGGAAGTATTTGTATGCTTCGTGGATTTTGAAATTTTGACAAGGAAAGCTGGGAACAAAAACATTATCAGAAATATTAATTGACTGGAAGGATATATGATTTATCTGGAACCTGTGCATGTGTCAGACTGCATGTTTACAATATCGAACGGAAAGTCTGGTTGAGCAGTGTAAGACAGAAGAGTTAGGCATTATCACCTTTACTTTGCAATATATATGTGAAGTTAATGGTAAGGTAGGCATGGGGAGGACTACAGGCTAGAGTGAATGCAGTTGAGGAACTCTTCAAATAAGTTAGATTTGCAGATAATCAACCGCTAGTTGGCTAGCCATTCCAAGGATTGCAGTCATTACTTAGAGGTTGGGGGAATGTGTGATAGGCACGGGGTGTGAATAAATGATAACACAGGCCTACAAAAAAAAATTTTTTTTTGGTGCCGGGAATCTTTGTGTTGATTTTAACTATATTTGTAGAGCTGAATCCAAATATGAAATCCATTTTTATTTAACAGCTCTACTTTTTTTAGATATGGCACATCTTACGATTAGTTGTTTTAATATTTGATATATTCCTGAAAATAATTTTCAAAGTTAAATAAATCTATAAGTATACTAATTTATAACCACTCCGTGGTGTTCCTTTTATTTTCAATAAACTGTCAATAAGTTTTATGTATATTTCTATATTATAGGCCAATGAGATTAAAAAACAAAAATCATTTGTATCGACTTCGGTAAAAGATGGCAAAATTAGTTCATAAAGTATCCGTTAGATGGCATCCACGTTTTCTGTTCTCTTGACAGCCATTTTTGTTTCATTAGTTGCACTTGGCTATTCGGAGCAGGTGGACGGACTTTACTTCAAAGTGTAACTTTTTGTAAAACATCATCTAAAAATGAGCTCAAGTCAAAAATGCTGTGTTAATGATCCTGATGTGTTTTGTTACTTTTGTGGGGAATATATGGTAACAGAAAATAGGAAAAATATTGCAGACTTTGTGAAACGTGCATACTTGGGATATTTTGGTGTTAAGCTTGGTGACCAAGATAAAACATGGGCACCTCATTTTGTGTGTAAAACATGTACTGAACATCTGCAGCAATGGACAACAGGACAAAGGAAAAGTCTAAAATTTGGTGTGCCAATGGTGTGGAGAGAACCTGTGAACCATATTGACGACTGTTATTTTTGCATAGTAAATGTTTCGGGAATTAATCGAAAAAATCGCCACAAGTGGACATATCCATATTTGCCTTCAGCTAGACGTTTGGTACCCCATTCAGAAGAAATACCGATCCCAATATTTCAGACGTTACCAGATATATCTAAGGAAGAATTTGAGTTATTTGAAAACATTTCTCATTCTATTGACGATAGTGGCAGTGACTACGAGGGGGTATCAACAATTCCTCAACTATTTAATCAAGATGAACTAAGCGATCTTGCTAGAGAACTGAACTTATCGAAGGAAGCATCCGAACTACTAGCATCAAGACTGCATGAAAAGAATTTGCTGCAACCCGGTAGAAAAATAAAATTATATTGAGCTGGTAAACATTAAGCTCAGTAACTTCAAATCACTTGGATGTAATATGAGCACAAAAGTTCACTACCTACACAGCCACTTAGACAATTTTCTTGGAAATTTAGGAGATACAAGTGAAGAACAAGGTGAAAGATTTCACCAGGATATAAAAACAATGGAAGCTCGCTACCAAAGAAGATGGGATAACCATATGATGGCAGATTACTGCTGGTGCTTAAAACGAGACTGTTTGAACAAAGTGCACTCAAGAAAATCGCACCAAAGAAGCTTCCGATGTGTTGAGTGATGTTTTTATGTATTTTTTTCTTTTCAATTTGTTTTATTACAGTAAAAAATTTTAGTATTTGTGTTCAATTGTATTGTAAAATTCTGTTGTGTTTGTGGGTGATTTAACAGCTCTAGAAATAAATCAAGTCTTTATATTTAGTGGGTTTTATTATTAATATAATATTCCCATATCATCATGTAGAAGATTTTTTTAATATAATATTCCCATATCATCATGTAGAAGATTTTTTTACGTAAGTAACAACATATCTATATCTTGAAAACTATAGCTGATAGGAAAAAACTAGTGTCATAATTGGATTCAGCACCCCAATTGTTCTTTAAATCATCATTAAAAGCTCCGGCACCAAAACCACTGTTGGCCCGTGTAATGAAAGTAGGTTAATGAGTTTCTCAAGAAGTAGAAATACTAAGATAAACATTAAATTTGGGGGATATAAACTAGAAAAGGTTAAAGTGTTCACCTATTTAGGAAATGTAGGAAGGTGAGCAGAGTAGTAGGAGTCTTAAATGAAGAATTGTATTAGGTGAAGAAGCATTTAGAAAGAGGATAGGGTTAATGGCATCTTACGTTAAGGCAACCTAAGTAAATATATGAAGGAAATACCATTGAAACTTACTATGGATCATAATTTTCTATGGCAGGGACACTGAGTCTTTGAGGCAGGAGGATAAGCATATATTGCAGGCTTTTGAAGTTTGGGTGTGGTGAAGAATGATGAAAATAAAATTCATGGGGAAGAAAACGAACCGTCAAGTTCTGGCCATGGTAGGAAAAGAGAGATGGCTATGGGAGGAATTTAAAGATGGCAGGACTAGTAGATACCGGAGGTATTGAGATGAAATGGGATGCTGAAGATGGTAATAGAGGGGACAATGCTAATTTTGTGGGTGAAATGGGTTCACCAATTTATACCAGTTGTTGGGCATTCACTTTATATATTTTCATTGAATTAGCATGGCTGGAAGAGCTTTTTTCAATTTAGTGTAAAAAATTTAATTTGCCAGGCCAATTGGTGGTTATTGTATGGTAAACAGCACCATAAATTTGCTTTCAAAATATGGAATTGTGTGGATTTCTTGTAATTTTATGTCAAACTCAGAATTTCAGTCCCATGTTTTTCCTCCTTAAATCAGGATGGCTCAAAGACATATTCATAATGACAGACTTAATTATTTTGATAGTCTTTAATGGGTATAATATATATATTTATATTTTTCTTTTATTTATATTTACAGAAATGGTGAAATTCGAGTTAAGGTATTACATGTATTGAATGCATCTCATCTCACGGCTCGCATTTTGGAGCACATTAAGCCAGATGGAACCAAAGTTCCCTATCCCAATAACTATTTTCACATTGCAGCTGGCCTGGCTCATCATTTCCGGAATCCAAATAATATGTAAGTTTTACTTTTGCATTATATTTTAATTTCAAGCACATAGTGTAATGCTCTTAACCTTTTGCACTCGCATGTCGAGTGTGACTTGACACGGTAAGCAGCGGCAGCAGCTCGTATGTCGAGCCGCACTCGACACGGAGTTTCACCATGAAGGGAATTGGGATTTTTGTCCATATTTTCCAATAACTTTACTTGTAATCATTTGCATGAAAGAACAAGTAAAGTAAGGCTTGATTAATAGCATGGCTTGTTTTATAAATGAATAGTATCGACCCATAATGTCGTTGTCGACATAAATGCCGTCTCCAAAGATTGCCACCACCTACGCAGATGTTTGTTGTTATCTCTTTTCTGTTTTGTTAGTTCTTTTTCATTTGCATCATTTGCCCTTCATTACTTGGAAGTCAGCTAAATGTAAAGCAAATGCCTTTGAGAGATGGTCTGTTTCAGAAAAAAACATCGCCGGAATGTAAAGTTACCTCAGTCAGGTGTTCCGTATTTCATTGCTTTCTAGTTTGGATACTTTCATTTCCTTTTCTTCCTAGTGTCAGCTGTCTCGTCAAACGTTTTTTGCTATCTATTGCATAATCAGAAATCTTGAGTAGGAGGGTGTAAATTCATATATATATTGTACAAAGAAAAAATGAAAAACTGATATCGCATGTGAAATTTATTACAAAACTAGTACACGATCTCGTTGGAGAATTCCGAGATGTGTCACAAACTTCCAGGGTAGATTGCCATCCACAAACATAGAGTAACGTTTAGATGGGAAACTCCATATAATCACACCTCACACTAACAAAAATCGACGGGGACGTTGAGTAGGGATGTTAAGACAAGACTCGTAAAAACTCTGATATGGAGCGTAGCTATGTAGGGTGCGGAAATGTGGTCACTGAAGCAGGAGGATAGACATAGATTGGAGGCTTTTAAGATGTGGGTGTGGAGAAAAATGAAGAAGGTGAAATGGACCGAAAGGAGAACAAATGAGGAAGTACTGGAGATGGTGGGTGAGGAGAGGGGTTTGTTGAGAAAAATCCTATGGAGGCAGGAAAAATGGATGAAAGGCTTATTGAGCAGTAGTGGAATGTTGAAGAAGGTAATAGAGGGGAGAATGTTGGACAAGCGAGGAAAGGGCAGGAACAGGATAGGGATGTTGGACGGGATGAAGGGAGGAAAGAAGTACACAGAGATGAAGAGGGACCTGATGTAGATTAGGTTGCTGGATTGGGTTTATTTGATAGTTGTGTCCATCCAAAAACCTACCTTAACCGGTAGATTACCTAATAATAACTAACAAAAATCATAAAGATTTTGCAGTTCGCTCTAATGGAAAAATTAAAGGTCGAAGAAGAGAGACGATATATATCTGTGAGACATGTGAATGTAACCCAGGTCTTCATGATGCTGAATCCTTCCAAAAATATTATACCATGAAAAATTTTAGAGTTTAACTTATGGTTTATCAATAATTATGTAAAAAGATCCAATTAAATAAGTTTGTATGAAAAAAACTCCAGTTTTTTATTCTAGTGCCACGCTTAGTAAATATGGGGTTTTTTAAAAAATTTAACCCTGAGTAGACTAAGGAAATTGAGGAAAAAGGCACCTAAGTGTAAAGGGTTAACTGTGGATCCTATGTAAACTGAGCTCTCTGATCTTAGGGATTTGAATAATTTTTTTAATGTGGCAGCAAATGTGGTTGCGTCTTTTCACATATAGTGTAAACTCATCAAGTTGCAAGTAAACTATTCTACTCCCTCGATATTCTCAATTAAGGGTAATCCTCTTGTGTAAACCCATATCCCACTATTTTGCACACCCTGAAAATTGCCTACAGAAAGGCTTAAAAATTACAAAAATAAAAATACACAAATTGTTATCGTACTACTTATCCCATGTTTGCATTACATGCATCTACATAAAAAACGTATCTCTTCATCCGAGTTCCCAGATGGATATTGGGAATGTACATGGAATATTAATATGCCAGAGCTTAATTTCACAATTTTTCCTAATTCTTGGACAGTATTATAATGACATAATGAAATCACTATATTCAGATACCACTGTGAGATGTGCTGGTATTGTCACTTGCTGAATAGATAGCTTTAGTTGCTATGAAAAAGGAGAAAATTGAATTAGCCAAACATGCCTCTCTTCTTCCATTCCCAATAAAGCTCAAGTTTTCTCTGAATTGCATTTTAGTCAAAGTTTTTCAAAATCAAGGTGATGACTTTTTATTTCAAAAACAAATCCTTGGTGTGCTGTATGTGGTGTCCAACAAATACTTGTGAACAGGAACTGTTTGAGGGACTAAATAATTGAGCTATTTTCAATTAAATTTCATTATTGGATTTGAAATATCATGTAATTTTAATTTTTTTATTTTTAACAAGGGCAGACGGAAAATGATTTACAATGACATAGGAAGTCATGTTATTTATCCCAGGACTGGTAAGCATGTTGCTTATTTTTAAATCTTTCCTCGACACAGTGCATTGAAGATATTAATTTTTTTTGTTTGTACATCATAAAGACGAACAATTGTGCTTTCCATTTATTGCGAAAAACTTCATTGCCTCTAAAGAAATATATTTTTTTTTTGTTTAGTCACTACTCAATATGGAATAATATTTGACCTGATATGAACATGGCATCTTAGGATGCAAGCATTTTACTCTCTCTCCAAACTTTTTTTTACTCAGTGGATGAGGCAGGTGAAAGAGAAGTCACAGTTAGAATAATTTGCAGCACTGATGGCCTCTTTCAGAGGGGATGGTAGGAGATAGAGCTGGTATCACACACAAAAGAAGAGGAAAACATACTGTTTTAAATGTCAAGTTCCCACACATGTTCCATAGTCCTTATGAAACTGAAACCAAAATGCTTCCAGATGTTTTCAGAGATGATATGTGTCAGTGGTATTTTTATTATAGTGTTCTCAATTCATCCTCCATAAGGTGAAGAATAAAGGGAAATAGATGCACCCCAATGGCTTTTGCTCAAGGCTTGACACCTACCTATCCATCATTTCTGCCAATGAAAAATAAAATGCATATCCCATTGGCAGAAGAACTAAAAGGGGAAGTGTTGTGCAAATCCATAATTGATAAATTGTGAAAATCCTGGTCAAGATGAATGATTTTTACACTCATTAGTTCCTGTATTTCTGTATGTTGAGGAATTTAAAACTTCAGTTCCTATGTAATTAATCCAAAAAAAATT
The DNA here is from genome assembly GCA_037158775.1 of Hetaerina titia. NCBI lineage: Eukaryota > Metazoa > Arthropoda > Insecta > Odonata > Calopterygidae > Hetaerina > Hetaerina titia. The sequence continues at coordinate 136,013,420 of CM073768.1, forward strand.
TGAATTGAGTTAGAAGGAAATGAAATAATTGTGACCATCAGTTGTTGTAAGTTGCTGGTGTGATTAAATTAATGGATTACATAATGTAACATTTTTTTATTTATAGGATGCTTCATGGCAATCCAGAAGTTGGAGATGTGTGTGTTGTAGAAACTGAACACAATTTGTACCAGCGTGCTCAAGTGGAGGCCATTCTTCCCAAAAGTTCGGGAAATCTAGATCCTGTGGAAGTTTCACTGAAACTCATTGATGAGGGGACCACAAAAATTGTCAAGGTGAACATATTTTTAAATCTGTGACTGCTGGGAATTTCATGTGCCATCATATCCCCTTACTGATTGTATAAATCTTTCCATTTTCAATAGAATCTCATTGATATCTGAATTAGGTCAAAGTAGGTAAACTAAGTAAAAAGCTGGCATGGTGCCATATGAATGCTAGAAATACTTGAACATTTACAGGAAATGTCGTGATAAAAGTTATTACAGTAGTTGAACAAATCTAAGATAGAGCCAATTTTATTGTAAACCTTTTTTACAGTACTCCACAAGAGAAAAAATTAATTTTGAATATCAGTTTATAATAGAAAGTAAAAAAATAAATGCATCAAAATTTTCATATCTTTACATACTTTGAAAAATGTATGGGATGCATTTATATTGTTATCTTGAATCTTATGCCTTAATATGGATTAGTTTATGCTGCAACAGTATTGATGCATTTTATGTCCAATTTAGAGTTCATAACCTGTCAAACTGAATGATCAAGTCATGGCAACCAGTGGGGCACCAGTTGCCATGACTTTATGGTGCACATTCTCCATCTGATGGAAATCTCTGGCAATGTAATCTCAATGGGTAATTTTAAATCTGTAAATAAAGGTTTTTTAATTATTAAAGCTTGCATATTGTTGCTGCTGTTGTAAAATACTGGAGAGCAAAATATCAGGGGTATTCAGACATCCATGAACAGAACAAGTGTAACTGTTGGCGATCAAAGAGGATTATTGGAGTTTGCCATGGAACTAATTATTGGAGTTTTCCCAGAAATGTTCCGCATAAATTCAAAAACCAAAGGTTTTTGCTATATTATAAACATATGTATATTTAGTAGACACATTACAATGTCTCATCAACTTACTCAGCCATGTGTCTTCTCTGTTTTCTCACAAATTCCCCTCCAAAGACTCACCATTTAATTCTAATATTTGGAATTACATAATAGAGGGAGAGAGCTTAGCCACATTGGCACACAAAGTTTTGGAGCATCATGATCTTCTGAAATTAAAATATTAAACTGTTAAATAAAGGTAAAAGTCAAACGTAGCAACAGTGATATAAAAATATTATATTACACAAATAACACAATGTTATTTGTGTAATCAGAGTTATTTGTCCATTTTTCAGTTAATTGCCTAATCACATTGAATGAGTGGATTCTTAATCTCAAATATTCTTATCATCATACATATCAGGCATACCAGTTGCTACACCTACCAGATGATTACAAGAAGTATCCAGGACAAGCAAAGGAACTTATTGTTTGCCGTATGATGCCAAGAGATCTTGATCCAAGCTGGAGTAGAGCAGCTTCTGTGAAAGTTGCAGAGTTGTTGGAGGAATCAGCTAATGGAGAGTTGGATGGGAAAGAGATTTTTGGAGCGGTAACTTAAGTGTCCTATTACATCTACTAAGACAAATTTTATGTTCAAATAATTTTTGTCTATGTCCCTGTCCAATAGTCATGAATCCATACCAGTTGCTCTGGTTACTTCCTTGTTTACTTTCCTTTTACTTGTTTCCTTAAAATCATATGAGATATATGTATTTTTGTTATCGTTATATTTTACAGGTGGTGGTGGCTCTAGGCAATACATTGTGGGTGGATCCTCTAGAATGTCGGGAATGGCTCCCAAAACAAAGGACATCTATTATTCATATGGCTTTGCGCCGTGATCTCCTACATTTTGGACTGGCTGTTGACAATCCTGATCATCTGCAGAAGCTGAGGAAACTCTGTGAAAATGCTGGTTTGTCCTTTCCTGAAAAAGACATCGTCCCATTGACCCCACAGCCTATGACTGATGGTAAATGTATTAAGCTCCTTCTGTTGAATTCAAAGAATATCAATTGTGTTGCTGTATTTTCTTGAATTCAAATTTTCATATGAAAACATTTACTCAATTTTGTTGATGCATGCTAGCTGAAACTCATAAAAAGAAAAGGTTCCCGTCTTGCTGCATCAATGTTGTGAGCATTTCAACCAAAGTAATTTTCAACTACTATTTTCTAAAGATTTGTGAACTTAACATTGTACATTGTTATTCCAATTCAAGAATTGAATGTTCAGTTTGATATTTCACTGAACACACCTTTATTTTTTCAGTGTAATATAGAGAAACATAATTTTTCTGATAAGTCTAACATCATGCTTTTTTCCTCGGTTTGCCTGAAAGTCATTCCCCAAATGATTGACATAATAGGTATTATATTATACCTTTACCATTATATGATATTAAAAAATTAGCTGGACAACTGGGGGGTATAATAGAACAGGTTGCTATAAATATTTATTCTCAAGAGGCAGTATTCATTGGAGTTCAATTTTCACTCATTTAAAGTTTCATAAAAGTTTCTCATGGTATCTTTATATTCTAAGCGTGATACACAGGTGTAAAGCAGACAAAATGAAATAATCTATTATAGCCTTGGCCATTTATAAGGAATTTAGATTGCCATGAATTTCCCTCCTTAAATCTAAACTTCATTGAACATCAACACTATTTTTCCCTCTTTTGAAGACTACTGCCATTACAGCTACATTCTACTGAATGTTTAGGAACTACTTCCAAATTTCAAGAAACTGCGGGAGATGCCGCAACAACTAGGAACTAGTTTTCATTTATGAGTTTGATGTTTTTCTGATCCCTTATTGTTTTTTGTGGGAAAAATGACATATTCAATGTATTCTACACTTTTTTCTCATATGTAACTAATGGAAAAGTAAGAGCAATCCCCAGCAAAATGCTCAGGTATTTGCATACTTTTTACAATTAATCTACAATGGAATTGAAAGCATAAACTGGGCCCACAATTCGCAAACGTGTTTATTTTTAAATCTTTCTCGAAAACATTGTGTGATTAATTGTTCACATTGAGCAAAGAGCTCAGTACTAAGAATGCCTATTCATTTACACCAATATGGCAATCATTGAAACAGTCTTTTTACAATTTATACCACCTTTGATTATTTATGCTTCTGTTATCTTTATCAATGCTAAAAAAAATAACAAATGTATTTCTATGAAATAATTGCATATAAGCTGAAATTAATTAGAATTACTGTTGTGACTCTTGGATTTTCCACAGCATGTTTATCACAACTGTTGCTACATTTGAATTTTCCCCTTATCTAACAGTTTAATGTTTTAATTCCAGAAGATCACGATGCTCCAGAACTTGAAGAAGTAAAATCAAGTAATGATGATCAATCTGCAATGATAAGTTGGGAATCCATGAATCGTGATGACTTTTTCGAAGTAAATGTAATAGCAGTTGAAAATCCATTTTGCTTTAGGATTCAAAAAGTGTCCATTGGTGTAGAGTGAGTGGCTTGCAATCATTGTTCTTAATCGTTACATTTTTTATGTATATTTTGAATGTGTAGTACTATTTAGTTATTCAGAGAAGTGTTGCTTTTGTTTAAAATTGCATACAAATGATATATTGTTATTATATATGCAATTGTATGACATTGCATATTCCTCATTAGCGTTTGATCCTTGCTTTTTCAGATTATCCTGTTTAAGTGAAGAAATTCAACAATGGGTCTCTAAAGTTCAGCAGATCTCGGACTCGGAAAACTGTACCACTCAAAAGGATTATGAGATTGGCTCCATTTGCCTTGCTGTCTGCCCATCAGATAGCAGGTAATTAGCTAACATAACATGTAGACTTTTGAGTTACATATGCTCTTGCTGGTAATTTACTAACATATGCAAGTAGTAACTTGAGTCACAAATGCTCACTTTAAGAAATTCCAGTAAATGGCAGTTGTTTAAATTACTTATTGCAGATTATTGTACTTACTGTGCAAAATTGATAGATTTAGCAATTAAAAAAACAGCTTTACTAACTTGGGTTCTATATCAGTCTTTAAGTTCGATCTGATGCCATTCGCCAAAATCCACTTCCCTCCCTAAAGTAGAAATTTGAGGAGAATATGATAGTAGAGAACTGGTCCTCAACTTTTACTGCTCGTGTGCGGTCCACAGTGAAATGACCTTTCAGGGGTGCGTACCCCTCTTGACTTTTTCACCTCCCAAAGAGCTCATGAATGAAAATCACTGACCTCCTCTATTCCGTGAAGATGTCTCTTAACTCTACATCTTTACACACATCGTAATGTTTATCTATTGACCATTCAATCATTTATAAAAAAAATTATTTCCAAATTAAGGGCTGACTATCCCTTTTCATTCATTCTAATGGAAACTCAGGAGTATGTGGAAGGTTAAACAAACATATGCATTCACTCACTTGAGCTATACTAATACAGTGCAGGATAGCTTATCTTTGGATAACTTATCATAGTACAGTTGTGCACTTTGTGTGTAAGTTTCTCTAGTAAATTATTGCGGTGCAGGTAAATCTTTTTTAGTTTGTTAAATTTCTTTATCTCCCTACACTGAGACAAAAAAGGAGTATAATGCAATCATTTCAGAGAGTAAAAATCATTCGGTCAAGGCGAATGATTTTTACTCTCTGAAATGATTGCATTATAATGCACACAGCGGGTGACTCCGTTAAAGTTACTGTTACAGTTTCTCTAAAATTTTAAAAAAGGAGTAGATGGAAGAGGGTAGAATTTGGAAGAGGATAGGATCTACTGATCAGGCAAGCAAATCTTGGAAAATAGAAACTAATTTTTATTAATTAAATTAATAATTCAGGAACTTCTTTCTTTTGTGCAGTTATAACAAATCCAATGCCTTAAGTGCTTCATTGGCAATGTATCACACTCTCACATCACACTATCATTAGTCTCATTGTTTATAAAGTTACTCTGTTTATTCAGTATTAGTTCAAAAACAGCACATTTTGGCCTTTATATCAGACTATTAATAATGATAGCATTGGACACAATTACAAACACACAAGCCCTAGGTGGAGGAAAACCCACCCAGGTGGGAATCGAACCCATGACCTTTGGGTTGCCAGACAATGACTTAACCCCACCGTCTCTGTGGCCGGCAGAGCATTAACTTTTGTACTTTATTTTCTGAGTCTGAAATCACCCATATGATTATATATTTATTCACCTATGGACTATTAAAATATTATTAATACTGTCAAATATGTATGGATTGTTTGTCAGGGATCCGAGTAATATTCCAGTCTGACTTTCAGCCATCCTCAGGAATATATCTTTAACTTGGGGATCACATGTTTATGTATATACCTATTGGTGTCTGACGTTCATACAAGGGTAATTTGAAAAGTTCTTGGAATGGAATAGAAATAAACGACTTACCTCAGTGAAACTTTATTTTTCAATGTAGTCTCCCTGTACATTAATGCACTTGGTCCAGAGATGTTCCAATGTCTTGATTCCATCTCGGAAATTAGATTCCTTCTGGCCTGCAAAATATCTGTCTACTTGGGCTTTTAGTTCTTTGTTTGAAGAGAATCTCCTTCCACTGAGAAAATTTTTAAGCTTGGGGAAGAGGTGGAAATCTGATGGAGACAAATTACGCAAAGAAGGCAAGTGTGGCAACAATTCATATCTTAATTCACATATTCTTCCCATGGCAGCAATATAGTGTGAGGTCGTGCATTGTCTTGATTCCTCGCCAAACCTGGCCTTTTTTGTTTATCTTTTGCTGTAGTAGGTCCAGAAGGTTAGTGTAGTATTGTATTATATAGCAGGAATTGTTTGACCAATGGGAAGATAATCTATCAGTAGAATCCCTTTTGATCCCAGAAAACTGAAGCCTTCACCTTTCTGGCCATCCTTGTTGCCTTTGCTTTCTTTGGTTGTGGTGAATCCACATGTTTCCACTGCTTTGACTGTTTTTTCCCTGTGGTACAGTAGTGGACCCAAGTTTCATCTGTGGTCACAAACTGGCACAGAAAATCTTGTTGGTTTCTCTTAAACAGATCAAACATTGTTTGGAAATTTCCATTCTGATGCGTTTGTAATCCTGTGTCAAGAGTGGCGACACCCATCTAGCAGATAATTTTCTTATATCCAATCCCATTGTTAAAATGTGATATGTCCATTCAGATGACATCCTTATAGCTTCAGCAATTTCTTGCACTTTCAGTTGGTGCTCCTTCATGACCATTTTATACCCTTATGCAATAATTTATAGGGTAGTGGCACATTTTGGCCGACCACGATATGGATCATCATCTAAGATTCCCAAGCAAACTTAAACTCGTTTGTCCACTTGGCAGCAGTTGAATATGAAGGAGCAGAGTCCCACAGAGGGTTCTGATAGTCAGAAAGAATTTACTTTGCTTTCATACCTTTCTTTACAAAATATTTAATCATTATTCGAATCTAAATTTCTTCCATCTTCACAAATCACTAGACAGGAAGAATAACATAGAGGCATCCGCACCACAGCTCTCTTCTCAGAGCACTGATGTGTTTACTCATGAAGGATTACCTATTACTGCACGGCAGACATGCCAACTTTCAAAAATGAAAAATCGGGAGGACATGCCAACTTTCAAAAATGAAAAATCGGGAAATTTTTAGAAGTGTATCACGAAGTAATCACTTTTAATTACCACAATATTTGCATGGCACCTTAATCCCTTTATGACACTTTGCCAATTTTTAATGAATGTCACACTTTATTAACATGTTAAGCTAAGTACACAATTTGAACAGTTCATCAAGAACGTAAGAAGGAAAAATCGGGAGTCTCCCGCTTAAATCGGGAGAGTTGGCATGTCTGCTGCACGGGAAACTCGTTACACTAATGTTGAAATCTGGTGATTCTGAGAACCTTTCAAACTACCCTTATATTACTACTAATATTTGTTTGCATGAGAATAGGAATACATTTTCTCTGAGAATATGTGTGCATGAAGATATTGTAATATTATTGTCTGGTTTTGAATCTTGATTTTTATAGTGTTGAAAGGTATAATTTGGCTATTTTAATACAAAATTATTTGACTGCTAAACACTTTCCTTATAGTTGGTGCAGGGCTAAAGTAACAGGTGTAAAAAAGTCTCCCCAATCTGCTGTGAATGATAATAATTGTAGGCCAATTGAGGATGAAAATGATATACATGAAGCAGAGATGATTCTTTATGAGTTATTCTTTGTTGATTATGGAGATACTGCAAATGTTTCAACCAATGAAATGCTTCCTATTCCAGAAAATTTGATCTTGCAACTCCCATTCCAGGTGAGTAATATTTTTCTTTGTTTTCATGTACGTACATTGCTCTTTTTGTGGTACTTTCTTATGTCTTTGTGTTATGGATTATTTTTTTAATGTGTAGTGAAAAATCAGCTTTAATACATTATTTCTCTTGTCATGTGTTAAACATATTTTTACAAGATCCTGTCAAAACTTTGTTGCATGAGGCTAATATTTTTACCAATGTCATATCAATGAGAAAATATCCATGATCCTCATGGTGGGCAAAAATAGCCTGAAGACTGAAGTAGTGTTGAATGATAGACTGCTCAATACTGTGAAAGATTCCTCATAAGTTGGTGGTAGGATTGATTACATGTGATGAAAAAAGCTAAAAAACCAAATGTAACGAAAATTATTCTGGCAAAGGCAGCCATTAATAAGAAGAAAAGCTTTTCCCCTCACCCAACATTGGCATGGGCCGAAGAAACCTGCTTGTAAAGGCCTTTGTTTGTAGTGTTTTCCTCTATTGGAGTGAAGCATAAACTCAAGGAGATAAGGATTAATTAGTTTGTGATGAAGCAATGTAATTTCAAAAATTCAATATTTTATTGGTATCCATAAAGCATGTGAAAGCGTGGCTACTGTTATTAGAATTTCTTTCATGCCATCCATATATTAGGCATCAACCACAATGGAATCAAAAAGGGATGAATGTATTGCAAAGTTTGATCTTAAAGTTGTTGACAATGCAACACAAACTAGCGATTGTGCCACAGCAAGGCAATTCAGTACCACAGAAATAGATTTTGGAATTGGAAGAAAATTTATGCTCATCAAAGTTCCAAGAACATATGTGCAAATGGAGTAAGACCTGGTTGGTCACAATGGGAAGAGGAAGGTTAATGATGTTTTGCTGAAGTTTGGCAGAATGCAATGCTGCAATGTTTCTCATATTTGAATCTTCACACTGGAACAAAAATGATGGTCTGACTTTTAGGCAAGTGCTGATTGATGCATGAGGATAATGCAAAGACACTAACTTGTGATAAAGCAAATAGCAAAGAGTTCAGTGCCATTTGTCAATTCAGGTGCCATGACTTCATTGGAAACCGTATGCTGTACAGGGAAATAATCTAGCCCCCATACCCTGATGTGTGCATTTCACACAACTTTGGGCTTAGCACTGGGTGAAATGTGCCCTCACCTATCAAACCAACCTTAGAGTTGATAACTATGTTTATGGTTTATTTCATATTTGGTCATATCTTTTGAAAAGTAAAACTAGGTTGTGATATCTTTTTTAGGCAACCTATTATAAAACATAAAAAAATCCAATTCATTAGCAATTTTGTAATAGATAGCAAAAGAGATAGTTTGAATGTGATAGTAAAGCAATTTTTAATGACTTTGAGATTTATATAAATTTGTACAGCCCAGTGTACTATAATTTTCCATCACATATGCCTATAAAAGAAAAAAAATGGTAGACAATCAGTTGAAGGGAACATAGTGTCCATTGGTTTGACATTAAATTACCCAATATTCCTTCTCTTCCTTCCCTATCTACCTGAATTAACATATTTTCATTACATTTTGATATCCTTTGATAATAATTTTTCTTTATTGCAGTCAATTGAATGCAGGCTAATGGGAGTGATGCCCATTAGAAGGGAATTAGAATGCAGCGCTGATGTGGCTTTAGTTGAGAATTGGGATGAAGAAGCGAGTGATGCCTTTTTCAACTTGTGTCGTGAAAGAGACAATGTGGATATATATAGGCCATTGCTGGCAAAGGTATGCTCCAACCATAATTCATTTCAAAATCCTTTTAATCTGGTAAAAGAGAAATAATGAAATCTCCATTGTCACAGCAATTGAAGTGATGAAACAAAATATTGACATCCATACCCTTAATTGTCACTTTGTAACAGTTACCCACATATTGTGGTAAATACTTTGTGTAAAAACAAAGGTTAAATGCTTATCCAAGTGTAACCTTACAGAGTATTCTTTTGATACTCAGAGGACAGGAGAAATCATTGGAGCAAGGATTTTAAAATGCCAACAGCTGTGTGATTGTTGATTGGATTTTTAGAAACCAAATAAAATCATTGTGCTCAGGTTCAAAGACTTATTAAGAGCTTCAGATTTCTCTGCTGAGAGCACGTCCTTAGTGAGATATTATGTATGGGCAAGCATTGGCAGTTGCTTTTCATACAAGCATTGGAAGTTGATCAGTCCCTGGTGGTGAATAGATGAAAATAAGAAAAAAATACAAACTGAGATCATATTTTTCAGATTCATTCTCACTGTATTCATTGAAAAGGATGTCAAATGGTGGTGAAGTGTAAAATCTGTCTCCCCGAAGGTCACACTTTTGGTTTGGTCCTCGGAGATTGAACTAAAATAAAATGCTTAGTCCATCATTGTCGAAGGTCAAAAGTTGTAGAACTTGATAAAGAGAATGTAATCTTTCCATGTTGTCTGTGTAGCTTGTTTAGAAATAATGTTGCATGTTTTGCATCCATTCATTGCTATCACCTTTTTCAAATTGCACTCATCTAATATTTTAGACATAATTAAGACTCAAATTACAATTTATGATCACTTAAAAGATTGTTACAGTTTTTAACAAATTTGGTGGAGAAAATGAATCGATTCGGCCATAGGCACTGTGGTGAGAAGAAATGGACTGGAAAAATTGTGAAAAGTAATAATGCTCATCAATGTCTGAGATTCCCCTTTCTAATGCTCACGAATAGTTCATCTGAACTTGGCTATCATCCAACTCAAATGTGTAATTGGTAGTCACAACAATGGCTGCTTAAAATTGGCCAATTCCTCCTTAGTATTCGTATTTTTATTTCTGTACCATAGGTGTTTGGGATCAATGGCAGCGGAGCACATGGAGGTTTAAAGCATCTGGTGGTTCTCTATGACAAAGGTGATGAGACAATGAAACGCATTGGGGAGTCTCTCATCCAAGAAGGTTTTGCTGAGGAATGTCAAGTCATAGTAGACAGGGATCCAGAGGATGAGGCGTGTATGGAGTTGGAGTCCCATTGGCTCGGAGAGGGAGCTCTACTACCATTCACTCGTGCTTTGGGGAATTCAGCCAATCATTCTATAGTCCAGGTAAATACAGTAAACTCTTAAATATCTGTGAGTTAATGGATGAGCGATGAAGATCAGATTATGAAAAACTCATGTAAACAAAACATGTGGAAAATATACTCGTGATATAGCCGATCATGTATGGAAACTCTTCTTTTTCATTCTTTACATTTAATTCGAGTTTTTTAACGATGGAAAGTACTTTTTTCCATTATTCTGCCATTTTTATAAGAGTGGAATTAAGAGTTTTATAAGAACTATTGCAATTATTATAAAGTGAATTGCAGAACTTATTTTCCTCAGCAAGCAAAAACCAATTATGTAGCCAGGAAATAATATGGCAGAGCAAAAGATGAATTTTAAAATAGGATTATGATACAGAATCATATTCATCATATGATATGATGATAGCACCAGTTAGTTTTGCCATAACCACACTTTTTAATACTCAATGACAGCAGTGAAGAGGTATTTAAATACTCTCCCAAAAAATCTTGATTGATTTTTTTATCCTTTATACTGCATTGAGGCTCATAAACTTGGGAAAGCCTTTTTGGGCTATTATTTTGAAGGAAATGATAGATTGAATGGCATTAAAAGGAACAAAATTTTATAATGCACATTCAGTTACCAGTTAATTTTTTATACATTTATTAATATATTGTAATATTTAATCATTGTAGCCTTACAGGTATTCATTGTAATATGGTGTCATTGTGCATTTAGCCATAAATAGCTATTTTTTTCTATTTATCTAATCCATTTATCAGCATGGTATATTTTTAAACATTTTTTTCTTAGTCAGAAGAATTGGGGCCAGTGTGCCATGATTCTTCCTTGTGTCCTGGAAGACTAGAAACTGTTCATGAAGGAAATGTATCTGGCAATACCTTGGGAATAGCTGATGATGAAGATGATGACAGCAGTAGTTTTGAAATTATTATGACTGATGAAGAGGCAAAAATGGTTAGTAATCATTTGTTTTACATATTTTGTTTTTATGTCATTGTAAGCACATTTTAATTTTTAGGCAGGAATGACCTAAAAGAAGTGATTCTCATGTTGGTCTTAAGTAAATATTAAAAATGTGTAATTTCACATTGTCATATTTTCAATATTTCTTATTTATCTCAGCAAAATGGGAAATATACTGTCATTTAGGATCCTAAATCACAAATATCCAATCACATTCTTTCAATATCCTGAAAAGGCTTCAAATTAGTCTCTTACTTACGTTTCCTTCTGAGCTATGAAGTCTCACTAAACACAGTTGGTATAGAAATAGGTAAAAACTTTCATATTATTTTCAGTCTGGGGTTGGGGAAGAAAGCTTTCCAGTATAAAGTGGAACCTCATTTAATGAGTGTAATTTGTTTTGGAATGTTACACATTAGTTGAAACAGTTTTTCATAAAATTAATATAAAACAATAATACATGCCATGCTGAAAAATAAATAAATTATGTACATGGTTTATTCAAAAAAAATTATGTATACACTGTTTAGGAACCTGAATTATCTTTATCTTTCCTTTTATCGTGGAATGAACCAACCTAAAATGTGAATTTGATTTGTAAAAAAAAAACAAAAAAGAATTAAAATAATTATTTTGATTATTTATGATACACTTCCTGATCCTTACTTACGAGAAAGTTGTCT